>CM017801.1:31924158-32160563 GCA_008086715.1 Sitobion miscanthi
GTCCACGGGCATCGTTTTTTACCATAAACGAGGTAGTCGAATTGACCATTAAACGCAGCGTTGCTGCACGTATCTTTCTCCCACGGGTATTCTTTATCCCAGCGTAAACGAGTTGGTCGAAATTACAATTAAACGCGGCGTTGCTTCACATCACATATCTCGTCCCACAGCATCCTTTTTTAGGCGAAAACGAGGTAGTCGAAATGACTCATTAACTGCGGCGTTGGCAGCAGCACGTATCTTCTTCCACGAGCATCCTCTTTTTCTCAGGCGTAAACGAGGTAGTCGAATAACAATTATACGCAGCGTTGCTTCACATATCTTCTTCCACGGGCATCCTTTTTTAGCGAAAACGAGGTAGTCGAAATTACAATTAACGCGGCGTTGCTGCACGTATCTTCTTCGCCACGGGCATCCTTTTTCTCAGGCGTAAACTGAGGTAGTCGAAATTACAATTATACGCAGCGTTGCTGCACGTACCTTTGTCCAACGGGCATCGTTTTTTAGGCATAAACGAGGTAGTCGAATTGACCATTAAACGCAGCGTTGCTGCACGTATCTTTCTTTCTTCTCCCACGGTATTCTTTATCCCAGCGTAAACGGTGGTCGAAATTACAATTAACGCGCGTTTGCTTTCACGTATCTTCGTCCCACAGGCTCCTTTTTTTCGGCGAAAACGAGGTAGTGGCGAAATGACCATTAAATGCGGCGTTGCAGCACGTATCTTCTTCCCACGGGCAATCCTTTTTCTCAGGCGTATACGAGGTAGTCGAAATAACAATTATACGCAGCGTTGCTGCACGTATCTTCGTCACACGGGCATCGTTTGTTAGGCATAAACGAGGTAGTCGAATGACCATTAAACGCGGCGTTGCTGCACGTATCTTTCTCCCACGGGTATTCTTTATCTCAGCGTAAACGATGTAGTCGAAATGACGATTAACGTAGCATTGCTGCACGTATCTTCGGCCACACGGCATCATTTTTTTTAGTCGTAAACGAGGTAGTCGAATTGACCATTAACCAAGCTGTTTGCTGCACGTATCTTCTTTCTCCCACGGGTATTCTTTATCCCAGCGTAAACGAGGTGTTCGAAATTACAATTAAACGCGGCGTTGCTTCACGTATCTTCGTCCCACTGGCATCCTTTTTCTCAGGCGTAAACGAGGTAGTCGAAATAACAATTATACGCAGCGTTGCTGCACGTATCTTCTGCCCACGGGCATCCTTTTCTCAGGCGTAAACGAGGTAGTCGAAATAACAATTATACGCAGCGTTGCTGCACTTATCTTCGTCACACGGGCATCATTTTTAGCGTAAACGAGGTAGTCGAATTGACCATTAAACGCAGCGTTGCTGCACGTATCTTTCTCCACGGGTATTCTTTATCCGCGTAAACGAAGAGGTGGTCGAAATTACCATTTAACGCTGCGTTGCTGCACGTATCTTCTTCCCACGGGCATCCTTTTTCTCAGGCGTAAACGAGGTAGTCGAAATTACAATTATACGCCGTTGCTGCACGTATCTTTTCACACGGGCATCGTTTTTTAGGCATTTACGAGGTAGTCGAATTGACCATTAAACGCAGCGTTGCTGCACGTAGCTTTCTCCCACGAATATTCTTTATCCCAGCGTAAACGAGGTGTTCGAAATTACAATTAAACGCGGCGTTGCTGCACGTATCTTCGTCCCAGGGCGTCCTTTTTTCTCAGGCGTAAACGAGGTAGTTGAAATAATTAATATACGCAGCGTTGCTGCACGTATCTTCGTCACACTGGCATCGTTTGTTAGGCATAAACGAGGTAGTCGAATTGACCATTAAACGCAGCGTTGCTGCACGTATCTTTCTCCCACGGGTATTCTTTATCTCAGCGTAAAAGATGTAGTCGAAATACAATTATACGCGGCGTTGCTGCACGGATCTCGGCACACGGGCATCATTTTTTAGTCGTAAACGAGGTAGTCGAATTGACCATTAAACGCAGCGTTTGCGCACGTATCTTCTCCCACGAGTATTCTTTTTCCCAGCGTAAACGAGGTGTTCGAAATTACAATTAAACGCGGCGTTGCTTCACGTATCTTCGTCCCACGGGCATCCTTTTTTAAGCGAAAACGAGGTAGTCGAAATTACAATTATACGCGGCGTTGCTGCACGTATCTTCTTCGCACGGGCATCCTTTTTCTCAGGCGTAAACGAGGTAGTCGAAATTACAATTATACGCAGCGTTGCTGCACGTACCTTTGTCCAACGGGCATCGTTATTTAGGCATAAACGAGGTAGTCGAATTGACCATTAAACGCAGCGTTGCTGCACATATCTTTTCCCCACGGTATTCTTTATCCCAGCGTAAACGAGGTGGTCGAAATTACAATTAAACGCGGCGTTGCTTCACGTATTCTTCTTCCCACGCCATCCTTTTTTAGGCGTAAACGAGGTAGTCGAAATAACAATTATACGCGGCGTTGCTGCACGTATCTTCTTCACACGGGCATCGTTTGTTAGGCATAAACGAGGTAGTCGAATTGACCATTAAACGCAGCGTTGCTGTACGTAGCTTCTCCCACGGGTATTCTTTATCCCAGCGTAAACGAGTGTTCGAAAATACAATTAACGCGGCGTTGCTTCACGTATCTTCGTCCCACGGGCATCCTTTTTCTCAGGCGTAAACGAGGTAGTCGAAATTACAATTATACGCAGCGTTGCTGCACGTACCTTTGTCCAACGGGCATCGTTTTTTAGGCATAACGAGGTAGTCGAATGACCATTAACGCAGCGTTGCTGCACGTATCTTTCTCCCACGGGTATTCTTTATCCCAGCGTAAACGAGGTGGTCGAAATTACAATTAAACGCGGCGTTGCTTCACGTATCATCGTCCCACAGGCATCCTTTTTTAGGCGAAAACGAGGTAGTCGAAATGACCATTAAATGCGGCGTTGCAGCACGTATCTTCTTCCCACGAGCATCCTTTTTCTCAGGCGTAAACGAGGTAGTCGAAATAACAATTATACGCAGCGTTGCTTCACATATCTTCTTCCCACGGGCATCCTTTTTTAAGCGAAAACGAGGTAGTCGAATTACAATTAAACGCAGCGTTGCTGCACGTATCTTCTTCTTCCCACGGGCATCCTTTATCTCAGCGTAAACGAGTAGTCGAAATTACAATTATACGCCGTGGCTGCACGTACCTTGTCCAACGGGCATCGTTTTTTAGGCATAAACGAGGTAGTCGAATTGACCATTAAACGCAGCGTTGCTGCACGTATCTTTCTCCACACGGGTATTCTTATCCCAGCGTAAACGAGGTGGTCGAAATTACAATTAAACGCGGCGTTGCTTCACTTATCTTCGTCCCACAGGCTCCTTTTTTAGGCGAAAACGAGGTAGGCGAAATGACCATTAAACGCGGCGTTGCAGCACGTATTCTTTCTCTCCCACGGGCATCTTTTTCTCAGCAGGCGTATACGAGGTAGTCGAAATAACAATTATACGCAGCGTTGCTGCACGTATCTTCGTCCACACGGCATCGTTTGTTAGGCATAAACGAGGTAGTCGAATTGACCATTAAACGCAGCGTTGCTGCACGTATCTTTTTCCCACAGGTTTCTTTATCTCAGCGTAAAAGATGTAGTCGAAATGACGATTATACCTAGCATTGCTGCACGTATCTTCGTCACACGGGCATCATTTTTTAGGCGTAAACAAGGTAGTCGAATTGACCATTAAACGCAGCGTTGCTGCACGTATCTTTCTCCCACGGGTATTCTTTATCCCAGCGTAAACGAGGTGGTCGAAATTACAATTAAACGCGGCGTTGCTTCACGTATCTTCGTCCCACGGGCATCCTTTTTCTCAGGCGTAAACGAGGTAGTCGAAATAACAATTATACGCAGCGTTGCTGCACGTATCTTCTTCCCACGGGCATCCTTTTTCTCAGGCGTAAACGAGGTAGTCGAATAACATTATAACGCAGCGTTGCTGCACGTATCTTCTCTCCCACGGGCATCATTATTTAGTGTAAACGAGGTAGTCGAATTGACCATTAAACGCAGCGTTGCTGCACGTATCTTTCTTCCACGGGTATCCTTTTATCCGCGTAAACGAGGTAGTCGAAATTACAATTAAACGCGGCGTTGCTGCACGTATCTTCGTCCCACGGGCATCCTTTTTCTCAGGCGTAACGAGGTAGTCGAAATAACAATTAAACGCAGCGTTGCTGCACGTATCTTCTGCCCACGGGCATCTTTTTCTCAGGCGTAAACGAGGTAGTCGAAATACCAATTAACGCAGCGTTGCTGCACGTATCTTCTTCCACGGGCATCCTTTTTATAGTCGTAAACGAGGTAGTCGAATTGACAATTAAACGCAGCGTGCTGCACGTATCTTCTTCCACGGGTATTCTTTATCCGAACGTAAACGAGGTGGTCGAAATTACAATTAAACGCGGCGTTGCTGCACGTATCTTCTTCCCACGGGCATCCTTTTTCTCAGGCGTAAACGAGGTAGTCGAAATTACAATTATACGCAGCGTTGCTGCACGTACCTTTGTCCAACGGGCATCGTTTTTTAGGCATAAACGAGGTAGTCGAATTGACCATTAAACGCAGCGTTGCTGCACGTATCTTTCTCCCACGGGTATTCTTTTATCCAGCGTAAACGAGGTGGTCGAAATTACAATTAAAGCGCGGCGTTGCTTCACGTATCTTCGTCCCACAGGCATCCTTTTTTAGGCGAAAACGAGGTATCGAAATGACCATTAAATGCGGCGTTGCAGCACGTATCTTCTTCCCCGGGCATCCTTTTTCTCAGGCGTAACGAGGTAGTCGAAATAACAATTATACGCAGCGTTGCTGCACGTATCTTCTTCTCACACGGGCATCGTTGTTAGGCATATACGAGGTAGTCGAATTGACCATTAAACGCAGCGTTGCTGCACGTATCTTTCTCCCACGGGTATTCTTTATCCCAGCGTAACGAGGTGTTCGAAATTACAATTAAACGCGGCGTTGCTGCACGTATCTTCGTCCCACGGGCATCCTTTTTCTCAAGCGTAAACGAGGTTCGAAATAACAATTATACGCAGCGTTGCTGCACGTATCTTCTTCACACTGGCATCGTTTGTTAGGCATAAACGAGGTAGTCGAATTGACCATTAAACGCAGCGTTGCTGCACGTATCTTTCTCCCACGGTATTCTTTATCTCAGCGTAAACGATGTAGTCGAAATGTACGATTAACGCATAGCATTGCTGCACGTATCTTCGGCAACGGGCATCATTTTGGTCGTAAACGAGGTAGTCGATTGACCATTAAACGCAGCGTTGCTGCACGTAGCTTTCTCCCACGGGTATTCTTTTTCCCCAGCGTAAACGAGGTGTCGAAATTACAATTAAACGGGCGTTGCTTCACGTATCTTCGTCCCACGGGCATCCTTTTTTAAGCGAAAACGAGGTAGTCGAATTACAATTATACGCGGCGTTGCTGCACGTATCTTCTTCGCACGGGCATCCTTTTTCTCAGGCGTAAACGAGGTAGTCGAAATTACAATTATACGCAGCGTTGCTGCACGTATCTTTGTCCAACGGGCATCGTTATTTAGGCATAAACGAGGTAGTCGAATTGACCATTAAACGCAGCGTTGCTGCACGTATCTTTCTCCCACGGGTATTCTTTATCCCAGCGTAAACGAGGTGGTCGAAATTACAATTAAACGCGGCGTTGCTTCACGTATCTTCTTCCCACGGGCATCCTTTTTCTCAGGCGTAAACGAGGTAGTCGAAATTACAATTAAACGCGGCGTTGCTGCACGTATCTTCGTCACACGGGCATCGTTTTTTAGGCATAAACGAGGTAGTCGAATTGACCATTAAACGCAGCGTTGCTGCACGTATCTTTCTCCCACGGGTATTCTTTATCCGAACGTAAACGAGGTGGTCGAAATACATTAAACGCGGCGTTGCTTCACGTATCTTCGTCCCACGGCATCCTTTTTCATCTCAGGCGTACGAGGTAGTCGAATTACAATTATACGCAGCGTTGCTGCACGTACCTTTGTCCAACGGGCATCGTTTTTTAGGCATAAACGAGGTAGTCGAATTGACCATTAAACGCAGCGTTGCTGCACGTATCTTTCTCCCACGGGTATTCTTTATCCCAGCGTAAACGAGGTGGTCGAAATTACAATTAAACGCGGCGTTGCTTCACGTATCATCGTCCCACAGGCATCCTTTTTTAGGCGAAAACGAGGTAGTCGAAATGACCATTAAATGCGGCGTTGCAGCACGTATCTTCTTCCCACGAGCATCCTTTTTCTCAGGCGTAAACGAGGTAGTCGAAATAACAATTATACGCAGCGTTGCTTCACATATCTTCTTCCCACGGGCATCCTTTTTTAAGCGAAAACGAGGTAGTCGAAATTACAATTAAACGCGGCGTTGCTGCACGTATCTTCTTCCCACGGGCATCCTTTTTCTCAGGCGTAAACGAGGTAGTCGAAATTACAATTATACGCAGCGTGGCTGCACGTACCTTTGTCCAACGGGCATCGTTTTTTAGGCATAAACGAGGTAGTCGAATTGACCATTAAACGCAGCGTTGCTGCACGTATCTTTCTCCCACGGGTATTCTTTATCCCAGCGTAAACGAGGTGGTCGAAATTACAATTAAACGCGGCGTTGCTTCACGTATCTTCGTCCCACAGGCATCCTTTTTTAGGCGAAAACGAGGTAGGCGAAATGACCATTAAATGCGGCGTTGCAGCACGTATCTTCTTCCCACGGGCATCCTTTTTCTCAGGCGTATACGAGGTAGTCGAAATAACAATTATACGCAGCGTTGCTGCACGTATCTTCGTCACACGGGCATCGTTTGTTAGGCATAAACGAGGTAGTCGAATTGACCATTAAACGCAGCGTTGCTGCACGTATCTTTCTCCCACAGGTATTCTTTATCTCAGCGTAAAAGATGTAGTCGAAATGACGATTATACGTAGCATTGCTGCACGTATCTTCGGCACACGGGCATCATTTTTTAGTCGTAAACAAGGTAGTCGAATTGACCATTAAACGCAGCGTTGCTGCACGTATCTTTCTCCCACGGGTATTCTTTATCCGAACGTAAACGAGGTGGTCGAAATTACAATTAAACGCGGCGTTGCTTCACGTATCTTCGTCCCACGGGCATCCTTTTTCTCAGGCGTAAACGAGGTAGTCGAAATAACAATTATACGCAGCGTTGCTGCACGTATCTTCTTCCCACGGGCATCCTTTTTCTCAGGCGTAAACGAGGTAGTCGAAATAACAATTATACGCAGCGTTGCTGCACGTATCTTCGGCGCACGGGCATCATTTTTTAGTCGTAAACGAGGTAGTCGAATTGACCATTAAACGCAGCGTTGCTGCACGTATCTTTCTTCCACGGGTATTCTTTATCCGAACGTAAACGAGGTGGTCGAAATTACAATTTAACGCGGCGTTGCTTCACATATCTTCTTCCCACGGGCATCCTTTTTCTCAGGCGTAAACGAGGTAGTCGAAATTACAATTATACGCAGCGTTGCTGCACGTACCTTTGTCCAACGGGCATCGTTTTTTAGGCATAAACGATGTAGTCGAATTGACCATTAAACGCAGCGTTGCTGCACGTATCTTTCTCCCACGGGTATTCTTTATCCCAGCGTAAACGAGGTGGTCGAAATTACAATTAAACGCGGCGTTGCTTCACGTATCATCGTCCCACAGGCATCCTTTTTTAGGCGAAAACGAGGTAGTCGAAATGACCATTAAATGCGGCGTTGCAGCACGTATCTTCTTCCCACGAGCATCCTTTTTCTCAGGCGTAAACGAGGTAGTCGAAATAACAATTATACGCAGCGTTGCTGCACGTATCTTCTTCACACGGGCATCGTTTGTTAGGCATTTACGAGGTAGTCGAATTGACCATTAAACGCAGCGTTGCTGCACGTAGCTTTCTCCCACGAATATTCTTTATCCCAGCGTAAACGAGGTGTTCGAAATTACAATTAAACGCGGCGTTGCTGCACGTATCTTCGTCCCACGGGCGTCCTTTTTCTCAGGCGTAAACGAGGTAGTTGAAATAACAATTATACGCAGCGTTGCTGCACGTATCTTCGTCACACTGGCATCGTTTGTTAGGCATAAACGAGGTAGTCGAATTGACCATTAAACGCAGCGTTGCTGCACGTATCTTTCTCCCACGGGTATTCTTTATCTCAGCGTAAAAGATGTAGTCGAAATGACGATTATACGTAGCATTGCTGCACGTATCTTCGGCACACGGGCATCATTTTTTAGTCGTAAACGAGGTAGTCGAATTGACCATTAAACGCAGCGTTGCTGCACGTAGCTTTCTCCCACGAGTATTCTTTTTCCCAGCGTAAACGAGGTGTTCGAAATTACAATTAAACGCGGCGTTGCTTCACGTATCTTCGTCCCACGGGCATCCTTTTTAAGCGAAAACGAGGTAGTCGAAATTACAATTAACGCGGCGTTGCTGCACGTATCTTCTTCGCACGGGCATCCTTTTTCTCAGGCGTAAACGAGGTAGTCGAAATTACAATTATACGCAGCGTTGCTGCACGTACCTTTGTCCAACGGGCATCGTTATTTAGGCATAAACGAGGTAGTCGAATTGACCATTAAACGCAGCGTTGCTGCACATATCTTTCTCCCACGGGTATTCTTTATCCCAGCGTAAACGAGGTGGTCGAAATTACAATTAAACGCGGCGTTGCTTCACGTATCTTCTTCCCACGAGCATCCTTTTTCTCAGGCGTAAACGAGGTAGTCGAAATAACAATTATACGCAGCGTTGCTGCACGTATCTTCGTCACACGGGCATCGTTTGTTAGGCATAAACGAGGTAGTCGAATTGACCATTAAACGCAGCGTTGCTGTACGTAGCTTTCTCCCACGAGTATTCTTTATCCCAGCGTAAACGAGGTGTTCGAAAATACAATTAAACGCGGCGTTGCTTCACGTATCTTCGTCCCACGGGCATCCTTTTTCTCAGGCGTAAACGAGGTAGTCGAAATTACAATTATACGCAGCGTTGCTGCACGTATCTTCGTCACACTGGCATCGTTTGTTAGGCATAAACGAGGTAGTCGAATTGACCATTAAACGCAGCGTTGCTGCACGTATCTTTCTCCCACGGGTATTCTTTATCCCAGCGTAAACGAGGTAGTCGAAATTACAATTAAACGCGGCGTTGCTTCACGTATCTTCGTCCCACGGGCATCCTTTTTTAGGCGTAAACGAGGTAGTCGAATGACCATTAAACGCAGCGTTGCTGCACGTATCTTCTTCCCACGAGCATTCTTTATCCAGCGTAAACGAGGTGTCGAAATTACAATTAAACGCGCGTTGCTTCACGTATCTTCGTCACACGGGCATCATTTTTAAGCGTAAACGAGGTAGTCGAATTGACCATTAAACGCAGCGTTGCTGCACGTATCGTTCTCTCCCACGGGCATTCTTTATCCCAGCGTAAATACGAGTGGTCGAAATACCATTAAACACGGCGTTGCTGCACGTACCTTCGTCACAGGCATCGTTTTTTAGGCATAACGAGGTAGTCGAATTGACCATTAAACGCAGCGTTGCTGCACGTATCTTTCTCCCACGGGTATTCTTTATCCGAACGTAAACGAGGTGGTCGAAATTACAATTAAACGCGGCGTTGCTGCACGTATCTTCGTCCAACGGGCATCCTTTTTTAGGCGTAAACGAGGTAGTCGAATTGACCATTAAACGCAGCGTTGCTGCACGTATCTTTCTCCCACGGGTATTCTTTATCCCAGCGTAAACGAGATGGTCGAAATTACAATTAAACGCGGCGTTGCTTCACGTATCTTCGTCCCACGGGCATCCTTTTTTAGGCGTAAACGAGGTAGTCGAAATGATCATTAAACACGGCGTTGCTGCACGTATCTTCGTCCAACGGGCATCGTTTTTTAGGCATAAACGAGGTAGTCGAATTGACCATTAAACGCAGCGTTGCTGCACGTATCTTTCTCCCACGGGTATTCTTTATCCGAACGTAAACGAGGTGGTCGAAATTACAATTAAACGCGGCGTTGCTTCACATATCTTCTTCCCACGGGCATCCTTTTTTAGGCGAAAACGAGGTAGTCGAAATTACAATTAAACGCGGCGTTGCTGCACGTATCTTCTTCCCACGGGCATCCTTTTTCTCAGGCGTAAACGAGGTAGTCGAAATTACAATTATACGCAGCGTTGCTGCACGTACCTTCGTCCAACGGGCATCGTTTTTAGGCATAAACGAGGTAGTCGAATTGACCATTAAACGCAGCGTTGCTGCACGTATCTTTCTCCCCACGGTATTCTTTATCCCAGCGTAAACGAGGTGGTCGAAATTACAATTAAACGCGGCGTTGCTTCACGTATCTTCGTCCCAGGCATCCTTTTTTAGGCGAAACGAGGTAGTCGAAATGACCATTAAATGCGGCGTTGCAGCACGTATCTTCTTCCCACGGGCATCCTTTTTCTCAGGCGTAAACGAGGTAGTCGAAATAACAATTATACGCAGCGTTGCTGCACGTATCTTCGTCACACGGGCATCGTTTGTTAGGCATAAACGAGGTAGTCGAATTGACCATTAAACGCAGCGTTGCTGCACGTATCTTTCTCCCACGGGTATTCTTTATCCCAGCGTAAACGAGGTGTTCGAAATTACAATTAAACGCGGCGTTGCTTCACGTATCTTCGTCCCACGGGCATCCTTTTTTAGGCGTAAACGAGGTAGTCGAAATGATCATTAACGCGGCGTTGCTGCACGTATCTTCGTCCAACGGGCATCGTTTTTTAGGCATAAACGAGGTAGTCGAATTGACCATTAAACGCAGCGTTGCTGCACGTATCTTTCTCTCCCACGGGTATTCTTTATCCCAGCGTAAACGATGTAGTGTCGAAATGACGATTATAACGTAGCATTGCTGCACGTATCTTCGTCCCACGGGCATCATTTTATTAGTCGTAAACGAGGTGGTCGAATTACCAATTAAACTCGTTGCGTTGCGTTGCTTCACATATCTTCTTCCCACGGGCATCTTTTTTCAAGCGAAAACGAGGTAGTCGAAATTACATTATACGCAGCGTTGCTGCACGTATCTTTGTCCACGGGCATCGTTATTTAGGCATAACGAGGTAGTCGATTGACCATTAACGCAGCGTTGCTGCACATATCTTTCTCCCACGGGTATTCTTTATCCCAGCGTAAACGAGGTGGTCGAAATTACAATTAAACGCGGCGTTGCTTCACGTATCTTCTTCCCACGGGCATCCTTCTCAGGCGTAAACGAGGTTTCGAAATAACAATTATACGCAGCGTTGCTGCACGTATCTTCGTCACACGGGCATCGTTTGTTAGGCATAAACGAGGTAGTCGAATTGACCATTAAACGCAGCGTTGCTGTACGTAGCTTTCTCCCACGAGTATTCTTTATCCCAGCGTAAACGAGGTGTTCGAAATACAATTTAACCGCGCGCGTTGCTTCACGTATCTTCGTCCCACGGGCATCCTTTTTCTCGGCGTAAACGAGGTAGTCGAATACAATTATACGCAGCGTTGCTGCACGTATCTTCTTCGTCACTGGCATCGTTTGTTAGGCATAAACGAGGTAGTCGAATTGACCATTAAACGCAGCGTTGCTGCACGTATCTTTCTCCCACGGGTATTCTTTATCCCAGCGTAAACGATGTAGTCGAAATGACGATTATACGTAGCATTGCTACACGTATCTTCGTCACACGGGCATCATTTTTTAGTCGTAAACGAGGTAGTCGAATTGACCATTAAACGCAGCGTTGCTGCACGTAGCTTTCTCCCACGAGTATTCTTTATCCCAGCGTAAACGAGGTGTTCGAAATTACAATTAAACGCGGCGTTGCTTCACGTATCTTCGTCACACGGGCATCATTTTTTAGTCGTAAACGAGGTAGTCGAATTGACCATTAAACGTAGCGTTGCTGCACGTATCGTCCTCCCACGGGCATTCTTTATCCCAGCGTATACGAGGTGGTCGAAATAACCATTAAACACGGCGTTGCTGCACGTACCTTCGTCCAACAGGCATCGTTTTTTAGGCATAAACGAGGTAGTCGAATTGACCATTAAACGCAGCGTTGCTGCACGTATCTTTCTCCCACGGGTATTCTTTATCCGAACGTAAACGAGGTGGTCGAAATTACAATTAAACGCGGCGTTGCTTCACGTATCTTCGTCCCACGGGCATCATTTTTTAGTCGTAAACGAGGTAGTCGAATTGACCATTAAACGCAGCGTTGCTGCACGTAGCTTTCTCCCACGGGTATTCTTTATCCCAGCGTAAACGAGGTGTTCGAAATTACAATTAAACGCGGCGTTGCTTCACGTATTCTTCGTCCCACGGGCATCCTTTTTTAGGCGTAAACGAGGTAGTCGAAATGATCATTAAACGCGGCGTTGCTGCACGTATCTTCGTCCAACGGGCATCGTTTTTTAGGCATAAACGAGGTAGTCGAATTGACCATTAAACGCAGCGTTGCTGCACGTATCTTTCTCCCACGGGTATTCTTTATCCGAACGTAAACGAGGTGGTCGAAATTACAATTAAACGCGGCGTTGCTTCACATATCTTCTTCCCACGGGCATCCTTTTTTAAGCGAAAACGAGGTAGTCGAAATTACAATTAAACGCGGCGTTGCTGCACGTATCTTCTTCCCACGGGCATCCTTTTTCTCAGGCGTAAACGAGGTAGTCGAAATTACAATTATACGCAGCGTTGCTGCACGTACCTTTGTCCAACGGGCATCGTTTTTTAGGCATAAATGAGGTAGTCGAATTGACCATTAAACGCAGCGTTGCTGCACGTATCTTTCTCCCACGGGTATTCTTTATCCCAGCGTTGCTCGTAATACGAGAGGTGGTCGAAATTACAATTAAACGCGGCGTTGCTTCACGTATCTTGTCCCACGTTATCCTTTTTTATAGGCGAAAACGAGGTAGGTAGTCGAAATGACGACCATTAAACGCGGCGTTGCTGCACGTTATCTTCTTCCAACGGGCATCCTTTTTAGGCGTAAACGAGGTAGTCGAAATAACAATAAACGCAGCGTTGTATGCAAGTATCTTGTCACCCACGGGCATCGTGTGTTAGGCATAAACGAGGTAGTCGAATTGACCATTAACGCAGCGTTGCTGCAGTATCTTTCTCCACGGGCATTCTTTATCCCAGCGTAAACGATTGTAGTCGAATGACGATTATACGTGCATTGCTGGACGTATTCGTCACAAGGGCATCGTTTGTTAGGCATAAACGAGGTGGTAGTCGAATTGACATTAAACGCAGCGTTGCTGCCACGTATCTTTCTCCCACGGGTATTCGTTATCCCAGCGTAAACGATGTAGTCGAAATGACGATTATACGCAGCGTTGCTTCACGTATCTTTCTCCCACGGGCATTTTCTTTATCCCAGAAAACGAGATGGTCGAAATTACAATTATACGCGCGTTGCTTCACGTATCTTCGTCCCACGGGTATTCTTTATCCCGGCAGAAATGAGGTAGTCGAAATGACCATTAAAAGCGGACGTTGCAGCACGGATCTCTCGTCACACGGGATGTTGGTTTAGGCATAAACGAGGTAGTCGAATTGACCATTAACGCAGCGTTGCTGCACGTATCTTTCTCCCACGGTTATTCTTTATCCGAACGTAAACAAGGTGGTCGAAATTACAATTAAACGCGGCGTTGCTTCACGTATCTTAGTCCCACGGGCATCATTTTCGCGGTACGTAAAACGAGGTAGACGAATTTACCATTAACGCAGCGTTGCTGCACGTAGCTTTCTCCCACGGGTATTCTTTATCCGCGTAAACGAGATGGTCGAAATTACAATTATACGCGGCGTTGCTTCACGTATCTTCGTCCCAAGGGTATTCTTATCCCAGGCATAAACGAGGTAGTCGAAATGACCATTAACGCAGCGTTGCCTGCAAGTATCGTCCTCCCACGGGCATTTATCCCAGCGTATTACGAGGTGTCGAAATAACTCATTAAACACGGCGTTGCTGCACGTACTTCGTCCAACAGGCATCGTTTTTTAGGCATAAACGAGGTAGTCGAATTGACCATTAACGCAGCGTTGCTGCACGTATCTTTCTCCCACGGTATTCTTATCCGAACGTAAACGAGGTGGTTCGAAATTACAATAAACGCGGCGTGCTTCACGATCTTCGTCCCAGGGCATTCTTTTTAGGC
This sequence comes from Sitobion miscanthi, assembly GCA_008086715.1. Lineage (NCBI taxonomy): Eukaryota > Metazoa > Arthropoda > Insecta > Hemiptera > Aphididae > Sitobion > Sitobion miscanthi. The sequence continues at coordinate 31,938,437 of CM017801.1, forward strand.
GAAAACGAGGTAGTCGAAATGACCATTAAACGCGGCGTTGCAAGCACGTATCTTCTTCCACGGCATCCTTTTCCAGGCGTAAACGAGGTAGTCGAAATAACAATTATACGCAGCGTTGCTGCACGTATCTTCGTCACACGGGCATCGTGGTTAGGCATAAACGAAGGTATGTCGAATTGACCATTAACGCAGCGTTGCTGCACGGATCTTTCTCCACGGTTATTCTTTATCCGACGTAAACAAGGTGGTCGAAATTACAATTAAACGCGGCGTTGCTTCACGTATTTCGTCCCAAGGGCATCATTTTTTAGGCGTAAACGAGGTAGACGAATTTACATTAAACGCAGCGTTGCTGCACGTAGCTTTCTCCCGGGGAATTCTTTATCCTGCGTAAACGAGGTAGGGAAATGACAATTAAACGCAGAGTTGCTGCACGTATCGTCCTCCCACGGGCATTCTTTATCCAGGCGATACGAGGTGGTCGAAATTACAATAAACGCGGCGGTCTTACGTATTTCGTCAAACGGGCATAATTTTTCATGCGTAAACAAGGTGGACGAAATTACTATTAAACGCGGCGTTGCTGCACGTATCTTCCTTCCCACGGGCATCCTTTTTAGGCGTATATGAGGTAGTCGATATGATCATTAAACGCGGCGTTGATGCACGTATCTTCGTCCAACGGGCATCATTTTTTAGGCGTAAACGAGGTAGTCGAATTGACATTAATCGCAGCGTGCTGCACGTATCTTTCGTCCACGGGACTCTTTATTAGAAGGCGTAAACAAGGTGGTCGAAATATCATTAAACGTGGCGTTGCTTCACGTATCTTCGTCCAACGGGCATCCTTTCTTTAGGCGAAACGAGAGGTAGTCGAAATGACAATTAACGCGGCGTTGCAGCACGTATCTTCTTCCACGGGCATCCTTTTTCTCAGGCGTAAACGAGGTAGTCGAAATTACAATATACGCAGCGTTGCTGCACGTATCTTCGTCACACGGGCATCGTTTTTTATGCGTAATAACAAGGGTCGAATTACCATTAACGCAGCGTTGCTGCACGTATATTTCTCCCACGGGTATTCTTTATCCCAGCGTAAACGAGGTAGGTGAAATGACCATTAAACGCAGCGTTGCAGCACGTATCGTCCTCCCACGGGCATTCTTTGTCCCAGCGTAAACGAGGTAGGTGAAATGACCATTAAACGCAGCGTTGCTGCACGTATCGTCCTCCCACGGGCATTCATTATCCCAACGTATACGAGGTGGTCGAAATAACCATTAATCACGGCATTGCTGCACGTACCTTCGTCCAACGGGCATCGTTTTTTAGGCATAAACGAGGTAGTCGAATTGACCATTAAACGCAGCGTTGCTGCACGTATCTTTCCCCACGGGTATTTTTTATCCGAACGTAAACGAGGTGGTCGAAATTACAATTAAACGCGGCCTTGCTTCACATATCTTCTTCCCACGGGCATCTTCTTTTTGGCATAAACGAGGTAGTCGTATTGACCATTAATCGCAGCGTAGCTGCACGTAGCTTTCTCCAACGGGTATTCTTTATCCCAGCGTAAACGAGATAGGTGAAATGACCATTATACGCAGCGTTACTGCACATATCTTCTTACCACGGGCATCCTTTATTAGGCGAAAACGAGGTAGTCGAAATTACAATTAAACGCGGCGTTGCTGCACGTATCTTCTTCACACAAAAATTCTTTTTCTCAGGCGTAAACGAGGTAGTCGAAATTACTTTAACGCAGCGTTGCTGCACGTACCTTAGTCCCAACGGGCATCGTTTTAGGCATAAACGAGGTAGTCGAATTGACCATTAATCGCAGCGTTGCTGCACGTATATTTCTCCCACGGTTATTCTTTATCCCAGCGTAAACGACGGGTGGTCGAAATTACAATAAACGCGGCGTTGCTTCACGCGTCTTCGTCCCACAGGCATCCTTTTTAGGCGAAAACGAGGTTAGTCGAAATGACCATAAACGCGGCTTTGCCGCACGTATCTTCTTCCCACGGGCTCCCTTTTCTCAGGCGTAAACGAGGTAGTCGAAATAACAATTATACGCAGCGTTGCTGCACGTATCTTCGTCACACGGGCATCGTTTGTTAGGCATAAACGAGGTAGTCGAATTGACCATTAAACGCAGCGTTGCTGCACGTATCTTTCTCCCACGGGTATTCTTTATCCCAGCGTAAACGATGTAGTCGAAATGACGATTATACGTAGCATTGCTGCACGTATCTTCGGCACACGGGCATCATTTTTTAGTCGTAAACGAGGTAGTCGAAATGATCATTAAACGCGGCGTTGCTGCACGTATCTTCGTCCCACGGGTATTCTTTATCCCAGGCATAAACGAGGTAGTCGAAATGACCATTAAACGCGGCGTTGCAGCACGTATCTTCTTCCAAAGGGCATCCTTTTTCTCAGGCGTAAACGAGGTAGTCGAAATAACAATTATACGCAGCGTTGCTGCACGTATCTTCGTCACACGGGCATCGTTTGTTAGGCATAAACGAGGTAGTCGAATTGACCATTAAACGCAGCGTTGCTGCACGTATCTTTCTCCCACGGTTATTCTTTATCCGAACGTAAATGAGGTGGTCGAAATTACAATTAAACGCCGCGTGCTTCACGTATCTTGTCCCACGGGCATCCTTTTTTAGGCGAAAACGAGGTAGTCGAAATGACCATTAAACGCGGCGTTGCAGCACGTATCTTCTTCCCACGGGCATCCTTTTTCTCAGGCGTAAACGAGGTAGTCGAAATAACAATTATACGCAGCGTTGCTGCACGTATCTTCGTCCCACGGGCATCATTTTTTAGGCGTAAACGAGGTAGACGAATTTACCATTAAACGCAGCGTTGCTGCACGTAGCTTTCTCCCACGGGTATTCTTTATCCCAGCGTAAACGAGGTAGGTGAAATGACCATTAAACGCAGCGTTGCAGCACGTATCTTCTTCCCACGGGCATCCTTTTTTAGGCGTAAATGAGGTAGTCGATATGATCATTATACTAAGCGTTGCTGCACGTATCGTCCTCCCACGGGCATTCTTTATCCGAACGTAAACGAGGTGGTCGAAATTGCAATTAAACGCGGCGTTGCTTCACATATCTTCTTCCCACGGGCATCATTTTTTAGTCGTAAACGAGGTAGTCGAATGGTAATCGGCATTAAACGCAGCGTTGCTGCACGTATCTTTCTCCACCGGGTATTCTTTATCCGAACGTAAACGAGGTGGTCGAAATTACAATTAAACGCGGCGTTGCTTCACATATCTTCTTCCCACGGGCATCCTTTATTAGGCGAAAACGAGGTAGTCGAAATTACAATTAAACGCGGCGTTGCAGCACGTACCTTCGTCACACGGGCATCATTTTTTAGTCGTAAACGAGGTAGTCGTATTGACTATTAATCGCAGCGTTGCTGCAAGTAGCTTTCTCCAACGGGTATTCTTTATCCCAGCGTAAACGAGGTGGTCGAAATTACAATTAATCGCGGCGTTGCTTCACGTATCTTCGGAACACGGGCATCATTTTTTAGTCGTAAACGAGGTAGTCGAAATGATCATTAAACGCGGCGTTGCTGCACGTATCTTCGTCCCACGGGTATTCTTTATCCCAGGTATAAAAGAGGTAGTCGAAATGACCATTAAACGCGGCGTTGCAGCACGTATCTTCTTCCAAAGGGCATCCTTTTTCTCAGGCGTAAACGAGGTAGTCGAAATAACAATTATACGCAGCGTTGCTGCACGTATCTTCTTTCCACGGGCATTCTTTATCCCAGCGTATACGAGGTGGTCGAAATTACAATTAAACGCGGCGTTACTATACGTATCTTCGTCCAACGGGCATCATTTTTTATGCGTAAACAAGGTGGTCGAAATTACTATTAAACGCGGCGTTGCTTCACGTATCTTCGTCCCACGTGCATCCTTTTTTAGGCGAAAACGAGGTAGTCGAAATGACCATTAAACGCGGCGTTGCAGCACGTATCTTCTTCCCACGGGCATCCTTTTTTAGGCGTAAATGAGGTAGTCGATATGATCATTATACTAAGCGTTGCTGCACGTATCGTCCTCCCACGGGCATTCTTTATCCGAACGTAACGAGGTGGTCGAAATTGCAATTAAACGCGGCGTTGCTTCACATATCTTCTTCCCAAGGGCATCATTATTTAGTCGTAAACGAGGTAGTCGAATTGACCATTAAACGCAGCGTTGCTGCACGTATCTTTCTCCACCGGGAATTCTTTATCCGAACGTAAACGAGGTGGTCGAAATTACAATTAAACGCGGCGTTGCTTCACATATCTTCTTCCCACGGGCATCCTTTATTAGGCGAAAACGAGGTAGTCGAAATTACAATTAAACGCGGCGTTGCTGCACGTATCTTCTTCACACGGAAATCCTTTTTCTCAGGCGTAATCGAGGTAGTCGTAATGACCATTCAACGCGGCGTTGCAACACGTACCTTCGTCACACGGGCATCATTTTTTAGTCGTAAACGAGGTAGTCGTATTGACCATTAATCGCAGCGTTGCTGCAAGTAGCTTTCTCCAACGGGTATTCTTTATCCCAGCGTAAACGAGATAGGTGAAATGACCATTAAACGCAGCGTTGCTGCACGTATCGTCCTCCCACGGGCATTCTTTATCAGAACGTATACGAGGTGGTCGAAATAACCATTAATCACGGCATTGCTGCACGTACCTTCGTCCAACGGGCATCGTTTTTTAGGCATAAACGAGGTAGTCGAATTGACCATTAAACGCAGCGTTGCTGCACGTATCTTTCTCCCACGGGTATTCTTTATCCGAACGTAAACGAGGTGGTCGAAATTACAATTAAACGCGGCGTTGCTTCACATATCTTCTTCCCACGGGCATCTTCTTTTTGGCATAAACGAGGTAGTCGTATTGACCATTAATCGCAGCGTTGCTGCACGTAGCTTTCTCCAACGGGTATTCTTTATCCCAGCGTAAACGAGATAGGTGAAATGACCATTATACGCAGCGTTGCTGCACATATCTTCTTCCCACGGGCATCCTTTATTAGGCGAAAACGAGGTAGTCGAAATTACAATTAAACGCGGCGTTGCTGCACGTATCTTCTTCACACGGAATCCTTTTTCTCAGGCGTAAACGAGGTAGTCGAAATTACAATTATACGCAGCGTTGCTGCACGTACCTTCGTCCAACGGGCATCGTTTTTTAGGCATAAACGAGGTAGTCGAATTGACCATTAATCGCAGCGTTGCTGCACGTATCTTTCTCCCACGGTTATTCTTTATCCCAGCGTAAACGAGGTGGTCGAAATTACAATTAAACGCGGCGTTGCTTCACGTGTCTTCGTCCCACAGGCATCCTTTTTTAGGCGAAAACGAGGTAGTCGAAATGACCATTAAACGCGGCGTTGCAGCACGTATCTTCTTCCCACGGGCATCCCTTTTCTCAGGCGTAAACGAGGTAGTCGAAATAACAATTAAACGCAGCGTTGCTGCAAGTATCTTCGTCACACGGGCATCGTTTGTTAGGCATAAACGAGGTAGTCGAATTGACCATTAAACGCAGCGTTGCTGCACGTATCTTTCTCCCACGGGTATTCTTTATCCCAGCGTAAACGATGTAGTCGAAATGACGATTATACGTAGCATTGCTGGACGTATCTTCGGCACACGGGCATCATTTTTTAGTCGTAAACGGGGTAGTCGAAATGATCATTAAACGCGGCGTTGCTGCACGTATCTTCGTTCCACGGGTATTCTTTATCCCAGGCATAAACGAGGTAGTCGAAATGACCATTAAACGCGGCGTTGCAGCACGTATCTTCGTCCCACGGGCATCATTTTTTAGGCGTAAACGAGGTAGACGAATTTACCATTAATGGCAGCGTTGCTGCACGTATCATTCTCCCAAGGTTATTCTTTATCCCAGCGTAAACGAGGTGGTCGAAATTACAATTATACGCAGCGTTGCTGCACGTATCTTCGTCACACGGGCATCGTTTGTTAGGCATAAACGAGGTAGTCGAATTGACCATTAAACGCAGCGTTGCTGCACGTATCTTTCTCCCACGGGTATTCGTTATCCCAGCGTAAACGATGTAGTCGAAATGACGATTATACGCAGCGTTGCTGCACGTATCTTTCTCCCACGGGCATTCTTTATCCCAGCATAAACGAGATGGTCGAAATTACAATTATACGCGGCGTTGCTTCACGTATCTTCGTCCCACGGGTATTCTTTATCCCAGGCATAAATGAGGTAGTCGAAATGACCATTAAACGCGGCGTTGCAGCACGTATCTTCGTCACACGGGCATCGTTTGTTAGGCATAAACGAGGTAGTCGAATTGACCATTAAACGCAGCGTTGCTGCACGTATCTTTCTCCCACGGTTATTCTTTATCCGAACGTAAACAAGGTGGTCGAAATTACAATTAAACGCGGCGTTGCTTCACGTATCTTCGTCCCACGGGCATCATTTTTTAGGCGTAAACGAGGTAGACGAATTTACCATTAAACGCAGCGTTGCTGCACGTAGCTTTCTCCCACGGGTATTCTTTATCCCAGCGTAAACGAGATGGTCGAAATTACAATTATACGCGGCGTTGCTTCACGTATCTTCGTCCCACGGTTATTCTTTATCCCAGGCATAAACGAGGTAGTCGAAATGACCATTAAACGCAGCGTTGCTGCACGTATCGTCCTCCCACGGGCATTCTTTATCCCAGCGTATACGAGGTGGTCGAAATAACTATTAAACACGGCGTTGCTGCACGTACCTTCGTCAACAGGCATCGTTTTTTAGGCATAAACGAGGTAGTCGAATTGACCATTAAACGCAGCGTTGCTGCACGTATCTTTCTCCCACGGGTATTCTTTATCCGAACGTAAACGAGGTGGTCGAAATTACAATTAAACGCGGCGTTGCTTCACGTATCTTCGTCCCACGGGCATCCTTTTTTAGGCGAAAACGAGGTAGTCGAAATGACCATTAAACGCGGCGTTGCAGCACGTATCTTCTTCCCACGGGCATCCTTTTTCTCAGGCGTAAACGAGGTAGTCGAAATAACAATTATACGCAGCGTTGCTGCACGTATCTTCGTCACACGGGCATCGTTTGTTAGGCATAAACGAGGTAGTCGAATTGACCATTAAACGCAGCGTTGCTGCACGTATCTTTCTCCCACGGTTATTCTTTATCCGAACGTAAACAAGGTGGTCGAAATTACAATTAAACGCGGCGTTGCTTCACGTATCTTCGTCCCACGGGCATCATTTTTTAGGCGTAAACGAGGTAGACGAATTTACCATTAAACGCAGCGTTGCTGCACGTAGCTTTCTCCCACGGGTATTCTTTATCCCTGCGTAAACGAGGTAGGTGAAATGACCATTAAACGCAGCGTTGCTGCACGTATCGTCCTCCCACGGCATTCTTTATCCATGCGTATACGAGGTGGTCGAAATTACAATTAAACGCGGCGTTACTATACGTATCTTCGTCCAACGGGCATCATTTTTTATGCGTAAACAAGGTGGACGAAATTACTATTAAACGCGGCGTTGCTTCACGTATCTTCGTCCCACGGGCATCCTTTTTTAGGCAAAAAACGAGTAGTCGAAATGACCATTAAACGCGGCGTTGCAGCACGTATCTTCTTCCCACGGGCATCCTTTTTTAGGCGTAAATGAGGTAGTCGATATGATCATTAAACGCGGCGTTGCTGCACGTATCTTCGTCCAACGGGCATCGTTTTTTAGGCATAAACGAGGTAGTCGAATTGACCATTAATCGCAGCGTTGCTGCACTATCTTCTTCCCACGGTATTCTTATCCTAACGTAAACGAGGTGGTCGAAATACAATTGGACGTGGCGTTGCTTCACGTATCTTCGTCCAACGGGCATCCTTTTTTAGGCGAAAACGAGGTAGTCGAAATGACAATTAAACGCGGCGTTGCAGCACGTATCTTCTTCCCACGGGCATCCTTTTTCTCAGGCGTAAACGAGGTAGTCGAAATTACAATTATACGCAGCGTTGCTGCACGTATCTTCGTCACACGGGCATCGTTTTTTATGCGTAAGCAAGGTGGTCGAAATTACTATTAAACGCAGCGTTGCTGCACGTATATTTCTCCCACGGGTATTCTTTATCCCAGCGTAACGATTAGTCGAAATGAGGATTATACGTAGCATTGCTGCACGTATCTTCGTCCACACGGCATCATTTTTTAGTCGTAAACGAGGAGTAGTTGAATTGACCATTAATCGCAGCGTTGCTGCACGTATCTTTCTCCCACGGGTATTCTTTATCCGAACGTAACGAGGTGGTCGAAATTACAATTATACGCAGCGTTGCTGCACGTATCTTCTCCCACGGCATCATTTTTAGGCGTAACGAGGTAGTCGAAATGAACATTAAACTTAGCTTTGCTGCATTAGTTTACTCCCACGAGTATTCATTATCCCACGTAAACGAGTGGTCGAAATTACAATTAACGCAGCGTTATTATACGTATCTTCGTCCACGGCATCATTTTTTATGCGTAACAAGTGGTCGAAATTACCATAAAACGCGGCGTGTTTCACGTATCTTCGTTCTACGGGCATCCTTTTTAAGGCGAAAACGAGGTAGTCGAAATGAACATTCAACGCATAGTTGCTGCACGCAATTATCTTTCTCCCACGGGTATTCTTTATCCCAGCGTAAACGAGATGGTCGAAATTACAATTATACGCGGCGTTGCTTCACGTATCATCGTCCCACGGTATTCATTATCCAGTCATAAACGAGGTATCGAAATGACCATTAAACGCAGCGTTGCTGCACGTATCGTCCTCCCACGGGCATTCTTTATCCCAGCGTATACGAGGTGGTCGAAATAACCATTACACACGGCGTTGGCTGCACGTACCTTCGTCCAACGGGCATCGTTATTTAGGCATAAAAGAGGTAGTCGAAAGGACTATTAAACGCAGCGTTGCTGCACGTATCTTTCTCCCACGGGTATTCTTTATCCGAACGTAAACGAGGTGGTCGAAATTACAATTGGACGTGGCGTTGCTTCACGTATCTTCGTCCAACGGGCATCCTTTTTTAGGCGAAAACGAGGTAGTCGAAATGACAATTAAACGCGGCGTTGCAGCACGTATCTTCTTCCCACGGGCATCCTTTTTCTCAGGCGTAAACGAGGTAGTCGAAATTACAATTATACGCAGCGTTGCTGCACGTATCTTTCTCCCACGGGTATTGTTTATCCCAGCGTAAACGATGTAGTCGAAATGACGATTTTACGTAGCATTGCTGCACGTATCTTCGTCCCACGGGCATCATTTTTTAGGCGTAAACGAGGTAGTCGAAATGACAATTAAACGCGGCGTTGCAGCACGTATCTTCTTCCCACGGGCATCCTTTTTCTCAGGCGTAAACGAGGTAGTCGGAATTACAATTATACTCAGCGTTGCTGCACGTATCTTCGTCACACGGGCATCGTTTTTTATGCGTAAACAAGGTGGTCGAAATTACTATTAAACGCAGCGTTGCTGCACGTATCTTTCTCCCACGGGTATTCTTTATCCCAGCGTAAACGATGTAGTCGAAATGAGGATTATACGTAGCATTGCTGCAGTATCTTCGTACACACGGGCATCATTTTTAGTCGTAAACGAGGTGGTAGTTGAATTGACCATTAATCGCAGCGTTGCTGCACGTATCTTTCTCCCACGGGTATTCTTTATCCGAACGTAAACGAGGTGGTCAAAATTACAATTATACGCAGCGTTGCTGCACGTATCTTCGTCACACTAGCATCGTTTTTTAGGCATAAACGAGGTAGTCGAATTGACCATTAAACGCAGCGTTGCTGCACGTATATTTCTCCCACGGGTATTGTTTATCCCAGCGTAAACGATGTAGTCGAAATGACGATTATACGTAGCATTGCTGCACGTATCTTCGTCCCACGGGCACATTTTTTTAGGCGGTCGTAAACGAGGTAGTCGAAATGAACATTAAACGCAGCTTTGCTGCAGTATCTTACTCCCACGAGTATTCATTATCCCAGCGTAAACGAGTGGTCGAAATTACAATTAAACGCAGCGTTACTATACGTATCTTCGTCCAACGGGCATCATTTTTTATGCGTAAACAAGGTGGTCGAAATTACCATAAAACGCGGCGTTGTTTCACGTATCTTCGTTCTACGGGCATCCTTTTTAAGGCGAAAACGAGGTAGTCGAAATGAACATTCAACGCAGAGTTGCTGCACGTATCTTTCTCCCACGGGTATTCTTTATCCCAGCGTATACGAGGTGGTCGAAATAACCATTAAACACGGCGTTGCTGCACGTACCTTCGTCCAACGGGCATCGTTATTTAGGCATAAACGAGGTAGTCGAAAGGACTATTAAACGCAGCGTTGCTGCACGTATCTTTCTCCCACGGGTATTCTTTATCCGAACGTAAACGAGGTGCTCGAAATTACTATTAAACGCGGCGTTGCTTCACGTATCTTCGTCCCACGGGCATCCGTTTTTAGGTGAAAACGAGGTAGTCGAAATGACCATTAAACGTGGCGTTGCAGCACGTATCTTCTTCCCACGGGCATCTTTTTTTAGGCGTAAATGAGGTAGTCGATATGATCATTAAACGCGGCGTTGCTGCACGTATCTTTGTCACACGGGCATCGTTTGTTAGGCATAAACGAGGTAGTCGAATTGACCATTAAACGCAGCGTTGCTGCACGTATCTTTCTCCCACGGTTATTCTTATCCGAACGTAAACAAGGTGGTCGAAATTACAATTAAACGCGGCGTTGCTTCACGTATCTTCGTCCCACGGGCATCATTTTTTAGGCGTAAACGAGGTAGACGAATTTACCATTAAACGCAGCGTTGCTGCACGTAGCTTTCTCCCACGGGTATTCTTTATCCCAGCGTAAACGAGGTAGGTGAAATGACCATTAAACGCAGCGTAGCTGCACGTATCGTCCTCCCACGGGCATTCTTTATCCCAGCGTATACGAGGTGGTCGAAATTACAATTAAACGCGGCGTTACTATACGTATCTTCGTCCAACGGGCATCATTTTTTATGCGTAAACAAGGTGGTCGAAATTACTATTAAACGCGGCGTTGCTCACGTACTCGTCCACGGGCATCCTTTTTTAGGCAACAAAAACGAGGGTCGAAATGGTAGTCGAAATGACCATTACAATTCCACGGGCGGCGTTGCAGCAAGGAGCACGTTGCGTTCACAGGTCACGTTCGTTATCTTCTTCCCACGGGCATCGTTTTTTAGGCATAAACGAGGTAGTCGAATTGACCATTAATCGCAGCGTTGCTGCACGTATCTTTCTCCCACGGGTATTCTTTATCCGAACGTAAACTTGGTGGTCGAAATTACAATTGGACGTGGCGTTGCTTCACGTATCTTCGTCCAACGGGCATCCTTTTTTAGGCGAAAACGAGGTAGTCGAAATGACAATTAAACGCGGCGTTGCAGCACGTATCTTCTTCCCACGGGCATCCTTTTTCTCAGGCGTAAACGAGGTAGTCGAAATTACAATTATACGCAGCGTTGCTGCACGTATCTTCGTCACATGGGCATCGTTTTTTATGCGTAAACAAGGTGGTCGAAATTACTATTAAACGCAGCGTTGCTGCACGTATCTTTCTCCCACGGGTATTCTTTATCCCAGCGTAAACGATGTAGTCGAAATGAGGATTATACGTAGCATTGCTGCACGTATCTTCGTCACACGGGCATCATTTTTTAGTCGTAAACGAGGTAGTTGAATGACCATTAATCGCAGCATGCTGCACGTATCTTTCTCCCACGGGTATTTTTATCCGACCGTAAACGAGGTGGTCGAAATACAATTGAACACGGCGTTGCTTCACGTATCTTCGTCCCACGGGCATCCTTTTTTAGGTGAAAACGAGGTAGTCGAAATTACAATTATACGCAGCGTTGCTGCACGTATCTTCGTCAACGGGCATCGTTTTTTAGGCATAAACGAGGTAGTCGAATTGACCATTAAACGCAGCGTTGCTGCACGTATCTTTCTCCCACGGGTATTGTTTATCCCAGCGTAAACGATGTAGTCGAAATGACGATTATACGTAGCATTGCTGCACGTATCTTCGTCCCACGGGCATCATTTTTAGGCGTAAACGAGGTAGTCGAAATGAACATTAAACGTGGCGTTGCAGCACGTATCTTCTTCCCACGGGCATCTTTTTTTAGGCGTAAATGAGGTAGTCGATATGATCATTAAACGCGGCGTTGCTGCACGTATCTTCGTCACACGGGCATCGTTTGTTAGGCATAAACGAGGTAGTCGAATTGACCATTAAACGCAGCGTTGCTGCACGTATCTTTCTCCCACGGTTATTCTTTATCCGAACGTAAACAAGGTGGTCGAAATTACAATTAAACGCGGCGTTGCTTCACGTATCTTCGTCCCACGGGCATCATTTTTTAGGCGTAAACGAGGTAGTCGGAATTACAATTATACTCAGCGTTGCTGCACGTATCTTCGTCACACGGGCATCGTTTTTTATGCGTAAACAAGGTGGTCGAAATTACTATTAAACGCAGCGTTGCTGCACGTATCTTTCTCCCACGGGTATTCTTTATCCCAGCGTAAACGATGTAGTCGAAATGAGGATTATACGTAGCATTGCTGCACGTATCTTCGTCACACGGGCATCATTTTTTAGTCGTAAACGAGGTAGTTGAATTGACCATTAATCGCAGCGTTGCTGCACGTATCTTTCTCCCACGGGTATTCTTTATCCGAACGTAAACGAGGTGGTCGAAATTACAATTATACGCAGCGTTGCTGCACGTATCTTCGTCACACTAGCATCGTTTTTTAGGCATAAACGAGGTAGTCGAATTGACCATTAAACGCAGCGTTGCTGCACGTATCTTTCTCCCACGGGTATTGTTTATCCCAGCGTAAACGATGTAGTCGAAATGACGATTATACGTAGCATTGCTGCACGTATTTCTTCCCACGGGTCATTTTTAGGCGTAAACGAGGTAGTCGAAATGAACATTAAACGCAGCTTGCTGCATGTATCTACTCCCCACGAGTATTCATTATCCCAGCGTAAACGAGGTGGTCGAAATTACAATTAAACGCAGCGTTACTATACGTATCTTCGTCCAACGGGCATCATTTTTATTTGCGTAAACAAGGTGGTCGAAATTACCATAAAACGCGGCGTTGTTTCACGTATCTTCGTTCTACGGGCATCCTTTTTAAGGCGAAAACGAGGTAGTCGAAATGAACATTCAACGCAGAGTTGCTGCACGTATCTTTCTCCCACGGGTATTCTTTATCCCAGCGTAAACGAGATGGTCGAAATTACAATTATACGCGGCGTTGCTTCACGTATCATCGTCCCACGGGTATTCATTATCCCAGGCATAAACGAGGTAGTCGAAATGACCATTAAACGCAGCGTTGCTGCACGTATCGTCCTCCCACGGGCATTCTTTATCCCAGCGTATACGAGGTGGTCGAAATAACCATTAAACACGGCGTTGCTGCACGTACCTTCGTCCAACAGGCATCGTTATTTAGGCATAAACGAGGTAGTCGAAAGGACTATTAAACGCAGCGTTGCTGCACGTATCTTTCTCCCACGGGTATTCTTTATCCGAACGTAAACGAGGTGCTCGAAATTACTATTAAACGCGGCGTTGCTTCACGTATCTTCGTCCCACGGGCATCCGTTTTTAGGTGAAAACGAGGTAGTCGAAATGACCATTAAACGTGGCGTTGCAGCACGTATCTTCTTCCCACGGGCATCTTTTTTTAGGCGTAAATGAGGTAGTCGATATGATCATTAAACGCGGCGTTGCTGCACGTATCTTCGTCACACGGGCATCGTTTGTTAGGCATAAACGAGGTAGTCGAATTGACCATTAAACGCAGCGTTGCTGCACGTATCTTTCTCCCACGGTTATTCTTTATCCGAACGTAAACAAGGTGGTCGAAATTACCATAAAACGCGGCGTTGTTTCACGTATCTTCGTTCTACGGGCATCCTTTTTAAGGCGAAAACGAGGTAGACGAATTTACAATTAAACGCAGCGTTGCTGCACGTAGCTTTCTCCCACGGGTATTCTTTATCCCAGCGTAAACGAGGTAGGTGAAATGACCATTAAACGCAGCGTTGCTGCACGTATCGTCCTCCCACGGGCATTCTTTATCCCAGCGTATACGAGGTGGTCGAAATTACAATTAAACGCGGCGTTACTATACGTATCTTCGTCCAACGGGCATCATTTTTTATGCGTAAACAAGGTGGTCGAAATTACTATTAAACGCGGCGTTGCTTCACGTATCTTCGTCCCACGGGCATCCTTTTTTAGGCAAAAACGAGGTAGTCGAAATGACCATTAAACGCGGTGTTGCAGCACGTATCTTTCCCACGGGCATCTTTTTTTAGGCGTAAATGAGGTAGTCGATATGATCATTAAACGCGGCGTTGCTGCACGTATCTTCGTCCAACAGGCATCGTTTTTTAGGCATAAACGAGGTAGTCGAATTGACCATTATGGAGCGTTGCTGCACGTATCTTTCTCCCACGGGTATTCTTTATCCGAACGTAAACGAGGTGGTCGAAATTACAATTGGACGTGGCGTTGCTTCACGTATCTTCGTCCAACGGGCATCCTTTTTTAGGCGAAAACGAGGTAGTCGAAATGACAATTAAACGCGGCGTTGCAGCACGTATCTTCTTCCCACGGGCATCCTTTTTCTCAGGCGTAAACGAGGTAGTCGAAATGACAATTATACGCAGCGTTGCTGCACGTATCTTCGTCTCACGGGCATCGTTTTTTATGCGTAAACAAGGTGTTCGAAATTACTATTAAACGCAGCAATGCTGCACGTATCTTTCTCCCACGGGTATTCTGTATCCCAGCGTAAACGATGTAGTCGAAATGAGGATTATACGTAGCATTGCTGCACGTATCTTCGTCACACGGGCATCATTTTTTAGTCGTAAACGAGGTAGTTGAATTGACCATTAATCGCAGCGTTGCTGCACGTATCTTTCTCCCACGGGTATTCTTTATCCGAACGTAAACGAGGTGGTCGAAATTACAATTGAACACGGCGTTGCTTCACGTATCTTCGTCCCACGGGCATCCTTTTTTAGGTGAAAACGAGGTAGTCGAAATTACAATTATACGCAGCGTTGCTGCACGTATCTTCGTCACACGGGCATCGTTTTTTAGGCATAAACGAGGCAGTCGAATTGACCATTAAACGCAGCGTTGCTGCACGTATCTTTCTCCCACGGGTATTGTTTATCCCAGCGGTAAACGATGTAGTCGATCGAAATGACGAGTTACGTAGCATTGCTGCACGTTATCTTCGTCCCACGGGCATCATTTTTTAGGGTAACGAGAGGAGGTAGTCGAAATGAACATTAAAACAGCTTTGTGCTGCATGTATCTTTCTCCCACGAGTATTCATTATCCCAGGTAAACGAGGGGTGGTCGAAATTACAATTAAACGCAGCGTTACTATACGTATCTTCGTCCAACGGGCATAGTTTTTATGCGTAAACAAGGTGGTCGAAATTACCATTTAAAACGCGGCGTTGCTTCACGTATCTTCGTTCTACGGGCATCCTTTTTAAGGCGTAAACGAGGTAGTCGAAATGAACATTCAACGCAGAGTTGCTGCACGTATCTTTCTCCCAGGTGTATTCTTTATCCCAGCGTAAAGAGATGGTCGAAATTACAATATACGAGGCGTTGCTTCACGTATCATCGTCCCACGGGTATTCATTATCCCAGGCATAAACGAGGTAGTCGAAATGACCATTAAACGCAGCGTTGCTGCACGTATCGTCCTCCCACGGGCATTCTTTATCCCAGCGTATACGAGATGGTCGAAATAACCATTAAACACGGCGTTGCTGCACGTACCTTCGTCCAACGGGCATCGTTATTTAGACATAAACGAGGTAGTCGAAAGGACTATTAAACGCAGCGTTGCTGCACGTATCTTTCTCCCACGGGTATTCTTTATCCGAACGTAAACGAGGTGCTCGAAATTACTATTAAACGCGGCGTTGCTTCACGTATCTTCGTCCCACGGGCATCCGTTTTTAGGTGAAAACGAGGTAGTCGAAATGACCATTAAACGTGGCGTTGCAGCACGTATCTTCTTCCCACGGGCATCTTTTTTTAGGCGTAAATGAGGTAGTCGATATGATCATTAAACGCGGCGTTGCTGCACGTATCGTCCTCCCACGGGCATTCTTTATCCCAGCGTATACGAGGTGGTCGAAATAACCATTAAACACGGCGTTGCTGCACGTACCTTCGTCCAACGGGCATCGTTTTTTAGGCATAAACGAAGTAGTCGAATTGACCATTAAACGCAGCGTTGTGGAACGTATCTTCTCCCACGGGTATTCTTTATCCGAACGTAAACGAGGTGGTCGAAATTACAATTAAACGTGGCGTTGCTTCACGTATCTTCGTCTCACGGGCATCCTTTTTTAGGCGAAAACGAGGTAGTCGAAATGACCATTAAAGCGGCGTTGCAGCACGTATCTTCTTCCCACGGGCTCCTTTTTTCAGGCGTAAACGAGGTAGTCGAAATTACAATATACGCAGCGTTGCTTGCACGTATCTCGTCCCACGGGCATCCGTTTTTAGGTGAAAACGAGGTGCTCGAAATTACTATTAAACGCGGCGTTGCTTCACGTATCTTCGTCCCACGGGCATCCGTTTTTAGGTGAAAACGAGGTAGTCGAAATGACCATTAAACGCGGCGTTGCTGCACGTATCTTCGTCACACGGGCATCGTTTGTTAGGCATAAACGAGGTAGTCGAATTGACCATTAAACGCAGCGTTGCTGCACGTATCTTTCTCCCACGGTTATTCTTTATCCGAACGTAAACAAGGTGGTCGAAATTACAATTAAACGCGGCGTTGCTTCACGTATCTTCGTCCCACGGGCATCATTTTTTAGGCGTAAACGAGGTAGTCGGAATTACAATTATACTCAGCGTTGCTGCACGTATCTTCGTCACACGGGCATCGTTTTTTATGCGTAAACAAGGTGGTCGAAATTACTATTAAACGCAGCGTTGCTGCACGTATCTTTCTCCCACGGGTATTCTTTATCCCAGCGTAAACGATGTAGTCGAAATGAGGATTATACGTAGCATTGCTGCACGTATCTTCGTCACACGGGCATCATTTTTTAGTCGTAAACGAGGTAGTTGAATTGACCATTAATCGCAGCGTTGCTGCACGTATCTTTCTCCCACGGGTATTCTTTATCCGAACGTAAACGAGGTGGTCGAAATTACAATTATACGCAGCGTTGCTGCACGTATCTTCGTCACACTAGCATCGTTTTTTAGGCATAAACGAGGTAGTCGAATTGACCATTAAACGCAGCGTTGCTGCACGTATCTTTCTCCCACGGGTATTGTTTATCCCAGCGTAAACGATGTAGTCGAAATGACGATTATACGTAGCATTGCTGCACGTATCTTCGTCCCACGGGCATCATTTTTTAGGCGTAAACGAGGTAGTCGAAATGAACATTAAACGCAGCTTTGCTGCATGTATCTTACTCCCACGAGTATTCATTATCCCAGCGTAAACGAGGTGGTCGAAATTACAATTAAACGCAGCGTTACTATACGTATCTTCGTCCAACGGGCATCATTTTTTATGCGTAAACAAGGTGGTCGAAATTACCATAAAACGCGGCGTTGTTTCACGTATCTTCGTTCTACGGGCATCCTTTTTAAGGCGAAAACGAGGTAGTCGAAATGAACATTCAACGCAGAGTTGCTGCACGTATCTTTCTCCCACGGGTATTCTTTATCCCAGCGTAAACGAGATGGTCGAAATTACAATTATACGCGGCGTTGCTTCACGTATCATCGTCCCACGGGTATTCATTATCCCAGGCATAAACGAGGTAGTCGAAATGACCATTAAACGCAGCGTTGCTGCACGTATCGTCCTCCCACGGGCATTCTTTATCCCAGCGTATACGAGGTGGTCGAAATAACCATTAAACACGGCGTGCTGCACGTACCTTCGTCCAACAGGCATCGTTATTTAGGCATAAACGAGGTAGTCGAAAGGACTATTAAACGCAGCGTTGCTGCACGTATCTTCTCCCACGGGTATCTTTATCCGAACGTAAACGAGGTGCTCGAAATTACTATTAAACGCGGCGTTGCTTCACGTATCTTCGTCCCACGGGCATCCGTTTTTAGGTGGAAAACGAGGTAGTCGAAATGACCATTAAACGTGGCCGTTGCAGCACGTATCTTCTTCCACGGGCATCTTTTTTTTAGGCGTAAATGAGGTAGTCGATATGATCATTAAACGCGGCGTTGCTGCACGTATCTTCGTCACAACGGGCATCGTTTGTTAGGCATAAAAACGAGGTAGTCGAATTGACCATTAACGCAGCGTTGTGCTGCACGTATCTTTCTCCCACGGTATTCTTTATCCGAACGTAAACAAGGTGGTCGAAATTACCATAAAAAACGCGGCGTTGTTTCACGTATCTTCGTTCTACGGGCATCCTTTTTAAGGCGAAAACGAGGTAGACGAATTTACCATTAAACGCAGCGTTGCTGCACGTAGCTTTCTCCCACGGGTATTCTTTATCCCAGCGTAAACGAGGTAGGTGAAATGACCATTAAACGCAGCGTTGCTGCACGTATCGTCCTCCCACGGGCATTCTTTATCCCCGCGTTACGAGGGTGGTCGAAATTACAATTAAACGCGGCGTTACTATACGTATCTTCGTCCAACGGGCATCATTTTTTATGCGTAAACAAGGTGGTCGAAATTACTATTAAACGCGGCGTTACTTCACGTATCTTCGTCCCACGGGCATCCTTTTTTAGGCAAAAACGAGGTAGTCGAAATGACCATTAAACGCGGTGTTGCAGCACGTATCTTCTTCCCACGGGCATCCTTTTTTAGGCGTAAATGAGGTAGTCGATATGATCATTAAACGCGGCGTTGCTGCACGTATCTTCGTCCAACAGGCATCGTTTTTTAGGCATAAACGAGGTAGTCGAATTGACCATTAATCGGAGCGTTGCTGCACGTATCTTTCTCCCACGGGTATTCTTTATCCGAACGTAAACGAGGTGGTCGAAATTACAATTGGACGTGGCGTTGCTTCACGTATCTTCGTCCAACGGGCATCCTTTTTTAGGCGAAAACGAGTAGTCGAAAGACAATTAATAAACGCGGCGTTGCAGCACGTATCTTCTTTCCCCGCGATCCTTTTTCTCAGGCGTAACGAGGTAGTCGGAAATGACAATTTTATACGCAGCGTTGCTGCACGTATCTTCTCTCGTCTCAATCACGGGCATCGTTTTTTTATGCGTAAACAAGGTGTTTCGAAATTACTATTAAACGCAGCAGCAATGATGCACGTATCTTTCTCCCACGGGTATTCTGTATCCCAGCGTAAACGATGTGTCGAAATGAGGATTATACGTAGCATTGCTGCACGTATCTCGTCACACGGGCATCATTTTTTAGTCGTAAACGAGGTAGTTGAATTGACCATTATCGCAGCGTTTGCTGGCACGTATCTTTCTCCCACGGGTATTCTTTATCCGAACGTAAACGAGGTGGTCGAAATTACAATTGAACACGGCGTCTTTGCTTCAACGTATCTTCGTCCCACGGGCAATCCTTTTTTAGGTGAAAACGAGGTAGTCGAAATTACAATTATACGCAGCGTTGCTGACGTATCTTCGTCACACGGGCATCGTTTTTTAGGCATAACCGAGGTAGTCGAATTGACCATTAAACGCAGCGTTGCTGCACGTATCTTTCTCCCACGGGTATTTGTTATCCCAGCGTTAACGATGTTAGTCGAAATGACGATTATACGTAGCATTGCTGCACGTATCTTCGTCCCACCGGCTCATTTTTTAGGCGTAAACGAGGTAGGTCGAAATGAACATTAAACGCAGCTTTGCTGCATGTATCTTTTCCCCTCCTCACGGTATTCATTATCCCAGCGTAAACGAGGTGGTCGAAATTACAATTAAAAACGCAGCGTTCTAATACGTATCTTCGTCCAACGGGGCATCACTTTTTTAATGCGTAACACAAGGTGGTCGAAATTAACCATAAAAACGCGCGTTGTTGTTTCACGTATCTTCGTTCTTACGGCATCCTTTTTAATGCGAAAACGAGGTAGTCGAAATGAACATTCAACGCAGAGTTTGCTGCCGTATCTTTTTCCTCCCAGGGTATTCTTTATCCAGCGTAAACGAGATGGTCGAAATTACAAGTATAACGCGGCGTTGCTTCACGTATCATCGTCCCACGGGATTCATTATCCCAGCATAAACGAGGTAGTCGAAAATGACATTAAACGCAAGCGTTGCTGCACGTATCGTCCTCCCCGGGCCATTCTTTATCCCAGCGTATACGAGATGGTCGAAATCACATTAACAAACACGACGGCGTTGCCTGGCACGTACCTTCGTCAAACGGGCCATCGTTATTAGACATAACCGATGTATCGAAAGGACTATTAAACGCAGCGTTGCTGCACGTATCTTTCTCCCACGGGTATTCTTTATCCGAACGTAAACGAGGTGCTCGAAATACTATTAAACGCGGCGTTGCTTCACGTATCTCGTCCCACGGGCATCGTTTTTTAGGTGAAAACGAGGTAGTCCGAAATGACCATTAAAACGTTTGCGTTGCAGCCGTTATCTTCTTTCTTCCACGGCAATCTTTTTTTTAGGCCTTAATGAGGTAGTCGATATGATCATTATACGCGGCGTTGCTGCACGTATCGTCCTCTCCCACGGCATTCTTTATCCCAGCGTATACGAGGTGGTCGAAATAACCATTAACACACTGCGTTTGCTGCACGTACCTTCGTCCAACGGGCATCGTTTTTTCGGCATAAACGAAGTAGTCGAATTGACCATTAAACGCAGCGTTGCTGAACGTATCTTTCTCCCACGGGTATTCTTTATCCGAACGTAAACTAGGTGGTCGAAATACAATTAAACGTGGCGTTGCTTCACGTATCTTCGTCCAACGGGCATCCTTTTTTAGGCGAAAAAAAAAAAACCAAAAAAACGCAAATAAAAAAAAAAAAACAAACTGAAAAACCTTCTTCCCAAAAAAAACGTTTTTTAGTGAAAAACGAAAAAAAAAAAACCATTAACACGTAAAAACAAACATGAACCCACCACGGGCACTTTTTTACCCCAAACAACACCCAGGTGCACGCAAATTAACATTAAACGCACCCCCCCACCCCTCTCATTCACCCGGCCTCCCCGGTTGCGCTCCCACCTAAACCCGGCGTTCCCCCACCCTCCGCCCTCCCCCCCCGTTGCCCGAAACCCACCCCCCCCCAGTGGCACGTTGACCCCCCTCCACATTCCCCACCCCCATCCCCCCACGCCCATCCAACCCTCCAGCCACACCACCCCAGCCCCCACCCCTCTATCGTACCCCCCCCACCAAACCCACGACCGGCGTGCCGCAACGAGCCCGCCCACGAGCCCCATCCTTTTTCCGCCAGGCGTAAAACAGCCCCCACCCCCATTACCCCCCCCCGCCCCCCCCCCCTTCCCCCCCCCTCGTCCCCACGGGCACCCGTTTTCCGAACCCACTAAACGGGTCTACCCCCACGTAATCTTTTTCCCCCCCTCCACCCCCCCCCTTCCCACTCGAACCATCTTTGGCCCCCCTCTCTTAGCTTCTCCTTCCCCCCTTAACAGGCGGCGTTGCTGCAGTATCTTCTTCCCACGGGCATCCGTTTTTAGGTGAAAACGAGGTAGTTCGAATGACCATTAAACGTGGCGTTGCAAGCACGTATCTTCTTCCCACGGGCATCTTTTTTTTAGGCGTAAAGAGGTAGTCGATATGATCATTAACGCGGCGTTGCCTTGCACGTATCTTCTCCCACGGGTATTCTTTATCGAACGTAAAAACGAGTGGTCGAAATTACAATTAAACGTGGCGGTTTGCTTCACGTATCTTCGTCCAACGGGCAATCCTTTTTTTAAGGCGAAACGAGGTAGTCGAATGACCATTAAACGCGGCGTTGCGCACGTATCTTCTTCCCACGGGCATCCTCCTTTTTCTCAGGCGTAAACGAGGTAGTCGAAATTACATTATACTCAGCGTTGCTGCACGTATCTTCGTCCCCGGGCATCCGTTTTTAGGTGAAACGGAGGTAGTCGAAATGACCATTAAACGTGCGTTGCAGCACGTTCTTCTTCCCCCCACGGGCATCTTTTTTTTTCAGGCGTAAATGAGGTAGTCAATGGATCCATTAAACACGGTGCTGCACGTATCTCGTCCCAACGGCATCGTTTTTTAGACATAACCGAGGTAGTCGAATTGACCATTAAACGCAGCGTTGCCGCACTATCTTTCTCCCACGGGTATTCTTTATCCGAACGAACGAGGTGCTCGAAATTAACTATTAATACGCCGGCGTTGCTTCACGTATCTTCGTCCCACGGGCAATCCGTTTTTAGGTGAAAACGAGGTAGTCGAAATGACCATTTAAACCGTGGCGTGCTGCACGTATCTTCTTCCCACGGGCATCTTTTTTCCCAGGCGTAAATGAGGTAGTCGATAATGATCAATTAAACGCGGCGTTGCTGCACGTATCGTCCTCCCACGGGCATTCTTTTCCCGTCGTATACGAGGTGGTCGAAATAACCATTAAACACGGCGGTTGCTTTGCAACGTACCTTCAGTCCAACGGGCATCGTTTTTTAGCATAAACGCGGTAGTCTCGAATTGACCATTAAACGCAGCGTTGCTGAACGTATCTTTCTCTCCCACGGGTATTCTTTATCCGAACGTAAACGAGGTGGTCGAAATTACAATTAAACGCGGCGTTGCTTCACGTATCTTCGTCCAACGGGCATCCTTTTTTAGGCGAAAACGAGGTAGTCGAAATGACCATTAAACGCGGCGTTGCAGCACGTATCTTCTTCCCACGGGCATCCTTTTTCTCAGGCGTAAACGAGGTAGTCGAAATTACAATTATACGCAGCGTTGCTGCACGTATCTTCGTCACACGGGCATCGTTTTTTAGGCATAAACGAGGTAGTCGAATTGACCATTAAACGCAGCGTTGCTGCACGTATCTTTCTCCCACGGGTATTTTTTATCCCAGCGTAAACGATGTAGTCGAAATGTGGATTATACGTAGCATTGCTGCACGTATCTTCGTCACACGGGCATCATTTTTTAGTCGTAAACGAGGTAGTCGAATTGACCATTAATCGTAGCGTTGCTGCACGTATCTTTCTCCCACGGGTATTCTTTATCCGAACGTAAACGAGGTGGTCGAAATTACAATTAAAGGCGGCGTTGCTTCACGTATCTTCGTCCCACGGGCATCCTTTTTTAGGCGAAAACGAGGTAGTCGAATTTACAATTTTACCCAGCGTTGCTGCACGTATCTTCGTCACACGGGCATCGTTTTTTAGGCATAAACGAGGTAGTCGAATTGACCATTAAACGCAGCGTTGCTGCACGTATCTTTCTCCCACGGGTATTCTTTATCCCAGCGTAAACGATGTAGTCGAAATGACGATTATACGTAGCATTGCTGCACGTATCTTCGTCACACGGGCATCATTTATTAGTCGTAAACGAGGTAGTCGAAATGAACATTAAACGCAGCTTTGCTGCATGTATCTTACTCCCACGATTATTCATTATCCCAGCGTAACGAGGTGGTCGAAATAACCATAAACCACGGCGTTGCTGCACGTACCTTCGTCCAACGGGCATCGTTATTTAGGCATAAACGAGGTAGTCGAAGGACCATTAAACGCAGCGTTGCTGCACGTATCTCCTCCAACGTGTATTCTTAATCCCAGCGTAAACGATGTAGTCGAAATGACAATTATACGTAGCATTGCTGCACGTATCTTTGACCCACGAGCATCCTTTTTTATGCGTAAACGAGGTAGTCGAAATGACCATAAAACGCGGCGTTGCTTCACGTATCTTCGTCCAACGGGCATCCTTTTTAAGGCGTAATTGAGGTAGTCAAAATGACCATTCAACGCGGCGTTGCTGCACGTATCGTCCTCCCACGGGCATTCTTTATCCCAGCGTATACGAGGTGGTCGAAATAACCATTAAACACGGCGTTGCTGCACGTACCTTCGTCCAACGGGCATCGTTTTTTAGGCATAAACGAAGTAGTCGAATTGACCATTAAACGCAGCGTTGCTGAACGTATCTTTCTCCCACGGGTATTCTTTATCCGAACGTAAACGAGGTGGTCGAAATTACAATTAAACGTGGCGTTGCTTCACGTATCTTCGTCCAACGGGCATCCTTTTTTAGGCGAAAACGAGGTAGTCGAAATGACCATTAAACGCGGCGTTGCAGCACGTATCTTCTTCCCACGGGCATCCTTTTTCTCAGGCGTAAACGAGGTAGTCGAAATTACAATTATACGCAGCGTTGCTGCACGTATCTTCGTCACACGGGCATCGTTTTTTAGGCATAAACGAGGTAGTCGAATTGACCATTAAACGCAGCGTTGCTGCACGTATCTTTCTCCCACGGGTATTTTTTATCCCAGCGTAAACGATGTAGTCGAAATGTGGATTATACGTAGCATTGCTGCACGTATCTTCGTCACACGGGCATCATTTTTTAGTCGTAAACGAGGTAGTCGAATTGACCATTAATCGTAGCGTTGCTGCACGTATCTTTCTCCCACGGGTATTCTTTATCCGAACGTAAACGAGGTTGGTCGAAATTAACAATTAAAGGCGGCCGTTGCTTCACGTATCTTCGTCCCACGGGCATCCTTTTTTAGCGCGGCGAAAACGAGGTGTCGAATTTAACAATTTTACCCAGCGTTGCTGCACGTATCTTCGTCACACGGGCATCGTTTTTTAGGCATAAACGAGGTAGTCGAATTGACCATTAAACGCAGCGTTGCTGCACGTATCTTTCTCCCACGGGTATTCTTTATCCCAGCGTAAACGATGTAGTCGAAATGACGATTATACGTAGCATTGCTGCACGTATCTTCGTCACACGGGCATCATTTATTAGTCGTAAACGAGGTAGTCGAAATGAACATTAAACGCAGCTTTGCTGCATGTATCTTACTCCCACGATTATTCATTATCCCAGCGTATACGAGGTGGTCGAAATAACCATTAAACACGGCGTTGCTGCACGTACCTTCGTCCAACGGGCATCGTTATTTAGGCATAAACGAGGTAGTCGAAAGGACCATTAAACGCAGCGTTGCTGCACGTATCTTCCTCCCACGGGTATTCTTAATCCCAGCGTAAACGATGTAGTCGAAATGACAATTATACGTAGCATTGCTGCACGTATCTTTGACCCACGAGCATCCTTTTTTATGCGTAAACGAGGTAGTCGAAATGACCATAAAACGCGGCGTTGCTTCACGTATCTTCGTCCAACGGGCATCCTTTTTAAGGCGTAATTGAGGTAGTCAAAATGACCATTCAACGCGGCGTTGCTGCACGTATCTTCGTCCCACGGGCATCCTTTTTTATGCGTAAACGAGGTAGTCGAAATGACCATTCAATGCAGAGTTGCTGCACGTATCTTCGTCACACGGGTATCCTTTTTAAGGCGTAATCGAGGTAGTCGAAATGACCATTAAACGCGGCGTTGCTACACGTATCTTCCTCCCACGGGCATTCTTTATCCCAGCGTAAACAAGTTAGTTGAAATGGGCAATAAACTTGACGGTGCTGCACGTATCTTCGTCCCACGGGCATCCTTTTTTAGGCCTAACCTATGCAGTCGAAATGGCCATTAAACGCGGCGTTGCTTTACGTATCTTCGGTCTACGGGTATCCTTTTTTAGGGCGTAAACGAGGTAGTCGAAATGAACATTCAACGCAGAGTTGCTGCACGTATCTTCCTCTCACAGGCATTCTTCTTCCCAGAAGTAAACGAGGTAGTCGAAATGACCATTAAATGCGACGTTGCTGCACGTATCTTCCTCCAACGGGCATCCTTTTTTATGCGTAAATGATGTAGTCGAGATTACAATTAAACGCGGCGTTGCTTCACGTATCTTTGTAAATGGGCATCCTTTTTTATGCGTAAACGAGGCACTCGAAATGACCATAAAACGCGGCATTGCCTCACGTATCTTCGTCCCACGGGCATCCTTTATTGGGCGAAAACGAGGCGTTAATATTCGAAATAACAATACCACTAATAAGCTTAGTCGATTTAACATTGTTCCACGTAATACCGCTACCGGTAGTAAAAAATGATCATTATATGCACATAATACCTGAATATGGGTACATACCCATATCAAAAACACACGAGTACTATTTAACATTATCATTTAGCCAATTATTGATGTGTAAACAAATTAATGTAGGAACGTTATGTCCGGAACACAACCATTAAGATTAGGAGCCAGTGAACTTCCATGCGAAGTAGAATTATTTATCAAACATCAGGCATACCTAGTACGTGCACGATACATTATCTAGACATCACTCGCAGTATTTATCATAAATTAAAATATCAGAACGCTTGGTATATACATAAAAACAACTGACAATGTACCATCTCGTGTGAAAATAGAGACCGGCGATGAATATACAATTAAGTGGATAGGTTATAAAATTAAACGAAGACTGTAGGGGATACAACCTCAATTAGTGTTAACACCGAACAGGCATTTAATTAAATTCGATACATTTTAAGGATTTTAATCAACCATAGGAATAACCTCAAACTTGACAATCCCCACTTCTATAAAAAAAAGAATAATAATAACGTCATATCACACACGAATTCCGGGTAAAGTTAACTGACCTAGTCAATATTCTAAATCCATTGACGAAATAGAACATTATACAAGAAGAAAAAGATAAAAGACCGCAAAAGATACTACCAATTTTCACATACTTATGTTGTTTATCTAATAATAATAGTAGTAGCAGGTGTAATTATAAAAAAAAATTAGAAAGAAATGAAAAATAATCAATCAGTAAATAGAGCTAGGCGACACTTAGTAACAACTGCGGACTGCCAGAGAAATGGACGAAGTCACACGTTTATGAGTAGGATCACGTACAATCTACACTTTCGCTTTCATGTTCAAATTATACTCACGCTAAACTGTACTATTAATGAGCAAAACACCATACAAAACATATATGTGTACACACAATATATAAATAGAACAAGAATATAAAATATATATACGAATAACTTAAATTAACGTTTTTTATTTTAGGGCTAAAAACAGGGATTTATAAACGGAATTGGAGTTAGTAATATTAAGCAAGAATCATGATAAAACACACCGTAGAAAGAGAACAAACGCCTATATGTTTAACCAGACATACACACTTAGCAACACAACAATAAAAACGCTATATACGAAAATAGAAATCACGAAAATTACACAAGTGTACTAAAGTCTCTTGCATGATATGACTAAAAATAGACATTTAGACGAATTAAATAGTGTAATGACTTAATCGATTTTTTGGATATTATACACCAGAATATGAGGAGATAATGTACTATTAAACATATAAAAAAAAAAAAAAAAACTAACCTATAATTCAATTAAGTCACTATGACTCTCCAATTATCAAATGTTTGTTTAATTATATTATAAGGGACATGGGACCAATACAGTCATACAACTTAATGTAAGACAAAAATAGTAACAAAACGTCGTATTAACAAGAGTGTCAATACAAAAATGTAGACCATACCTATAACTGGGAATCAGGGGGTAAATAGGATTCTACACAATTGAATGGACATACTTTAGTTAAGTAATAATTAATCTTTTAATTGAATAGTTAATCATTTAAAACAGAAATCCAATAAGACCAATAGATTATAGGACGAATATATAAATATGCAATTAAATTAATGTCTAATTTTATAATTATAGGTACCTAATAGAATAAGTATTTTATTTACAATTATATAACCACCATGTACTAACACTAGGCTAAGAAAAAAAATGTAAAACAAAAGAAATATAAAAAAAAAAAAATGTATTTATATCTAACAATTATATTACTATGTAACCAAATGTATCACTCTATTCATAACTATTTTATGTATCAATGTAATAACCAATGTAACACTATTGTAAACTATTGTAATAACTATACACTATGAAAATGTTAAAGATTTATGTTTAAACTTTTAAACATAAAGTCTTTTTTTTAGAAGGGAGGTGTAACGTACGCACTAAGTAAGGAATCATATATTAACTATGCGAAGCGCGCCCGCACGTCTCTAATAATATTTGACACCATATACCACAGTAACGGTATGACTAATAAGGCAATTAGTATAGCATAACATGCGGAGGTCATTGCAAAAGCGTAGTGAAAACAATTAAACTATAGAAGGAGTCATCAAACGTATCTTTTCCTGGAAAACCAACACGCATACGAAGGATACGAGTCGACCAGCATACCGAGTACGAGACCCGAACTCTGTCTCATGACCAGGTTTAGCCACGGAGACGACCACCCACTCCAAAGGACTCGATCATATATATAGGAGCCCACGACAAGAACTCGTCAGACGGTTAGAACATTCTGAGGCAGGTCGTAACACACACTCACAGTATAAACTTTATCCTAAAGAGTCGTAACACCACTCTTTACACCTTATATTATAACATTGTAATCTTGTACTAAGTTAATAAACATTCATCATAACTTAGTACATCACGTATTTTATTTCTGCGTTGATGTATATATCGACGTCGGTTGGGACGTAACAATACCATAATTTAAGTAGGAGGTATTAGGAGCAGAATTTTTTCTACAGGAATTTAAGTTTTATAGTATACAGTATAAAATATATATTTACCACAGTTTCAATTTAACCGTATAATGTAGTCAATAATTTTACATAGATAGTCATAGAGAAATCATTTTATTTAGTTTTTGTTTCAAGACAATTGCAATTTCATATCAATATTTTTCTCCATTCCAACGGAATAAATGAACATTATGTTGATTGTTGACTTAAATTGTTATTGCGTACGTTAATTTAATTTTAAAAATAATAATTTTCTTGACTCCCAAAAATTGTCTACAGTTCTGTTAAAATATATTGTGTGATAGTGTGATACCAATATTATATATTAATCGCGATTTACAAAACTTTTAATAGTGCTATTGAAATATTTTAATACAAATTAGTTGTGTATGCACTTTTAGTAACTATTTAATTTTAATTTTTATAATACAATATCATATTATCTAATATTTTAATGTATTTTTATTTGAATACAAATTGTACAGTACCTGCCTATTTTATATACATTGTATTAAAAATTATATAAAATTATTGATTTAACGAAATCATTCAAAATTGTCCACTTCACTGCATATAATATAGGTACCTACTACCTGTATGTACACAAATATTGTTTGTAACAGTTGCAATACTTGGACGATGATTTTTCATGAATTATGTTCATAATTATTATTCATTATACAAGATAGAACTTACATGCACATTTGAAAACACTCAGAACTTACAGAACGCAATGTCTAGCCAGAGGTTCTTATAGTGTACAGACTTGTCAATTTTGAACTCTAAGATCAAAAACATACCATCAAATTGTAAATCATTAAACCAACGATACATTACATTGGTTATGCGTAAATGTAGTACCTACATACACAAAAATGAGATCTGCCAATTGCTCAATTGTAAATTAACTATTGCATCTCCAAGTACTATTGTCCAAGTAAATAGTTTTCATTAGTGACTCTTATATTTAAATACAATAATAGCCAGTAGGTACCTATACCATAATTAAAAGTTGACATTCAACACAAATTGAATATAAATTAGTATTTTGCGTTTTAATACATTTTATTTAATATAAGGTAGGTAGGTACTATAGGCAGGTAGGTACATGATAATAATATGAAATATTATTATTCTAAACTGATTCTAAGTGTATAACAATTAATTTAAATTATAAAAGCAATGTTTTTACTCAATACAATTTGAAGTTGCAGTACGACATATAAGTTTTAACAGAACATTTGACTAATTATATTATACTTATTGACAAATTGAAGCTATCTTTTCATTATAAGTTTTATTTATTTTACTGGTAACCGTTATTCATTTTTTCTCTATGACTAAATACTTTTAGGTAGGTAATAATATTATTAACTCGTCTCAAATATATTCATGTGTCGCTAAAAGCTTTCTTTGGTAAGTATCTAATAGATTTTAATAGTAATTTGTCGTGGGTTTTTTTATGTTTATTTTAAATAAAACAAATAATAGAATCGGGGTAAATATTTTTAGGAAATTTCATTGATCAAAACACGAAATATGATTTGTTTTAAATTATTGGCAATAACATTTTAATACCATAAACCTGTACCTCCCTATAAGTTTATATGACTTTTGACAAGTCATAACAGATTAATCTTATGCAATTTTCAATTATCCTGGAAATTTAATTTATTACTTCTTATTCTTATTAAGGAAGTGTTTAGAATTTTCATACACTTGTATATGTATGTTAAAATTAATTATACTTAATGTGTTTCAAATTATATATATATATAATGTTGTATGTTAATGATAGATAGAATATCAATCTAAAGTATTAAGTACCATTGTCATTTAATAATGTAATATATTATGTTTAGTTCTAGTAATATTTTTTAATAATTTATGTTTAACACTAGGTATAGGTGCCTCTTAATAAGTCACGATAGGTAGAATAGAAAATTACATTTTCATAATTTATTTATTCATTCTTTAAACATTATTTCTAATGTGTCTATGTGTGAGAGTGAAGTTAAGCAAAGCAAATCAATGTTACACATCAATTTTGTGGAGACTTTGACTATTATATGTTGGTGTCTGTTAGTTAATTATCATTGATGTAATGATGTGTATACCTATATAAATGACAACAGTATATTGTAACATTTGTTAAAGCTTATGTACCTATATAAATTACACACTTTAATCCAACACAAAATATAAATACTCAACACTTTTCTGCCCCATCCAAGTGATTTTGTATTGTTTAAACGACATACTACCGTCAGTTCAACTTTAATTTTATTATCCGAAAAACTATTATTCATTCTTAAATGTATTAATGTCAGTAAGCAATGTGATTAATAAAATGCATCTATTTTACGATTCATTTTCAGACTTTGCAACATGCATCCATTAAATATTAAGTTATTCATGTTAAAATTTAAAAGTTAAATTACCTATAAATATTTTTTATATTTTGTTGAATGTAAAGATATTTAACATATTTATATCAAAATTTTCCAAATTTTAGAATATGTGTGTTAAATAATATCTGTGTATATTATTTAGCCTGTATTTAAATACATCAGTATTATACCTAACATATTATAAGCTATCCTATTCCTATCAACGTTACCTGTATGCGGCAGACCACTACAACAGTTTGGATAATAATAATAATAGTCGTAAGTATCTACAATGACGAAAATAATTTATAATAATTAAGAGGACATTGCATATGTTCTCACCGCCTTAGCTAGCCATACACGTTCTGGTTTCAGCACAGTTTTACCTAAATTCCGATTGCGAAGACTCGTCTCCATACACGCTCCGGCTTATTGGAGAGGCTGGACTGCGTAGTTTTTCCACGGTATCTGCTAAACCCATTGGACGCACAGGTTAGGCACACACTCTCCGGTATGCCTGTACCAGTCATAACTTCACAGGCCAAAAGAATCGTTTTTCGATAATTTTCTGGCCACCTATACAGCCCCTGAAAACTGAGCAAACTTGTCACGCTCACGTTTCAGAATAACTGTGCAGTCCAACCTCTCCGGCAAACCAGAACGTGTATGGCTAGCTTTACACACGTTCAACATAGCACATTTTTGTTCGCTGATTTCAACAAGGCGATGTCATGATGTAAGTTTTGATATTAGAGCGAATTTATCTCGTTGGTTTTGTACAACATTTTAATTTTTGAGAGAATAAGTTATGAGTATGTAAAATATTAATATTTGAAAATGCTCATATTACCCTCTATATATGTAACGTGGTAGCTTGCTGCTGTCGAAGACGACGGCGGCGGCGGCTTATATTGCGGGCAGCGGCGACTGGCGATGGTGTCGATAACGGTGCGGCGCCGGTGTATGAAGACGATGTCGATAATGGTGTTACACAACACCCGATTATAATATACTATTATGATGTTTACATGCCTATAATAACTATGTGCATAGGACGACGACGGCACGGCAAGACGTCCGAACACAAATCAGCACAACACTCGTGGACACAGAATGACACGTGTTTGCCACAAAATCCAATGACACCGCGGGAACAGGGTAGACTTCTCAGATGACAGACCTGGATGGAACATGGACGTCGCAGCGAATAATGAGCCGATAAACGTGCGTCTCATTTCGTCTAATTTCATGGAAGACAAATAGATCTATTTTGTCATGTTTGCCATGAAATTAAATAAATAAAGTGAAAGGATGAGTGACGCTTCTATAATGTTCCATGGTCTACCTGTCGCCATTTTCAGCGTCCGGCCGAAAACGCTTTTATCATCAAAACAGACCGCTCGAGACCAGCCCGCCAATTTTTAAACAAAAAAGTCACTGCATGCTACCATAGAATAAATACATAGAACTATATTATAATAACCATGTAGGTATATTATTTTATGATACGACCATACATAATATATAAAAATATTTATAGAAAGTCGTATTTAGGGCAAAAAAAACCATAAAAAAATTAAGAAAACTTTGTTCGTACGCAAACCCGTATTTCTGATGTTATCTGATTAACTATTGAAGAAAATCGTTCCACGAGAAATCAGGTGTATATACAAATTTGAACTTCAAACACATAGATAATTTGAATTTCTAGTGTACTTTATTTTTTGTTAAAGGTAGAAAAACGTACGGAGAATCTTGTAGATATAAATAGAAAAGTTTTCATGAATTAATAACTCAAAATAATTTGCGAATTCTTATAATTTTGACGACATTTATCAAAATTCTAATTTCAGACGCTCATAAAAAAATATTGTGGAAGATGACTAAAACTTAAGTAATTTCAGTTATATAAAAAATTTAGTGTCAACCATAACAAATATTGTTAAACTATCATTTAACACACAATTAGCTTTTCATTAATTTTTAGACAATAATTTAGTTTATATTTTTAGCCTATAGTTTAGAAACTCTCCTTTAGCTCAGCCATTGGCTTTCGAGGTGATCCATCTTATAATCATTCTATATGTATAATATAATACATCTAAATTGAAATTGATGGAATAATAAATACATAGAAATTATTATTAAAATTGAAAATTTCTTTTGCCTATAATTAGTTCAGTCAAAATATTTTAAAATTGTATGTCGTAAAGTAAATACTAATATAAACATTCTGTGAACATATTTTCATTTATCTACGGTTATTATTTTTAGTTACAATAAAACACTAAATCAATAATATTAAAAACTGGCTTTTCGTAAAAAGTGTCCGTATCCTTAATTTTTTTTTCCCGACACTATCAAAAACTATAAGAAATTTCTACTCATGACCCCCCCCCCCCCCTCCAACTACCAAATAGATTCATATTCCTACCAGAAAAGATGCTGAAGTAAAAAATAAAAACATTTTTATTGTTCCAAAAGGTAATGACAGTCAAAAATAAAAAAAAAACATTTTAATTATGTTTTGTGTATTTTCCATCCTCTGTACTTTAAAACTTAATGTTTTTGAAAATAAATATTTTTATCCTTAGATCTCATGTGTAGCAGCACTAAACTATGCAATTTTTTTTCAATTTCACTAGCATACGTTGTCTCCGCTTACTAACTCATATATACCAAAATGTAAGTCCAGCAGTTTCAATGTTGTATTGTTAGCTTAAATATTTGATAGAGTGAATTGACCTATTATCAAACTTAACTGTGAGAACATTACCTGTGCTCTCTAGTTGTTTTTTTACAATATTTTTATTTTTAAGTGAATTATGAATATTTTCAATCATATAATCATTTTCATTAATATCTCACATAAGTACTTATAACTCACTTAAAAATTAAAATATTGAACAAGAACAACGAGGAAATACAGATAAAGTTCTTACATTTAAGTTTTATACTAGATCAATTCACTCTAATATTTAAGCTAACAATACAAAATTGGAACTGCTGGACGTACATTTTAATATATTATGCGTTAGTAAGACAAACATTAATTACTCAAAATAAATTTAAAATTACATACTTTCTGACAATATTAAAAGTGTATCTTATAAACGAATTAAAAACCAAAGCAATGAGGTAAGATTTTTTAAATTCACAAATAAAAATATTATAAATTATAACATAAATATATGACAAATATTTTACAGATATTTTAAATAATAAATAATTAATTAATTAATTTATAAAACAAACTTTTTTCCAACTTTTGTAAAAAAGGTGCATTTAAATTTTATGTAAGCAGATTTAAGATGACTAGTGAAATTTATTTATTTTAAATATTACCATGTATATTGTATAACTTGAATGATCTTCAAACAAATACAATTTACATGCATGAATATAAAATCGTATATGGTAATAGTAAAATATATAATAATAATAAAAATAAGATGTGTGCATGGTAAATGTTTTATTTAGCAAAATGAAAAAAAATTACAGTGTCAAATTGGATTGACCATTAGATTCATTTTATTTTTGTGTTTCATTAAATATGTAAAATGCACTTCTATTCCATGAACTTAATAACTATTTAAAAAAAGATCCATATCATGAGATGGCTACAATATAAATATTATTTTTTCCAATTTGGCTTAAAAATATACATTATGATGATTTACACGATTATATTACTCTGTGGGCAGTAGTTTTTCTGTTACTACAGCCAATTGTTTTTTTAGTCATATTGTGGAGTCATATTGTGGATATTATACCAGAATATGAGGAGATAATGTACTATTAAACATATAAAAAAAAAAAAAAAAAACTAACCTATAATTCAAATTAAGTCACTATGACTCTCCAATTATCAAATGTTTGTTTAATTATATTATAAGGGACGTGGGACCAATACAGTCATACAACTTAATGTAAGACAAAAATAGTAACAAAACAGTCGTATTAATCAAGAGTGTCAATACAAAAATGTAGACCATACCTATAACTGGGAATCAGGGGGTAAATAGGATTCTACACAATTGAATGGACATACTTTAGTTAAGTAATAATTAATCTTTTAATTGAATAGTTAATCATTTAAAACAGAAATCCAATAAGACCAATAGATTATAGGACGAATATATAAATATGCAATTAAATTAATGTCTAATTTTATAATTATAGGTACCTAATAGAATAAGTATTTTATTTACAATTATATAACCACCATGTACTAACACTAGGCTAAGAAAAAAAATGTAAAACAAAAGAAATATAAAAAAAAAAAAATGTATTTATATCTAACAATTATATTACTATGTAACCAAATGTATCACTCTATTCATAATTATTTTATGTATCAATGTAATAACCAATGTAACACTATTGTAAACTATTGTAATAACTATACACTATGAAAATGTTAAAGATTTATGTTTAAACTTTTAAACATAAAGTCTTTTTTTTAGAAGGGAGGTGTAACGTACGCACTAAGTAGGAATCATATATTAACTATGCGAAGCGCGCCCGCACGTCTCTAATAATATTTGACACCATATACCACAGTAACGGTATGACTAATAAGGCAATTAGTATAGCATAACATGCGGAGGTCATTGCAAAAGCGTAGTGAAAACAATTAAACTATAGAAGGAGTCATCAAACGTATCTTTTCCTGGAAAACCAACACGCATACGAAGGATACGAGTCGACCAGCATACCGAGTACGAGACCCGAACTCTGTCTCATGACCAGGTTTAGCCACGGAGACGACCACCCACTCCAAAGGACTCGATCATATATATAGGAGCCCACGACAAGAACTCGTCAGACGGTTAGAACATTCTGAGGCAGGTCGTAACACCACTCACAGTATAAACTTTATCCTAAAGAGTCGTAACACCACTCTTTACACCTTATATTATAACATTGTAATCTTGTACTAAGTTAATAAACATTCATCATAACTTAGTACATCACGTATTTTATTTCTGCGTTGATGTATATATCGACGTCGGTTGGGACGTAACAATACCATAATTTATAAGTAGGAGGTATTAGGAGCAGAATTTTTTCTACAGGAATTTAAGTTTTATAGTATACAGTATAAAATATATATTTACCACAGTTTCAATTTAACCGTATAATGTAGTCAATAATTTTACATAGATAGTCATAGAGAAATCATTTTATTTAGTTTTTGTTTCAAGACAATTGCAATTTCATATCAATATTTTTCTCCATTCCAACGGAATAAATGAACATTATGTTGATTGTTGACTTAAATTGTTATTGCGTACGTTAATTTAATTTTAAAAATAATAATTTTCTTGACTCCCAAAAATTGTCTACAGTTCTGTTAAAATATATTGTGTGATAGTGTGATACCAATATTATATATTAATCGCGATTTACAAAACTTTTAATAGTGCTATTGAAATATTTTAATACAAATTAATTGTGTATGCACTTTTAGTAACTATTTAATTTTAATTTTTATAATACAATATCATATTATCTAATATTTTAATGTATTTTTATTTGAATACAAATTGTACAGTACCTGCCTATTTTATATACATTGTATTAAAAATTATATAAAATTATTGATTTAACGAAATCATTCAAAATTGTCCACTTCACTGCATATAATATAGGTACCTACTACCTGTATGTACACAAATATTGTTTGTAACAGTTGCAATACTTGGACGATGATTTTCATGAATTATGTTCATAATTATTATTCATTATACAAGATAGAACTTACATGCACATTTGAAAACACTCAGAACTTACAGAACGCAATGTCTAGCCAGAGGTTCTTATAGTGTACAGACTTGTCAATTTTGAACTCTAAGATCAAAAACATACCATCAAATTGTAAATCATTAAACCAACGATACATTACATTGGTTATGCGTAAATGTAGTACCTACATACACAAAAATGAGATCTGCCAATTGCTCAATTGTAAATTAACTATTGCATCTCCAAGTACTATTGTCCAAGTAAATAGTTTTCATTAGTGACTCTTATATTTAAATACAATAATAGCCAGTAGGTACCTATACCATAATTAAAAGTTGACATTCAACACAAATTGAATATAAATTAGTATTTTGCGTTTTAATACATTTTATTTAATATAAGGTAGGTAGGTACTATAGGCAGGTAGGTACATGATAATAATATGAAATATTATTATTCTAAACTGATTCTAAGTGTATAACAATTAATTTAAATTATAAAAGCAATGTTTTTACTCAATACAATTTGAAGTTGCAGTACGACATATAAGTTTAACAGAACATTTGACTAATTATATTATACTTATTGACAAATTGAAGCTATCTTTTCATTATAAGGTTTTATTTATTTTACTGGTAACCGTTATTCATTTTTTCTCTATGACTAAATACTTTTAGGTAGGTATAATAATTTATTAACTCGTCTCAAATATATTCATGTGTCGCTAAAAGCTTTCTTTGGTAAGTATCTAATAGATTTTAATAGTAATTTGTCGTGGGTTTTTTTATGTTTATTTTAAATAAAACAAATAATAGAATCGGGGTAAATATTTTTAGGAAATTTCATTGATCAAAACACGAAATATGATTTGTTTTAATTATTGGCAATAACATTTTAATACCATAAACCTGTACCTCCCTATAAGTTTATATGACTTTTGACAAGTCATAACAGATTAATCTTATGCAATTTTCAATTATCCTGGAAATTTAATTTATTACTTCTTATTCTTATTAAGGAAGTGTTTAGAATTTTCATACACTTGTATATGTATGTTAAAATTAATTATACTTAATGTGTTTCAAATTATATATATATATAATGTTGTATGTTAATGATAGATAGAATATCAATCTAAAGTATTAAGTACCATTGTCATTTAATAATGTAATATATATGTTTAGTTCTAGTAATATTTTTTAATAATTTATGTTTAACACTAGGTATAGGTGCCTCTAATAAGTCACGATAGATAGAATAGAAAAGAAAATTTTTCATAATTTATTTATTCATTCTTTAAACATTATTTCTAATGTGTCTATGTGTGAGAGTGAAGTTAAGCAAAGCAAATCAATGTTACACATCAATTTTGTGGAGACTTTGACTATTATATGTTGGTGTCTGTTAGTTAATTATCATTGATGTAATGATGTGTATACCTATATAAATGACAACAGTATATTGTAACATTTGTTAAAGCTTATGTACCTATATAAATTACACACTTTAATCCAACACAAAATATAAATACTCAACACTTTTCTGCCCCATCCAAGTGATTTTGTATTGTTTAAACGACATACTACCGTCAGTTCAACTTTAATTTTATTATCCGAAAAACTATTATTCATTCTTAAATGTATTAATGTCAGTAAGCAATGTGATTAATAAAATGCATCTATTTTACGATTCATTTTCAGACTTTGCAACATGCATCCATTAAATATTAAGTTATTCATGTTAAAATTTAAAAGTTAAATTACCTATAAAATATTTTTTATATTTTGTTGAATGTAAAGATATTTAACATATTTATATCAAAATTTTCCAAATTTTAGAATATGTGTGTTAAATAATATCTGTGTATATTATTTAGCCTGTATTTAAATACATCAGTATTATACCTAACATATTATAAGCTATCCTATTCCTATCAACGTTACCTGTATGCGGCAGACCACTACAACAGTTTGGATAATAATAATAATAGTCGTAAGTATCTACAATGACGAAAATAATTTATAATAATTAAGAGGACATTGCATATGTTCTCACCGCCTTAGCTAGCCATACACGTTCTGGTTTCAGCACAGTTTTACCTAAATTCCGATTGCGAAGACTCGTCTCCATACACGCTCCGGCTTATTGGAGAGGCTGGACTGCGTAGTTTTCCACGGTATCTGCTAAACCCATTGGACGCACAGGTTAGGCACACACTCTCCGGTATGCCTGTACCAGTCATAACTTCACAGGCCAAAAGATCGTTTTTCGATAATTTTCTGGCCACCTATACAGCCCCTGAAAACTGAGCAAACTTGTCACGCTCACGTTTCAGAATAACTGTGCAGTCCAACCTCTCCGGCAAACCAGAACGTGTATGGCTAGCTTTACACACGTTCAACATAGCACATTTTTGTTCGCTGATTTCAACAAGGCGATGTCATGATGTAAGTTTTGATATTAGAGCGAATTTATCTCGTTGGTTTTGTACAACATTTTAATTTTTGAGAGAATAAGTTATGAGTATGTAAAATATTAATATTTGAAAATGCTCATATTACCCTCTATATATGTAACGTGGTAGCTTGCTGCTGTCGAAGACGACGGCGGCGGCGGCTTATATTGCGGGCAGCGGCGACTGGCGATGGTGTCGATAACGGTGCGGCGCCGGTGTATGAAGACGATGTCGATAATGGTGTTACACAACACCCGATTATAATATACTATTATGATGTTTACATGCCTATAATAACTATGTGCATAGGACGACGACGGCACGGCAAGACGTCCGAACACAAATCAGCACAACACTCGTGGACACAGAATGACACGTGTTTGCCACAAAATCCAATGACACCGCGGGAACAGGGTAGACTTCTCAGATGACAGACCTGGATGGAACATGGACGTCGCAGCGAATAATGAGCCGATAAACGTGCGTCTCATTTCGTCTAATTTCATGGAAGACAAATAGATCTATTTTGTCATGTTTGCCATGAAATTAAATAAATAAAGTGAAAGGATGAGTGACGCTTCTATAATGTTCCATGGTCTACCTGTCGCCATTTTCAGCGTCCGGCCGAAAACGCTTTTATCATCAAAACAGACCGCTCGAGACCAGCCCGCCAATTTTTAAACAAAAAAGTCACTGCATGCTACCATAGAATAAATACATAGAACTATATTATAATAACCATGTAGGTATATTATTTTATGATACGACCATACATAATATATAAAAATATTTATAGAAAGTCGTATTTAGGGCAAAAAAAACCATAAAAAAATTAAGAAAACTTTGTTCGTACGCAAACCCGTATTTCTGATGTTATCTGATTAACTATTGAAGAAAATCGTTCCACGAGAAATCAGGTGTATATACAAATTTGAACTTCAAACACATAGATAATTTGAATTTCTAGTGTACTTTATTT
This sequence comes from Sitobion miscanthi, assembly GCA_008086715.1. Lineage (NCBI taxonomy): Eukaryota > Metazoa > Arthropoda > Insecta > Hemiptera > Aphididae > Sitobion > Sitobion miscanthi. The sequence goes on from CM017801.1 coordinate 31,978,900, forward strand.
TTTGTTAAAGGTAGAAAAACGTACGGAGAATCTTGTAGATATAAATAGAAAAGTTTTCATGAATTAATAACTCAAAATAATTTGCGAATTCTTATAATTTTGACGACATTTATCAAAATTCTAATTTCAGACGCTCATAAAAAAATATTGTGGAAGATGACTAAAACTTAAGTAATTTCAGTTATATAAAAAATTTAGTGTCAACCATAACAAATATTGTTAAACTATCATTTAACACACAATTAGCTTTTCATTAATTTTTAGACAATAATTTAGTTTATATTTTTAGCCTATAGTTTAGAAACTCTCCTTTAGCTCAGCCATTGGCTTTCGAGGTGATCCATCTTATAATCATTCTATATGTATAATATAATACATCTAAATTGAAATTGATGGAATAATAAATACATAGAAATTATTATTAAAATTGAAAATTTCTTTTGCCTATAATTAGTTCAGTCAAAATATTTTAAAATTGTATGTCGTAAAGTAAATACTAATATAAACATTCTGTGAACATATTTTCATTTATCTACGGTTATTATTTTTAGTTACAATAAAACACTAAATCAATAATATTAAAAACTGGCTTTTCGTAAAAAGTGTCCGTATCCTTAATTTTTTTTTCCCGACACTATCAAAAACTATAAGAAATTTCTACTCATGACCCCCCCCCTCCAACTACCAAATAGATTCATATTCCTACCAGAAAAGATGCTGAAGTAAAAAATAAAAACATTTTTATTGTTCCAAAAGGTAATGACAGTCAAAAATAAAAAAAAAAACATTTTAATTATGTTTTGTGTATTTTCCATCCTCTGTACTTTAAAACTTAATGTTTTTGAAAATAAATATTTTTATCCTTAGATCTCATGTGTAGCAGCACTAAACTATGCAATTTTTTTTTCAATTTCACTAGCATACGTTGTCTCCGCTTACTAACTCATATATACCAAAATGTAAGTCCAGCAGTTTCAATGTTGTATTGTTAGCTTAAATATTTGATAGAGTGAATTGACCTATTATCAAACTTAACTGTGAGAACATTACCTGTGCTCTCTAGTTGTTTTTTTACAATATTTTTATTTTTAAGTGAATTATGAATATTTTCAATCATATAATCATTTTCATTAATATCTCACATAAGTACTTATAACTCACTTAAAAATTAAAATATTGAACAAGAACAACGAGGAAATACAGATAAAGTTCTTACATTTAAGTTTTATACTAGATCAATTCACTCTAATATTTAAGCTAACAATACAAAATTGGAACTGCTGGACGTACATTTTAATATATTATGCGTTAGTAAGACAAACATTAATTACTCAAAATAAATTTAAAATTACATACTTTCTGACAATATTAAATGTATCTTATAAACGAATTAAAAACAAAGCAATGAGGTAAGATTTTTTAAATTCACAATAAAAATATTATAAATTATAACATAAATATATGACAATATTTTACAGATATTTTAAATAATAAATAATTAATTAATTAATTTATAAAACAAACTTTTTTCCAACTTTTGTAAAAAAGGTGCATTTAAATTTTATGTAAGCAGATTTAAGATGACTAGTGAAATTTATTTATTTTAAATATTACCATGTATATTGTATAACTTGAATGATCTTCAAACAAATACAATTTACATGCATGAATATAAAATCGTATATGGTAATAGTAAAATATATAATAATAATAAAAATAAGATGTGTGCATGGTAAATGTTTTATTTAGCAAAATGAAAAAAAATTACAGTGTCAAATTGGATTGACCATTAGATTCATTTTATTTTTGTGTTTCATTAAATATGTAAAATGCACTTCTATTCCATGAACTTAATAACTATTTAAAAAAAGATCCATATCATGAGATGGCTACAATATAAATATTATTTTTTCCAATTTGGCTTAAAAATATACATTATGATGATTTACACGATTATATTACTCTGTGGGCAGTAGTTTTTCTGTTACTACAGCCAATTGTTTTTTTAGTCATATTGTGGAGTCATATTGTGGATATTATACCAGAATATGAGGAGATAATGTACTATTAAACATATAAAAAAAAAAAAAAAAAACTAACCTATAATTCAAATTAAGTCACTATGACTCTCCAATTATCAAATGTTTTGTTAATTATATTATAGGGACGTGGGACCAATACAGTCATACAACTTAATGTAAGACAAAAATAGTAACAAAACAGTCGTATTAATCAAGAGTGTCAATACAAAAATGTAGACCATACCTATAACTGGGAATCAGGGGGTAAATAGGATTCTACACATTGAATGGACATACTTTAGTTAAGTAATAATTAATCTTTTAATTGAATAGTTAATCATTTAAAACAGAAATCCAATAAGACCAATAGATTATAGGACGAATATATAAATATGCAATTAAATTAATGTCTAATTTTATAATTTACTTCCAGTAAACAAATACTAAGGTTTTAAATTTTTGAAACTATAAAAAATACAAAATTTGGCCCTATTATGATAAGTATACTGAATTAGGGCTGAGATAGATACATTGTGTTACAATCTGTTGGTCGTCCAAACAAACACAACTATTATACAAAAGGATGCAGTATTGCAACACATAGGTATAATGATCCAACAAAACCAATTTGAAAATTATGCCATTGTATTTAATTATGAACATAAGTGTTGTAACTTTTACACAAAAAAAGGCAGTTGCTCACTTTTTTAGACAGAAATCTTTTACAATTATGTCTTATGGTTGGTTTACAATTTTTTTATACAATTTACAGTTGATTTATAATTCATTTACAGTCAATCATAATATTAAATTTACATATAATAATCTTTATTATCAATAAAACAGCGTCTAAAAAATTTAAATTTATTATTAACTAATTATTATAATATAGAGACAATATTTATCTTACTGAATTTTAGTAGGTCAAATAACCCTTACTAATATAATACTGCATACCCTGTCAAAAATTCCTGCACACACCTATAGTTTCAATGGTACATCATTTTTTGTCTACAATAAGACGTATATCTCATTATGATAGAAGATAGAATAATAGTTATTTTGTACGAAATAGTAGGTTTGCAGGTAATAAAACACTACTTACAAGAAAAAAAAGTACAAATGTATATAAAAAAAAATTACACTCCAAAACTTAACTTATTAATAAACCTGGATATACTACAAAATAATTGAAAAGAATTATAGCTCAAATCATTATCTACTAATCAGTGTAATAGTATTAGCCAGCAAGTCCGACTGCTTATTATTATTAGTACTATTATTGTTAATCTATTGTAAAATCAAAACTTATTGTTGTAACAAAAATAAATAAAACAAAAAAGAACCTCTATTCAAAGTATATGAGAACATAGAAATTGCATGTTACCCTACGAGTACATTACCCAGATGAACTCCTGGTTATAACATATAAGTAATAAGCATAATACACATTTTTCCCGCAATGCATGTCAATGCAATAATAAAAAAAATAAATAAAAAAAAAAATAAGAACCTTATCTAGGCAAATTCTGAGACATTTATCATTCATATAAACAAGTTATTAACAAAAAAAGTTCATTTTAAAAAATAAATAAGTTTATAATGTTACTTAAATTTTGATACATCTCCTGTGATATAGATTTCATCAGATCATTATCTGGAATCATATGATTTTTGGCCATTGCAGGCTGCATAATCGACTCCACTAATCAAAATAATTCAAAATACACACTATTCAAACTTTTTATAAAATTAGCGACCTTTTCTAGATTCATTCTGAAAAAGGTGAGTAAGTGGATGTCACTCTGCTGTACAGAAGGTTACAAGTGGGTCACTGTAATGGATGGTGTTACATTTGAATTCAATGATATAATATCATTGTATAAGAAAAACGATTCTGAGCGAAAACTGTCAGTCAGCCTATGATATTATTGTGAAGAAGTAATTTATATATAACCTATTAAATGGAGCCTTGTTTTAAATTTTCAATCCTTAGCTATAAGAGTTGAACATTTTATAAATTTTTAAGTACAAAATAATTATTAAATTCTAAATTTGATACAATTTGTCAAAATTTGAACTTTAAATACTTATAAAAAAAAAATGTCCCTATCTATTTTTAATATTTTTCAACTGCTATTAGAGAAATATATCAGAAGCCTCATATTAAATTTTCACGTTTTTTTACCAACAAAAAATATTTTATTGATATTTATAGAAAAAAAAACTAAAAAAAAATTGAAAACTAAAAATGTCCGCAAACAGCTCAAAACAAATCAAAATATTTTCAAAATTTTATTGTGTTTAGAAAATGCTATTCAGTTAAATTTTCAAGTATCTACAGACAAACATTTTTTAATTACAACAAAATAAGAAAATCGTTACACGAGAAATCGAGTGAATATCAAATGTTGTAAAAATATGAATTATAAACGCTCATAAAAATTTAATTTGACTTTCTTGTACATTTTTTTTTTTTTGATAAAGGTAGACAAATATATGGATAATCTTGTATTACATTTTCAAATCTTAGATTTAAAAAGAAAAATTTTTATGAAGTCTCAACTCAAAATAATTTGCTAATTTTCGTGATTTTTCCGTATTTCTGTCGCTTTCTTGAGTCTTATGATTAATCATCTTTGCATACCACATACTGGACTGCACTAACCCATCTGTGTACCTGTAAAATTAAAATAGTTTTCCTTTTTAAATCTCTTTTTAAATCATTGAATTCAAATGTAACACCATCCATTACAGTGACCCACTTGTAACCTTCTGTACAGCAGAGTGACATCCACTTACTCATCTTTTTCAGAATGAATCTAGAAAAGGTCGCTAATTTTATAAAAAGTTTGAATAGTGTGTATTATGAATTATTTTGATTAGTGGAGTCGATTATGCAGCCTGCAATGGCAAAAAATCATAAAATGTCAGATAATAATCTGATAAAATCTAAATCACGGGAAGTGTATCAAGATTGTAAGTGATATTCTATACTTATTTCTATTTAATAATTAATTTTTGTTTGGTAGTAAATTATTCATAAGAATGTTTTATTTTTGAGAATAAACCTAGAAAAGGTTGCTAATTTTATAAAAAAGTTTAGAAATAGTGTATTTATAATAAATTTGATTCTACAGGTACATGAGGTGGGTCACACTACAGTCAAATATGCGTTATGCAAAGGCCAAAAATCATATGATTCCAGTTAATGATCTGATGAAATCTATATCACAGGAGATGTATCAAAATTTAAGTAACATTTTAAACTTATTTATTTTTTAAAATTAACTTTTTTTGTTAATAACCAGTACGTCCTATTCTGTGTAAATATGTATCATAATCAGGACCACAAGTGACTGTCACAGGCAAATCAAAATTAATAACAATTGTGACCTGCTCAATATCAATACCTAAAATAATAAAATAGAAGTTTAAAATAAATAATTATCAAAATAATGATGCTTATTACCTCTAGACGGACGCACCGCAGCTCCGCATGATAAAAAATATTTTGTGAATCCGTAACTCCGCATGCACCGTATCTCCGCACGGTCGAAAACACGAACGCACCGTATCTCCGCATTCTAAAAATATTTTTAACACCAAAAGTTCCCATGCCTATATCGGTGTAAAACCATGTTGAAATTAAACTATTATATCTGCAAAGGAATATCTTATCATTATTGTGTACCGATTAATTTCTCGTGTATTTGTAACTCAACGAATTGACAGTGATCACTGATCAGTTGTCTATCAGGTTTAGATTTCAAATTTATTTTATAAAGTTTTACTTTTACATTTAAAAATGGCAAGTGAAATAAGTTTTATATACAGTCAACGAAAAAATGTGCTGTTAGTGAAAAATAATTATAAATATTCCAAGTATACAGAATTAAAATCAGGCGAAACTGGATGGAAATGCATACAAAAAACATGTAAAGCAAAATTATACACAATTGGCGTTGATAATAATTTTTCGAGAGAATCAGGTACACATGAACACGAAAATATCGAGACCAATATTATTGTTCGACAAACAATTAGTAATGGTATAAAACGAAAGGGACTTGATTATATTACTGATCGTCCCTCCAAGTTAATAAAACTTGAAATAGCTACTAATGTAGTAGCAGCGTCAACTTTAACATGTAAAGACACAAAATTAATAAGAGATAGCATTTCTCGTGAACGCATACGAAATTTACCGAAGCTTCCAAAATCAATTTCTGAAGTACATGAATATATAAATAACACTAAGCCGAAAACAGTAAAAGACGAATATTTTATTATAACAATTGACCCATTAGATCACATAATTATATTTTCATGCGATTCAAATTTAAATTTTATGTGTGATTCTCAGACCTTATATGTTGACGGTACATTTAAATACTGTACGAAATTTTTCCATCAATTATTCAGTATTCATGCATATCGTAATGGAGTATTTGTACCAGTTGTGTTCTGTTTGCTTTCAAATAAAAATAAAGATACATATCTAGCCATTTGGGAAATACTTCAAGAAAAATGCTCATCATTAAACAAATGTTTGCAGCCAACAACATTAGTGATCGATTTTGAAATAGCAATTCATTCAAGTGTGAAAGATATATTTCCTAATATAAATATAATTGGATGCCGTTTTCATCTTAGTCAATCATGGTACGTATAGATAATATATTTGTAGGTATAACTTATACTTATTAATTATTTTTAATTTGTTAATAGGTGGAGACGAATACAAGCAGTTGGTCTTGTCCAAGAATATAAAAACAAAGAATCCGACATAGGAAAGTGGCTTAGACAATTATTTGGTCTTATGTATCTGGATCCTAATGAAGTTGAACCATGTTTTGAAAATGACTTTAAAAATGACCAACCCAAAGATGCACGAATTAAAAAAATTATTACTTACTTAGAAAAAACATACATAACAAACGATGCAACATTTCCACCCAGTATTTGGGCCAAAAAAGAAGCGACGTTGGAGAGAACTACAAACAACTGTGAGTCTTTTCACGCCAAATTTGGTGATTTATTTACATCAGCACATCCAAATATTGCTGTATTCATTAAAAATGTATTAGCTATGCAGACGGATTCTTATATAAGAATGAATTCTGCCAATAATAACGAAAGTAGGATAATTAGAAGTAAACAAAAAAATAATATACAATTTATAAATAAAAAAATAATGTATAATAATGTAAAATAATAACAACCAAATAGATAGATATAGTTTTGTAAAAAGTTTGGCTTCGTTTAATAATATTTTATTTTAATTTATTTTAACTTACATTATAATTTTAACGATTTTTTTGTTGTATGCATTAATTATTATTTTTATTAGATACATTTTATACCGACAATGACGATTTTTTTTGTATGCATTAATTATTATTAATTTTATATTTTATATTTTATTTTATTTTAAATTTTATTCATTTAATTTTAATAACATAATATATTGTATTTAAAATAAATAAATGAATACAATAATAAATACGATATATTTTATACCGTGTGCGGAGTTAAGGTGTTAAAAAAAAATCCTGTATGCGGAGTTAAGGTGTCGGAAAAAAAACTTGTATGCGGAGTTAAGGTGATATATTATAAAATGGCGACGATCCGTGCGGAGTTACGGTGCACCGCTCTAGACAATACGTTTGTAGTAACTAGAACTTTTTCTTTTCCTTTGCGGAAACGGTCCAAAACAGATATTCTTTGTTCGATATTGAGTTCGCCAGATAATAAAGCAACAGCATGTCCTTGTTCTGCCATTTGATTAATTAACCATAAAGCCATTTTTTTGTCTAAAACCAAAAAAATAAGTAAATAAATAAACATTTTAATTATTTTTATGTTTAATTTGAAACATGTATGATTGGAAGCAGCAAAATAAAATATTTAAAATTTAAATTTGTATCCAAGAAGAAGCATACAACTAAAATTGTAAATTTTCTGCTTACAACTTACAAGTGTGATGTCCATTTTTAAATAAATGTTATAAATTATTTTATGCCATTACCAATTTATTTTATGTAGCTTAAGTGTATATTTTAATAATTATCACATCAAACATTTTAAGATTTAAATTAATTTCATTTAACAAATATAATTAACTGTTGTTAGATATTATTATTTTAAATTAATCAAATATGCATTACAGACTTAAAGTATATACTATATACGACTGAAGTACAAAAAGCGGCTGCAGATCGAGAAAATGAAAAAAAAAATTCAATATCGAAATACTATCAATGATGTATTTGAACACCAAAATCGTAATGAATATGATGTTTTAGCATTGAAATCATCTGAAGAATAATTACAATCCAATCCCGATATTATTACTATATGGAATTATAGAAAAGAAATATTATTACATCTGAAACCCTCTGAAGAAATAATTAATGATGAAATTTATTTAACTGAAAATTGTTAACAAGTGAATCCAAAATCTTATTCAGCATGTTATCACTGAAATTGGCTACTAGATAATGTAGATACTAGTATAAAGAATTGCAACTATGTACAAAGTATTTGAAAATGAATGAATAAAATGTTCATTGCTGGGATTACCCACAAATTATTAAGTGTCAAGAACCAAATGAAAATGAATTGAAATTTACCATGGAAATGATTAAGTCAAATTTCTCAAATTATTCTACATGGCATTATAGATCAAAACTTTTCAGTACTGCAGGAAAATATGAAGAATCCGCCATAATTTCAGAATTGTCATTGGTTGAAGCCATCAGATCAAAGTGCTTGGATATATCAGTGATGGCTTATAGGAAAACTAGAACCATCCGAGTTTATATATAGTTTCTCAAATAAAAAATAAAATTCATCTCATACTAAACAGAAAATTACCAAATAATTAATAAAATTATTGGATTGAGAGAAACAAATTGGGAACAATTCGACTAACAATTTGGTATAAAAAACTAGACAATGTCGATAGTACCAAAATACACATTGTTGATGAAGTAAATCAAGTGATGATCTATCAATAGATAATGTTCAACAAAATATATTTAATCTTAATATTAGTGAACAACTTCGACTTGTTTTAAATGGACAATTAGACAGTTTACGTCAACTGTTAGATATGGAGCAACAAAGCAAGTGGGCTTTACTAACTTATGTCTTCTATGTACTTCTTTAAATATTAAAACCGATTAATTATTTTAAAAATTGTCTTAAAAACATCAAATTATGAAAAAAATTAGATCCCAAAAGAAAAAATTATTATCTTGACCTCTAAAGCCGTTATCAAATTGAACATTGAATTGCTAACAATAATATGGATAATTTTCATTTGAATATATATGGATTAATAGCATTTTATCATACGCACATGTTTCTATTTAACAAAAATATTAATTTGAGTGATAATGATTTATCCTACAGCTATTTAAATCATTTAAAATATTTAATTATGTGTAAAAATTATCACTGAAGAATTTTAAACTAGCACAGATAATCAAATTTATATTCTTTATAATTTAACACGTTGGCGACGAGGGCCGTTTTTGCTGTTCTGTACATACCGTTTATAAAATTAAAATGGTAAAAAATCCACTTGTAGCGGACACCTAGTAGACAATTTTGGTATCAGTTGATTTGTCTGACTGAGGTGAACATGTTTCTGTAATAATATTGGCGGATGTCACCGGTGACACCCTCGTCTACAAATAATGGAATGGAAAAATACCTTAACTTACAATATAATTGCATTTTAAAATCGAGAAGTTGACTTAAGTGACAAATTATATGGGAGTCACCAGTGACACCCGCCATTCAGAAAAAAAAACTGTTTGGGTGTCACCAGTGATTCCCTACGTTGTCAACGTGTTAAGATTATTCAATTTTCCTATACGATCAATAAATAAATGCTTAGATACAATATATAATCACCAATGCACAATGAAAAACAGTTATTAACTTATATTAGTATTTTGCTTTAATTACCTGACAAAATATCATAGCTTGTCCAATAGTCACTCCTCCATAAATATTAACTAATGCATTGAATTTATCTTCTTTATTGTTGCAATTAACATAGTATTGTCTGATATTATCCAATGTTTCTTCTTCGCGTTTTAATCTTAAGATGACAGACACAGGTGCAATAGCGTTGGCGAACCTTATAACATCTTCTGTATATGTTGCCAAAAAAAACATCATTTGACATGTTTCTGGTAGTAACCTTAATAAGAAATTAAAATGTTTAATTTAAATAAAAATGTTAGTTAGAAGAAGTTTTACTTTCTAATGCGGAAACTTTGATCTTAACGACCTTGGGTGTCAACCATAATATCAGCTTCATCTAACACAAATACTTTAATATTTTTTGGGTTAAAAAATTTGAACTTAGTTGCCCAATCCAAAACTTTTCCTGGTGTACCCACAATTATATGTTCCTCTATTTTAGAATCTTTTTCAACTGAAAATTAATATTATATGTAATACTATCTTAACAATTAAGAAACTATACACAAAAATACAAACCATTTTCACCACGAACAGCATACCTCAGTTTAATGTTAAGACAGTAGATAGACATTTTTGCTACAACTTTCCCCATTTGAATAGTCAATTCATACGTGAGAAACAAACAAACTATCTACACGAACATTTAAAAAGCATTAAATAACTAAATGCAACATTTGCAACATATTCTAGTCAAATTACCTGTGGATACTGAAATTCCGGATCAACTCTACTTAACATTGCCAAAACAAATGCTGCTGTCTTACTTCTCCGTAAAATACAGAACATTTCCACTCAAAAATCTTTCTAAAAACAAAGGAGAATGATGGATTATTTTGTAAATTATGAATATTTGTATTAATATTGTATGAAAATTCAAAATATGTACACACGTTATATAATAAATACGTTTATGGCTGATTTTCAATTAACTGTCATTGTCCCGGTCCTGACAGTGATGGATAATCGAGTTTCTGCTGTAATTAAATTTTGGAAATCTTACAGGTTAAGTAACTCAAATGATTTGATTGAATATAATGGTGATTTTGGGTCCCGTCTTTGCACCTCAATGTCATGTTTAGATGTTATAAGACCCGTGCGTACAATTTTCTGCAATAATGATTTTTCAGACGTTGACAATTCTTTATCTTCTTCATTAGAAATTTGGCTTTGAGTTTCTGCAGTTAGATCATTAGAGTTTTTTTTATCCAACTTTGCGTTATTAAACTATGTTCAAAAATGTATTATAAAACAAGTTATAAACAATGTTCATAATACAAATAATATATCGCTTTACAAAAAAAATAAAAGCCAATACTTACGTTTTTAGTGATTGATTCCATGATTAAAAATAATAGTGGTAAACCTAGGACAAGTATCTGTGAGTATAGGTAACTTCGATTACGCTAACGGAATGACCGCGAATTATAACGTACCTATCGCTCACGAATTGAGACAGTTACCTACTGTATGTGTATCGGTTCAAAAGTCAAAACTCGAAAATGATATGGAATTTCGATTTCAGTGATATTGATTGTATCGATTACCGAATGAACAATATATTATATTATCAGGGATATGTACCAAATTTAAATAGTATAAAATCTTTAACCAGCATACCTAATTAAATAATTTTATAATCTGTTTTGCTGTTATCAAACCGCCGATTCGAGCGTAGGTGATACCCATAGATATATAGAACAACTAGATAGCCGACTACTATACAAATGTCATGCAATGTTTTGAGTAAGGTGGATTTGGATTAGGTCTATCCACCTTGGTTTTGAGATTGTGTCGCCGTCATTTGTTTATATTTTATCATATTTAAAATATATATATATTGATCATTGTTATCATATAAAGGTGTAAACATTGCCGTTTAGGCATAGAGCGGACGGGATGAGGACGTGGCTTCAATAACAAATTATAGTCGGCTATCTAGTTGATCTATAATATGTCTATGGTGATACAACAGAATAGATAAATACTGCGACAATTGTGCTGATAATGTTGTGGCGGGAACCATTTTTAAATTCCAATGACTGATCAATAATTAATATAATATTATTATTATAATTTATTAATAGAAACAAATTAAGAATCAAATGAATAACAAAAAAAAATATTGAATAGTAAAAATAATTTATGATACTGTTCAAATACCTACTTCTAAAATAAAAGTAGTTAGAAAAGTATTTAGTATTCATAAAGTGCCTACTCAAATACTTTACAATACTGAGTGTAATTTACGCACATACTCAACAATGACAATTTGTTATTTATATTTATTATACCTATCGAATTGGAAGTCAGGAGCACAATGAAAATGTGTAAAATTTGAATTAAACATGCATTTATCTAGATAAAATTATATTTGTTTTTATCTTTATCTAGATAACTTATTAGTTATCTCTTCCCAACACTGCTTATGATTATAATATTATTGTTCTAATAACTACATGCAGTCTTGTTAAGAATACTTTTCAAATGTATTCAGAAAACGTATTTAAATACTTGGTGTAATTTGTATTTAAAATACGTATTCAAATACTTTCTTTTAAAAGTATTTAAATATAGACACAAATACCTTTTGAAAGTATTCAAAATACTTACAAAAATACTTTATTTTAAAATCAATAAATTAATAATTAATAATCAATAATTCAATCAGTTCAATGACTAGTCGACTAAAACCACTACTATTCACGCCATGAAGTACTATTATTGAATAGTTTCTTTAATCAACCAAACCAAGCCCTCTTATCAGGCCCGGCGCGAGGGTTAGGCGACTCAGGCGGTCGCCTAGGGCGCCATTTTCAGGGAGGCGCCGAAATTGCTATTTACAAAATACTTAAAACTTTGTACTGAAATATAGATAATTATTATTACTTATGGTTATTCTGTTTAGCGTACTAACGTAAAATGTTTATCTTTATATTGTTCTATAAATATAAAAATTCCTGAATATTTGTTATCGTTTAATCGGGATCGCGTCGAGCCATCGTGACTACGTCGCATCGCTTTCGTCCGTCACTTATCAGCTCATTCTGTGTATTTAAAAATACACGCTACTTTTATTATAGTATTATATATATTATTATATTACTGATTGACGATCGTACTATACGTGTCTGTGACCATACTTTTATTGTCATTTTGTTTTTGCTCTTTGAAACGAGTACGCCATCGCCACAACAGTCTAGTTGACGATTAAATTTTACTAGTTATTTGGTAAGTTGTAGCTTGTAAGGAACTTTAACAGACAATAGAAAATAAATATATATTTTAATTTATTATTTATTAACACGTTTGCTGCTGCATTTGTTGGAATACTATATTTATTTTATGTTTAATATACCTACATGATATTTGATAAGAATTAATTAATAATATACAAATTATTACATTAATTTAAAAAACGCTTTAGTTAGAATGGCACCAAAAAAGAAATTATCTGGAGCAGAAAATCTGAAAAAAAAGATTAAGAGGGAATTAGAATTTAAAAAAGGTGCTAATGCTTTATCTAAGTTCATACAAAAAAATAAAGAATCAATTAACGATAAAAGCTATTCTTCAGAAGAATTGTTACCTTCTACAAGTTCAGAACAAAATATCACGTCATCTTTATTAGCTACTACAAGTTCTGAACAACATACAATTGAGCATTCAGAAAATATGGATATTTCTATTGAATTTCAAAGTACTGAATTGGTTAGTAACACTGAATCATCTAAACCAAGTATTAACTCTGATCCTGCTACTTGGCCCTCATTTTTAACATCAAAACAAATTGACTATATAGTAGTAACCGGTCCCGAAATATTTACAGAATTTTCGAGTATTCAACTAGATCATGAAAAAAGACATTTTTCTGAGATTCATTTTTATCGACATCTTTCTAATGGAGAAAAATTAGTTAGGCGTTGGTTAATTTACTCAAAATCAACGGGGAAAATATTTTGTTTCTGTTGTAAATTATTTGATAGAACTCCGAAGTCAAATTTGGCAATTTGTGGGTTTTCTGATTGGCATAACGTATCTGCTGCACTTACTGTACACGAAAAAGCGCCTAATCATTTTAAGGCTTATGGTACATGGATAGAAATAGAAAAACGGTTAAAACTAAATAAAACAATAGATGCAGAGCACCAGCGAATTACGAACATGGAAACTGATTATTGGGTAAAAGTTTTGGACCGTTTGTTATCAGTAACTTTATATTTATCTAAGAATAATCTTGCGTTTCGAGGAAGTTCAGATAAATTTTATACTCAAAGTAATGGAAATTTTTTAAGTTTAGTTGAGCTTTTGGGTAAATATGACGATGTAACTAAAGAATTATTACTTAAAACACTGTCTCGTGAAAAAACCGTACATTATTGCAGTCATTCTATTCAAAATGAATTAATTAATATCATGGCCAATAAAGTTTTAGAAACAATAATAGATAGATTACGTGCAGCAAAATATTATTCTGTAATTCTTGACTGTACACCAGATGTGAGTCATCAAGAACAACTATCCTTTACACTAAGATTTGTTAATATAAAAAAAAAAATTGAAGTTAAAGAACATTTCATTGGATTTAAAACGGTAGAAAACTCTACAGGTTTGAGTTTAACAGACCTTCTTCTAAAAACTCTTGCAGAAAAGAATATTTCTTTTCAAGATTGTCGTGGGCAGGGATATGATAATGGTGCTAACATGAAAGGGCAAAAAAAAGGAGTTCAAGCCAGAGTCTTATCAATGAATCCTCGTGCCACCTTTGTTCCATGCAATTGCCATTCTTTAAATTTAGTTGTATCAGATGCTGCATCTTGTTCTATAAATTCAATTACAGTTTTCGGCGTACTCCAAAGAATTTATGTTTTGTTTTCATCATCGGTAAATCGATGGAAAATTTTAACCGACAATATAAAAGGGCTGACCGTGAAACCTCTGAGTGACACAAGATGGGAAAGTAGAATCAACAGCGTAAAAGTTGTTCGCTTTCAAACTGAACAAATTTACAATGCGCTTATTAAACTATCCGAAGTTGAAAACATAGATGCTGGAACGCGCCATGAAGCTGTTTCGCTTGCTGATCAACTTACAGATTTTAAGTTTCTAATATCATTAGTTGTTTGGTACGATATTCTTTTTCAAGTTAATCTAGTCAGTAAAAGTATGCAAGCAAAAGCAATGGATTTAATAAATGGTTCTAATATGTTAAAAAGTGCTTTAGAGTTTATTAAGAACTATAGAGATCAATTTGATCAGATTTTGGTTAAAGCAAAAGCAATAGCAGATGAATTAGGGGTAGATTCTGAAATAAAAGTAGTTCGGAAGCGTATAAAAAAAAAAAACTTTGATTATGAGCGTTCAGATGATACTGATCATAGAACTGCAGTCGAAAAATTTAAACATGAATTTTTTTACACATTGATTGACGTTGTTACTACATCATTGACAGATCGTTTTGAAATTTTAAAGATTCATGTTGATTTATGGAATTTTTTGTACGATTTAAAAAATGCACCTGAAAATGAAAACGAATTATTGAAACATTGTATGGATCTACACAATCACCTTAAAGATGGATCTGACTCTGATATTGATGGTGTCGAATTATGCACAGAGATTGTGAACATCAAGCAATTGTTAATTTCTTGTTTGGATGTAAGTTCACCTCTTAATATTCTCCAATACATTTTTGACTATGAACTCCAAGACATATTTCCAAATCTTTGGATTGCTTTAAGATTATTATTGACGTTACCAGTGACAGTAGCTAGTGGTGAGCGGAGTTTCTCAAAATTAAAACTCATAAAAACATACTTGCGATCTACTATGGCTAATGAACGTTTAGTCTCACTATCGGTTTTATCTATAGAAAACGAAATAGCTGCAGAAATTGATTTTTCTACAATTATACGGAGTTTTGCCGAGAGAAAATCAAGAAAAGTGTTGATCGATAACAAATTTAAATAAATAAATATTTATGTTATGTTTTATTGTACATTCTATTTCCATTTATGATTAATTTCTGTATTATTATTATTTTTTTTTATTACTAGTATATAAGTATTTTGTATTTATATGTGAATATTATACCTATATTACATTATATTTCGTCATAATATGTTATTTTTTTTTTAATTAAGACGATAACAAATAATGTACAAGTTAAGCATTATATATCATTTTTACTTATTTCTGTCCATGAACAACATTTTTTCCGAATATTATAATATTATAGATTGTATGAAAAAAGCGCCAGTTGGCATTTTGGCCTGGGGCGTCATTTAGCCTTGCGCCGGGCCTGCCTCTTATGTATCCCTCCGTCTATTGTGCGTATTGTAAAAAATATTTTATACAGATTGTACAAATTAAAATAAATATGAAAAAAAAAGTTCAATAACATTAATTGATATCTTATATACAAATTATAAGCTATTACCACAGTACCACCCATTAAATAAGAAAAAAGACTATTTTAAGATTCAAGATAAATACCAATCCAACCAGTGGTGGTCAGTGTCTTGTATGCCATGGTATAATATGGGAGTGAGGAGCCAACAGGGGTTTCAGTGTTCAGTAATTCTGCTATCTGCTTATATTTTGGCGAAACCTTATTTATAAATGATCAAAGGTTTGAACCATTTTAAAATAATATTTTAGAATCAACATTTAAAATAGTACATTCCGAATTCTTAGTAATTGGATTTTGGAGTAGACCACGAGAATGAAAAAAAGTATTTAGTATTCTAGAGTAAAAATACAAATAAAAAGTATTTTTTAAGTATTTGAAATACAAAAAAAGTATTTAAATACAAGTATTCGCATACTTAACAAGACTGGCTACATGATATTATATTGTATGTATTTAAGTATTTTAATTATTACAGTAAATTCGATAGTAAATATTTTTTTTTTAATTTTCGATATGATGTATATCTACCAACTCAGAACTTAATAAAGCACCTATGAATTGGTTCTTTTACTATATTTTGATTTTCTTTATAATCTTATCTGAAAGTAACTCAGTTTAAGGCAATAAATTATAGTAGGTAGGTACCATCCTAACAAAGATAATATTTTCTTAGTAAACGATATCGGCGTTGACTATTGACTAGAATAATACGTAGGTATGACGTATGCACTATTTTAGAACAAAAATATAATTAATTATTGACCAAAAACAATGTTTAATCAAGCCAATGATACTCATATTATGTGTAACAATATGTTCATTGTTGCCAGTCTCAACCCTGTTTTTGTAAATAAAAATAGTGAATTCATAAAATTACCTAGTTATTGGTTAATGAAAATTACATAAATCTATAGTGTAAAATTAATTTTTATTTTGTATATGAATTATATTTTAGTATATTATTATACACATATAATTTAGTGCACCATTGTGTTGTGCTTTCAACAGGTAAAAAGGGATTGTGTCCTAATCATGTTGTAATTATTCGGGTCAAGTAAGGAAAATGTGCACAATCGTGTCGCAGCCATGAATATGGCCAACACAAACTCTATTCCTTATTTGCCAAGCAAAAAACATATTATATTAATTTTATTATTGTCCTGTGTTGTATTAACCGGCGTGTTCATTCAGTCGTTAATTTATAATACGCATTGTAATTCGTAAAACTATTGTACATCGTATCATTTTACTTATTATTTTTTTTAAATTATATAAATCCAATCTAATTATAAAAAAAAAATTATCTTCTATATATATTATGTGTACCTATTTCAATAAAGGTATTCTTAATATAATAGAATAATAGATAAGATAGAATATTTAATAAATACAATTTAATATTCAAATACTTCATATCTTTATGTTTAGGGAAACAAATACGACGAAAATCAATATTAAATTGGCGAGAGACGGGTATGTGGTTAGCCGACTCAGGGCCGTCCAGGTGTTTTACCCCCCCCCCCCCCCCCAAACACACACACCACTTATGATTTTTTAATATTTAGTCGCAAATTTGACACTATTGGTCAAAGTTCTCGGAAATTTGGCATTGTACCTATTTCAATAGAATTATTATTTTCAAAAAATATTTGTATACGTATACCTATTTTATATTTGTATAATACGACGACGAAGTCATTTCAAATAAGTACCTACACTGAATTCTAAAAATTGACGAGTTTATCTACTTTCAGTGTATTGCGTAACTGTACAATACGTAACCGGTATATATTGAATTATTCTTGTTATTATTATAGATTCTTGAAATGTTCCCCAAATATGAATTAAATAAATAGAGGTTTAAAATTAATATATTACCTCTTTTTGAGCTATAGACATTTAATATTTTTTTTCATATTTTTTTTTCTATAATAGTATCGCCTTAAATTCACTTTTAGTCTTAAAAGATATAAAATAAATATTTATCACCATCCACAATCTGTTGAGTGGGTGATATAAATGCAAATATTTTTATTCTCAAAAGCGCAATGTATAAAATACGTGATCTAGAACAATCCAAATACTATTTTCTTTTCACCACGCTAAGTTTAAAATGTATGTAATTATATTGCATATACTATGCGCCGGACAACACCTTAGGTATGTGCGAAGTATTTAAAACAATATATTGTGAATATATTTTATATTTTATAATATACACCTCATATTAATTATTGTATTAGTATCTACACGGATTTTTATCGTAACCTATACCATAAAAAAATGTTTAACCAAGCCGGTGCACCAGTAAACCGTGATTCAAATTCCGGGTGCCAGGGTAACGTTACCCCAGCACCCAAAACATCAAATAATTATAATTTCGACTTGATAACCGATTGGTATTATATAATTTATTGTGTAACGATTTGCAACCACAAAAAAAAAAATTTGTAACCAAACCGGTGCCCCGGTAAACCGCGATCCAAATTCCGGGTGCCAGGGTAACATTATGTAGAAAAAATTTTGTACCTAACTTTTATAGTTATAGTCATAAATATTAACTTATAACTTTTTATAGTTCAAATTTCTAACTAATATTAGATTATAAATAATTTTTATCTTGCCCCGGGTGGGATTTTATACTACGGGCGCACTTGCCCCTATATACGACACTGTGGGAACCGGGTGTATAATTTCAGATTCGAGTACAGTTTTCAATGATAGGCGGGGATGAATTAAAGGCGCGTCCAGACGGATCAGCTTTTGCCGCGTAACATGGCCGTGCGGCATGAGTATAAATACATAAATACATTTTCCGCAGCTTTTTTGATGCCACGTGGCATAATTTCCGATCGGTCTAGTAGGAAGTCTACATCAAAGGAAAGCCGCGCAGCTTGTGCCGCTCACCCATGCCGCGCGTGTGTGTGTGGACGTATTTTAGGAAAAGCCGCGCAGCATCAATACTTATTTTATAAGTTTTTTAACTATTTTTTAAGTAATTAATTGCGGAACAAACTTTTTTCAAATGCATCACCGTGTGGACGCGTATTTGTCACGCAAGATTACGAACCCTACGCTCATTCATAGAAGTATGGCAATTCGTAGGGCTTGTAATGTACATCATTTTTGAATGAGTATTAAAACAATTATCGTCATCAGCGTGCGCAAAACGGTACTTCACTGTGCCAGAAAAATTATTTTAAGTTCATAAGTAAAACAATAAATGTTTGTTGTTTTTATTTTTGTATTATAGCAATGAAAATTCTGAAATTGACTTATATACTTATATATATATATATATATATATAGGTACAATATAATCCCCCGTTCATAAATTCGAATAAAAGTTATAACTTTCAACTTTGGGTAAATTAATAGTAGTAGATATCATCAAAGGCGCAATTGGGGAGTATATGGAATTAACCCCATTAATTTCATTTAACTCCCCCCCCAAATTATTTAAATATATTCATTAATTCTATAATCAGTACCTAATAAAAATTCTATGTTGATTTTATAAATTTAGCCATGACCAAATCCACAGTTGTCTAAATTGTGCCTATTGATATAACATTAATATGTGTGGAGTATATACTCGTACATCCGAATACTGAACCACAATAAGAGAAAACTGATTTAACAAGAGTTAAATAGATAACTTAAGAAGCTCTAATATCTACCATATTTTTGAGCATTCGGAAGTCATCGGAACTTACATTATAATAACTTTCTAAGAATATTATCAACATAATAAATATGGCAGCCGGAATTTTTCACCCCGAAGTTTTCCGGGGCACCGGGTTGGTTACAAATTTTTTTTTTGTGGTTACAAATTGTTACATAATAACAATCGGTTTTCAAGTCGAAAAGGCAATAAAGGTCATAAAGGTACTCAAACTCAATATTTTAACAGATCTATATATCTATATTTATTTTTAGGTGAATAAAATTGAAGATGCTTACCTCAGATATTGGAAGGATAGATTTATAAGCAGTAATTGGTACTAAATATGTAAAAAACCAGAAGAAACGACGAGTTGGCTGGAGTTCCTAAAAATGTATTGTCATGAAAGTGGTTAATCCGATGAAGAGTTTAAAGGAGTAAGTTTTTTCATGTTTGATGTCTGTATGTATTGTCATGTTATTAAATTTGTATTAATGTACATCATACAAGTTGGATAGACTGTGTACAGCTATCAGCTTCAGTTGTGAATGTAGAAAATAATGAAAAAATAATTTGTTGTTGCAGATTTCCTTACCAATAATCAAAGTACTATTGTCACTATATTGAAAGGCGTTGCATAGCAGGATATGCGCTTGCTGCCACTGACCGGCTTATTCAAGACAAATTAAATGCAAAATATTTTTTATAAGTATGTTGTGCATAAATTATGTCATGGTATTGATATTACAGATTGTCAATTTAGTTAAGCCCTCTTAGAGATTATAGAAGGAATTAATTAAATTTTGAACTAGTCAGGGCCTTGCATATTTGTAGTATATTACATACAGTGAGTTTTGCTTAAGGTGATCACTGTTTTATAGAATAAAAATTATATTAAAATCAAAAAAAGCTTAAACCAAATTGTATGTTACAAATATAAAATCAAACTTTTATTAGAACTACCGTATACTAGATAACTGAATCGTTTTTATTGATTTTATGGCTTTTCAAACTGATTATGTTAGGAGCATAGACCATGTTCTATGATTAGGATACCAACAGTTAGTATAGGTATTAGATATACAATCAAATTAAATTTTTTAACTTATCAGTGTATCGATATACATTCTGTCGTTTAGTAGGCATAATTATTTTAGTTCCTGTTCAAAAATGTTACTTAAATGACGTCGAGCAAACGGAAAAAGTTATCTATTAAAGAAAAAAATGGCTTACTATTTTGATCATTTCAAAAAATGTTTGTAAAGAGAAGTTGCGTCCAAAAATACTAAAAAATGATTGTAAAGCAATAAAAATTGTACCATTAAATTCTATATTCTATAAATAAAATTTCTGTTAAGACTGACCTCAAATGTAAGCATTAGAAAAAAAGATACCGGGCCTAAATCACATTAAGCGAAACTCACTGTATTATAACTTTTGTATTCAACCAAATATATATACCCAAGTGTTATATATCATAACGTCGATGAGGCATAAAGAAAATTAATTTTTCAGGAGACATAACATTTTGATTATAATACTAATTTTTTGAAGTGAAACCTCTTTTAACAGGGAACTAGTAAAAAATATTGATCACATGACTGTAACAGTTGTATGTAGTTATATAAACTATAAATTTCATTGAAAATATATTTTACACAGTATTTTTCAATTAATATTTCTGTATCACTGGTCTTACTTTGTAATAATAGTATAAATATTTTTATAAATATATTTCAACCTTGGCGACAATGATAAATTTAATGTTTACATTCCAGTATTGTTAATAGTTATAATAAAATAATAATAATTAATTTATGCTATTAATGATTAATGATTCATACATATAAATCCCACAATCACAACAAATGTAAAAGAGACACACATTTTTTTTAACTAGACTAGATTCTTTTGTATACTACTTATAAAAATGGCTTTTGATTGTTATATTGTGTTATTTTATAGAAAAGATGTATGTTATGTCTTATTTTGTTTAAGAGGTAATGCTTTTTCGTTAACAATAAGTATTAGTTTTACTGTACATAAAGATTACA
The DNA here is from genome assembly GCA_008086715.1 of Sitobion miscanthi. NCBI lineage: Eukaryota > Metazoa > Arthropoda > Insecta > Hemiptera > Aphididae > Sitobion > Sitobion miscanthi. The sequence goes on from CM017801.1 coordinate 32,001,052, forward strand.
AGTTATCTGAAGTGGTGTTGTGGTCCATTTTTATGAAAAATAAGCTGTAAAAATGTCCGGTGCTCTTGCCATAGGCTATATTAAAGGGTTTTCTTCAATACTGTACTTACTATAGTCTGCTGTTACCTCTTTTTTAGATAAAACATTATTTTTTTGTTTTTTTATGAACATTTTTTTTTATTCATTTATAATTTTTGAATATAATTCAAATCAACAAATTCTTATGATTTAGATATTCTGTTTCAGAATACAATTTATTCTCTGAATATACAGACAATTAAAACAAAATTTTTTTAAACAATTTACAATTTAAAAAAAATTTTCATTTGTCCAACAGTTAACTTATTTTTAGCATAACCATAAAGATTAAACTTATATTGTTTGTAATTTGTATTTGTATTTGTTCTAATGATACTTGGTTGAGCGACATTGACTTGTAATGTATTCTTTTTTTATTTTTTTTAAATATTTTTTCTATAATAATTTTATATGTAAAACAAACAAAATGTATTAAAAAAGAAATATTTGATTTTATTTTTAAAATATTATGATACATAGTGCAAGTGTGCTGCTAGTGATATTTAGTGTATTTTATATGTCAGGTACCTAATTCGGTTGTTGAGAGCGGATATAATAGAGAATTACTTTTTGTTTTTGACTAATCATCTGTAATGAAAAGATCTACAATTTGTCTAAGGTCTTATATTAAGTATTGATAAAATTTAAAATAAAACATCAATTGGGATTAATGCATAGAGTAATAATAATGAGAGTATTATATTAGGCTAATTAAAAACTTGTTTTATAACTACTACAAACATTATAAATTTATAATACTACAATACTATTTCCACATTTTTATTATACGTGTGTGAAGTACCTGATTAATAGGAAATCTTGTATGTTGAGTTGCATTTCATTAGGTTTCAGGGGTGTCGTACTATTGCAATAAAGCCATTAAGTGGTTATTAGGTAGACCACTCGGCCTGAAACAACTTTTAATTGATTAAAAAGTTATAATAAAGTCCATTGGTGTCATTACCACAATAATTCATTATATCAAAAATACTGTCATCAAATTATGGCAAAAAATAGAAAGTTAGGTTAAAGGTTATAACTCGTATTGGTCTAAAATCTAATGCACGATGTTTGGTACTAGAAATGATATTATCTTCATAGCGCATACTTCATTATTTACTATTAAATCTAATGAGCTAATCGTTATCTATACCTAACTAGTTTAAAGTTTAAAGATGGTAATTCGTTAGTATATGAGTATTATATATATCATATTTTACAGACACGCGTATGTACCTATAACTAAACTATATTTAGATTTAACCATTGTTTGGATACTGGAGTATTTTATTAATAATCATTAAATTATGTTATGTTAGAGTCGCGACATACTACATCGGTTTTGATGGAAGGTTGCTAGGGTGCTATATCACCTCTATCAGCTTGTTGCTTCCTGGAAAACAAATAGGTACTCTAGACAACATGTATTTTTCTGTAGGTTGTCGATATTTCTAAACAAAATTGATATCAAAAAATATTAAGTTGCCACCTTTTGAATATTAAGCACATTCATTTTGAGGACTAAAAAAAGTCTTACCATCAATATGGTGCTTACAGTGTTAACCTTAACCTTAATACCCCCCATAAAGAAATCATAGATCCACCACTGCGGCTGCGTATGTAAATGGTGTGCATCAGTTTAGCGCGGCGCTTTGGACCAGTGCCTGTCGTGGTTTTGCATTTTGAGTAGGATAACGCATGGAATCGTAATTCGTAACACATTGTTTTATAACAATAGCATGTGACATACCACATCGGATGCGAGGTGTTTCAAAATTAATTTCATATTACATTTTTACCATTTTTTTATAAATAAAAAAACGCTTGCCAAGTCAGAGATTGGAATGAAAACTTTCTTTATTTTTTATTTTTAATAATTTATTAATTGTATGTATTTTATTACAATATGTTTAAACCAAAATTAATTAAAATAACCAAAATTAAAAAATTACCTATTTATTAAACTTCATAACGAATAGTGTACCTAATATGAATGTTTTAAAAACTGCTTTAGAAATTAAACCGATCGGCATTATTAAAAAAAAACATCGGCGTGAACAGCCCAGCAAAATATAATTTTCATTTTCATTTAATGAGATAGATCTCCAAAACCGGAGAGAGGATTTGGTTGTTTGGGGTCTTGTTAGATTCATATTGGCTATGATTTTCATATTTTGTTTACACCTGATAATCCATTTTTAATGAGATATCAACCAACATTCAATACTCAACTATTTTCTTAGTCAAACTATTTGATTTTCTTTTGAAAATAATTCACAGAAAATAAATATATTATTATTATAGAAGGGTATATAGTTTTTAAAATGTTTGAATATTTTTGTACTCCTAAAAGAGTGTCCTGTGGTGAAGCAAACTTTCGTTTTTCAAATAAGAACCCCACTTGTTTACTGTAAATTATTCAGTTGATAACTTTTTAGTTTTTAAAAATGTTTATGTAGCTAGGTACCTAATTAAAAATTCAAATGAGTTATTGTTTCTTAGTTATTAAAATTGTTGTACCTACTAAGGACAATACTCCTCATAAATCGCTCTACAAAAATATAAAATAGACGTGTTATTGAAACTAGTATTTTTTTTATTCTTGGGCCATTTTTACAAATTATTACCTAACGTCTTAAATGTTCAAATTACCATTATTCCCTATGCAAAAAAAAATATGTCCGCAAACATCGAAAACTAGTCTAAAAACTATTTTATATTTCTACAAATTGATATGCTAAAATATGAAGTAGGAATTTTTTAATTTTTACATAAAATACTTTTTATTTTTAAAATACTGTCCAAGAAATTTCTTGGAGTGGTTTCGTACAAATTAAGCTCGAGTTTTTGTATTAGGGTAAAATTTTGCTGACATAAAGTTGTGCATATGTGCTGTCTGCAGGCAACAAAGTCTGGGAGTAATCCAACAGGCAACGATGTCTAACACGTTACCAATAAATTTGTTGAATGTGTTTCATAAGTGTCAGTTATGGTTGTGTCTAACTTTATGTACGAGCTGTACAAGTCGAGCAACTGCCCGACTAATTTTTTTGGGCAGTGAGTGGTAAGTGGTTGTTTGAGTATTAAATAGCAATATAGTATAATAATTTTAGAAACAGGCCATGGGGTAATCACCTACTTATGAGTCATAACAAAAATAAACATTAAATCTATATTCGCAAATACTTTAAATAAGACAGTATAGAATAGTGATAAAACTAAATGCTTTAGTCAATTCACTGGTTGCAATAAACATGCTTTTTGTGTTTCGATTTTCAACTTTAGTATCTTTAGTGGTGGCAAGTAAATCTAGATGGTGCATTCGAGAGGTCAAAATTTAAAGTTCCCGGTAGTTTTAAAATGCATTGTGAAAAAAGCGGGCCACTGTAAGTCTGTAATGGACGGTGTTAAATTATTCAAATTTAACATTATATTCTCAATTCTGAGTGGAGACGGCCTGTCAGGCTATATAATAATAATATTTTTTTAATTCCAATAAAATAATTAAGATCGTTATTCTTTCTAATTTCGTCCAAATTAGAACTTAAAAGTGCAATAAAAGAATTGATATTTTACATAAATCATAAAAGTTGTCGAGTGTGTCATTGTCATTGATGTGTATTAGATTTAAATTTAATGAAAAATCTTTGTCTACGAAAAATGATTCTGAGCGGAGACGGTGTGCATACATGTATAAATAATCAAATTTATTATTAAAATCACTAAATATCAAAAAATTATTTATTTATAAATGTACGAGGAATATCCAATGTTTAACTTCAAATACACGTAAAAAATTAATTCAACATTCCGATAAATTTTTTTTTTTTGTTAAATGTAGGAAAGCTTAAAGGTTAGCTCTCAGTTTTTCCTTATTTTTTTGTTTGTTTTTCTTGACGCTTTTGAACACGATTCACTTTCCCATCGGAATAAGAACTAAAAAAAACACACACATCATTGTAAAATCAATATATCATTTATCGTGATTCGCGAGGGTTTCTATTTCCCACCTACCAATAATCTGTATATATAAAAATTTCGTGTCACGATGTATGTTCGCGATAATCTCCGAAACTACTGGATCGATCACGATGAAATTTTTACTATGTGTGTAATTTGACCGAACTTAAAAAATAGGCTAATTTTAAAAGGGAAAGGATTAATCCCGGGAGGTGCTAAGACGGGAATTTTGAGATTTCAGATGACAATTTTTGTTTATAAATGGTTGCTATGGGTTTTTAATGATAATAATAATAAAAAAAACTATTTGCTTTACTTTTTAAATATAAATTATAATATAATATCAAACTATAAAAACGTGAAATGAAAATCTCTGTACAGGCTAAACTCTGGAACTACTTATCAGATCTTTTTGATTTTTTTTTTTTAACGAAAGAGTATTTCACGTAGAAGATTTATATGAAAGAAAATTTTAGGTTGCTATTGGTTAATCGGTCATGTTTGTTGACTTGTATTATTATTTTTTGTCAATATACATACATATAATATAATATACAAGAAGATCTGATAAGTAGTTCCAGAGTTTAGTCTGTATAGTTATAGTCTCTGTATTTATATAGTTAGATATATATATATATAAATTAATGTTCTTGGGTAGATTAGACCTCTGGGAAGAAGATAAGTTAATTTACTAAGGGTTAAATTTGTTTTTTTTATTCATCGGTACGGTTAGATTAGGATAGGATTTTGTATAGGTAAATTGATTATATTAATCCACCGTAGGTAGAATTAAGTAAAACCAACAAACTTGGTATAACTTTGATACTTTAGAGTTAAATCATACACTTACGTACTAACAGCACGGCGGGGTCCGCGATCTACCACAGGTAAATTGCCTACCTGATATAATATGTACTGCTGCGAATCAGAATTTTTATTCTGGGCAACGGAAAAGTTAAGATACATTTTGAACACCATACACCGAATATTAAATAACGAATTGAACAAAGTTTGAGTCATACAGAGTTGATACATTTAACAGGCAACGAAGTGCACGGGATCAGCTAGTAATTATTATAATAATATGCATTTAAAGGGATTAGGTATTTATTAAAAATGGGACAAAAACCCCTTGTTTGAAGTTTTACATTAAATACAAAAGTTTTTACTAAAAAGTAGTGGGTTTATTAAAGATTTATCACAGGGAACATCGTAAAATAACATATTATAATAAGTTATGATTCGTTGATTGACCAGATCAGTGGTGTAATTAAAAATTTGTCTCAGGGGGGACATTTTTTTACACACAAAATACTAAATAAAAAATAAATATAATAAATGCTAAATTTTCATGTATACAGCAGTGAATGCTAACTGAGATTAGATACTATTTTATTGGTCGTAGATCTTTTCCTTCTAAAATGAGATACCGTTTTCCTCTACTGTCCATTTTTATTTCGTTTTGCTTTTTTTTTGTTTAATGATATATAATATATTTTGTTAATCGTTATGTTTTGTTTTGCGGTATTTAATTATTTTTGATAACCTATTGTTTTCCGTTATAATTACGTTTACAAATTTCAATCGTTTTTTTTGTCAAATATAACGTTATAATCATAACGTTATTATAACGTTTGCAAGCCCTGGATTCTAGCCTTACTCTGTCTTTATAATGCGTCTTCATAGTACATATAATACTGGCTAAAACATTGGAGGAAAAAGACATAATTTCAGTCTAAAATAATGTGGAGGAAAATGGGAACCTTTTTTTTTTTGTGGTGGAAAATGGACAGTGGAGGAAAACGATTCGTTTTTGCAGGAAAATGGAACCGCTTATTTTATTAAAAATCTTAAAACTACCTAATATATTATAAAAAAATTTTTAAATTTTCCTTTAAAATCCTATACAATTTAGTGACTATAAAATATCATAATATATTTTGCATAAATTCAGTTTAGATGGTAAAGCATTTATTTAAAATTTTTTTGAAACATGCGTATTTCAGCGAGTTAAGAACGATAGTTCAAAAAACAATTGCGAAATTATTATTTTGGAATTTAATAAATAATATATTCTTCCAAAATTTGGGATCTTACGTTTGCACGTAAATGCACAACACGATATATAAAAATTATAATATATAATAAATTTAATAACAGTTTATTATATATAAAAATTTACTGCGCGCGCAACGCTTATAACGAATTTCAATTTTGATTCTTAACTCGTTAAAATACGTAAAAAAAATCAAAACTCGTTTTAGGTGCTTCAGTAAAGTACAGTGTTGTGCGTATGCGTGTACACGTAAAATCACAAACGTTGAAAGGATATAACTGACTAAATAATGATTTTAGCAAATTTATTTTACCATCGTTCTTAACTAGTTTAAATTAAAAAAAATTAATGCTGAGTAACCAAAGTGAATGTGTTCCAAATATTGAATTTATTTTATTTGTAATATAATATAATGTACTAACAAAGTTGTTTGTGTATATATATTATAAATATAATATATGGCAAATGATAGAGAAAAATGAAGAAGGCATTTATTGTGAAAAATTTGTTAAAAATCAATCTTCGGATTGATAAACAAAAAGAATAAAAAAAATATTATAAAGGCTCTGGGAGCATCTATGGGGCTCTGGACCAGATCCTTCGTTTCTGCAGGTACCTAATATTCATCATTAAATTAACAATTTATTTCATTTCTCTAGATATTTAATTGTGTGTTAATTTAAGTGTTTATGATCTAAGTCACGATCTATAGGCACCTAACAAGTATGCGCACGGCTACGGTACAATATGTTATACAGATAATATCGTCATAATCTGTTTGTAATATTTTTTGTAGACAGCAAAATTGTCTTCAATTTATATTATATACATTACAAAATGGGTGTAGGTACAGTGTACACGTACGGTATCGGCGAGGATAGTTGCGATTAGTTATAATGTATATGGCTGCGTTGTCTTAAATATATTTTGTGTACTACATAAATTGGAAATACTTAATACGTATGTGCTTAATGTAAGAAGTAGCTGCTAGGGTGAAATATTTTTAGCAGATATAATCTATAAGATAAATGTTAACAATAGGTATGCTCTTAACCAGGCGTGTGTCATTTTATAAGCCCTACCTAAATTGATTGGTTTTAGCACCACTGCTTGAATACTTATATATAATTTGGGCGCAGGTTTGTTTTTTTTTTATCTGATATTCAAACAGATATTATTACGGCTTTTAAGTACCTTCAGTGTTGAACATATCAGCCAACTCGCAGTTACAGTACTTACAGGTCCATTAAATATATCGACGGGCCGCTGAAAGAGACTCATCTATTACAATAATTATTTACCCGTTATATATTATACACGGACATCTATTATAATATTGTTCCCATCGATAATCTGTTAACATAAGAAAGCACTTCGGCGGGACACAAAACTACTTTTATATGGGTACTTACTAGCAAATACTATATACGATAATAGAGGACATTGGCATATAAAAACTATAAATTATTTCTTATCATTGCCTTCCGAGATTGTTAAAGTAGTTGCCTATTTTACTCCTTGAAATAAGGTATTGTTTTTAGTTAGAAATGTTAAATAATTTAGATTTTAGATTATATAGTATTTGCATGTTTGTACATATCTACTTAAAATCTCCATTAGTTCATAAATCCTATTGTCAAATACAATAAACAATATGATATTAAATGTACGTTTTCTAATAGGTATTAATTAATTATAATTCAAAACATAATATTACTTAGGTATATATTTTACTTTTTCATAATAATTATACAACACAAATTACTATGTGAAATTATAACATAAGGGCTTAAAGCAAATAATAATATCTAATAATAATAATTTATGATTTTTAATAAACATTCTACTCAAACACGAACTGCTATTTTCAACTTTTTATTTTTTGAACATTTATACTGATTGAATGAATCATTGCACTTCTTGACATATTATTTAATAATTACGTTTAAAAATATATCTAAAAATTTTGTATTGTAGACTTTGCATATACTTAGTGATAACTATTTACAAACATGGCTTATTGTTAGTTTAAGATCCTTTTTTAAATTACGATTTTTTTTTAGAATAAGATTTTCAATGTTTGCATGAAAGAATGCAGAAACATGTTTAGTGAACTCTAATGTTTTTGCAAGAGGATAAAGTAAACTACAGCCTTCGTATTATTTTATATCAATGTGTGTAATGTCAAGATCAAATTTTTTGTTAGTATTCTTATTTTTTTGGCCAATTTTTCAATACGTATATATTCAAAATATATTCATTGTTACATAAATTGTCAGTCTAGTTGTCATAAATAAAGTTCAATGTTGTTACTTTGAAATGCAGTTGATGGTAAATTGATTGATGATACTGATCCATACCTTAACTTGAAGCATATAATTAATAATTAAGTTATTAATTATAAACAATAAGCTCTTGTCAATAGATTTAATATTTCAATGTTAGAATATATAAGTAATTTTCACGCAAATCTATCTGTGTTGGTCATATAATCATCCTTTATAAAGTGAATTGAACAAATCTAATAACTTTTTGACAAATCTAAGGGTTCACATGTTTCTTATAGTTTACTATTTTTTTTTCTGTCTTGGCCAATTCTATCCATTTTCGACAACTATAAATACAATTAGGTCAGTAAAAATTATAATAGTTTTTTTTTATAGGTATATAAAACTTCATAAATAATTAGATTATTTAGTTGTATACCTACCTGTTTAAATATTTTGGGAATTCATAAAATTAAATCGTGGAAGATGATGATATACCATAAGTATTACAGTTAGACACTGCACAGACATTTTATGATACCATTATTACTGTAATACATTATTTCAACATTTATTACTACTATTAGAATTAACACAATTGTAAGTATTGCCAATATTATGGACTAAGGAACTTAATAATATTTATGATAAACAATAAACTATATTATAATTTATAAGTTATAAATAATAATTAATATGTATTTAAATAAAGCGTAAATTCATACTAGATTAAGGAGTAAAATAGGCAACTATTATAACAATTTGTACGCCACTATTTTAGTACAGTGTCTTGTATTATCATAATATGTAGTAGATATTTGCTACTAGCTATAACTGTAGTATTCGGGACTTCTTGTGTTTGCATGTATTTTTGTGGTGGTCGTAGATTATTTAAGGCAAGATATAAATTTGTTGTGTCGAATGATAAAATTAAATACAAAGTTTTAGATTGCATATTTTGTCATATTTTAGGAAAATTGTATATTTGAAAAATTGTTAACATATTAATACATTTTATTATTTGAGATTCTAAGCGGAGCGTTGAGTATATATAAATTTTAAAATGATGTGTATTTTTTCCTCTGGTTATTTAAAAAAATACTGAGAAATTTCTTCCAACCCAAAACTAAATTATAGACTATAGTGTATATACTTTATACAGTATTTTTTCCTTAAAAGTTAGATTCGAATGATTTAAATTTTTAACTTTAAACAACTCACGGTAAATATTTTTTGACATGAAAACAAAATAGACTGAAATAGTGAAATAAAATTAAATTAAAAACAAAATAAATTGACTTCACTTATTTCGTAAAATGAAAAATTAATTCGTTAATTTCATGTTAATTTAAAAAGAAATTTAGTAAGTTAACAGTTCAGTTAATGAAATCCAAAAGTAACTAGTTAAGTTAAAAGTTTAAATTAAATTAACTTTTTAACATAAATTTAACTTTTTAATTGGTTAATGCCCAGCCTTGTACATATCTGTATAAAACATATTATTATAATAAAAATATTATTATTAATTCATAAATGTTCAATTCTTATACATTTTCAATATGCTTAGTTGATGTTTTAAAATTTTCATAATAGATTAAAATGATAGGTTTTTTGTACCAGTATGAATAGATTTTTCAAAATCTCATAATTTCGGAGTTACCTAAGACATATATTTAATTTTGAACATTTATTTTTCAACGCCAAAAAGTACGATTTTGTTTGTTGATTATTAAAAACAAAACCCGTTTTTTTTAGTTCAAAACGAATTAATTCGAGTGGTTGTCCATAAAGTTCTTTTTGGGCTTTTTGTTTTCGAGTTTCTGTTAGCTGCACACACATCACTACACATACTGTACGTGGTTGCCAAATACTAATAACGAATAGTAGGTTTATATGGACTATAGTGTAAATGCAAACTGACACAGTGTTATAATATAGCTGGTATCAATGTATCGTTATAGTTCGGCATATTATTAGCAATATTATCGTGGACGCTCATGGGATATGCCAAAATCGTTAGCGATAATATTATCTCGGACGCAGCTGGGCTATTGAAAAGGTAAGATATAAGGCACGCCTATATTATATTATATAGTACGCAGTTGTTACACTTCCATTTGAAATTATAAAATGCACTGGGGGGTGGTGGTGGTTTTAATAGGTACATTGCAGAGTTCGCGATCAATAGTGGCCAAACTGTGTGTATATAATATATTAAATCATTGCAAGGCCTGCTGCGAAACGACTACATGGTGCTTATTGGTATTGCAGCTGTTCTTGAAGATTTGAAAAAGAAAACATAATAATACGTTTGGCCATTACGGTGTCTGCACATAATAAATCGTGTTTTGTGTTTTGTGGCGGTAGGTGTTGGATATTTGACCGTATGCGAAATACTACCCACCCACCGGCCACTATTGTACACGATATTTCGAACTGTGCCATTATATTATTTTCTATACATCAAATAAAATCGTACATCTGCCCCTATACCTCGACCATCCCATTACCGCCACACCGCCAAATTGAATTTTTCAAATAAACTATATTTTATTAATTTTCATAAACATCGTAACATGCATTTTAGCATTACCTATATTGCTATATGACTATATCAATTATTATCATTTTATGGAAGTTGGATAAAATGTGTGAACGAATAGTATTAATTGTAAATTTAGTTATTTGGGTACACTGAAGCTGCCACTTGGGGCCTGCTTAGTTAAAATTAAAATCAAGTCCGCAATTTGGGTCTTAGTTAGGTAGTGCAAATATCTAATAGAGATAGAGAACTTAAGAGTGCAATGTATGTATCAAAATAAATCGAACAATCTATATTTTAATATCGTATTACAAACCTGGGCAAGTTAATGATATTTTTTAACTGAGTTAAGTTAAGTTGATGGAAAACAATTTTAAAAAGTTTTAAGTTAACAGTTAAATTAGCCATTTATTAAATCTGGTTTTAAGAACAATTTTGATGGAAAAAGCGTTTATCTAACTCAAGTAATTTAAAATATCAGTATTTTTTTGAGTAAATTAATTTAGAACGTATAAAATATTATTTTCCGGAATTATCTGACATGAGATGGAATGCGTAATAAAAAACTATACAATTTTGAAATATAGACAATAATACACTACCATATTATTTAACTTTTATTGTTCGATGAATATTTCATTTGATCAGACTATATAATATTGACTATTTAGATAAACTCCATTCAATATTGGTATTAATTAATAAACAGCGTTGTTAACATTATAATACAAAGAATAATAATCATTAATATATTTTGATAACATTTAATAGTCTGTAAAACCATATTTATTGTATGTAAAATTTTATGTTTCCGGTCTAGCGGTCATATTTGAATAAATATAAATATTGAATAGACTAACACGTGAACGGACCATTTTCTTTCAGTCCAACTTTAGTTTGTTCAAGGTTAAAACTTAAAGGTTACGAACATTAACTAATTATGTCTGAAATAAATACCTAATATGATTGTTGAACAGTAATAAGAAATTAATGACGTACACTACACCAGCCCAAGTTGGTAAGTCGTTATTTATGTGAAAATAATTGCTATACTCGTATTATACACGGCTCTTCTTATTGTGTACACTGTCCATTAAAAATGATATTTTATTCTATACCAAAACCACTACACATATTCCTTTAAACAATGTTTATCAATTTAATATTATTAATACATTTTAGTATTGGCAAATGAAAATGTTATAGGCACATATTGTTCAAATATTATAAGTATGATAAAACATTTTATATCGCTTTAGTGCATTGCGTTTATAATTATTATATTAAAATAATTATGTTATATAATATAATGTATGGTCCTATTAAAACCTAACCGTGAAAAAGAGCCAAAACTCATACCCAAAAGAGTTTGTCCAAAAATGTCTGCCTATGAATAAAGTATCAATATATAATAGGTATATTACGACCAAGGTTGCTACTATGTTAGTCCTACATTCATGTGAATTTCATGTTGTCACGATCGTTTCAACTAAAGCAGGTGCAAAATAATATCTTTTCACCTGCTACACAAAAACAGGTGGTGCAGGTGCACCGTCGACCACCACCGAAAATACGCCCCAAGCGTGATGAACATTTTTTTCTTTCTCTTAAACGGCAAGCACCTACCTCCTAGTAACATAATATAAAAATGATAATATTCGATTACGTTTTACCGATGTGTAGGCGCACAGCAGGTATACCATAAGGATTACTACAAGGTATAATAAAATATAATATATATGATACACACTCATGATATATAGTGTATTTTGGTCCGTACGGATAATTTATGGTTACACGAATAATGTGTTTGAAAAAAATAAAAATAAATTAAGGGTCCAAAAAGGTCGAGTAAAATTCGACTCGTAATAATACAGTATAGTATTTTACTATATTATCCACAATTTACATATGACGTATGTACTGAGTGCGCGCGTTTGTGTGTGTGTGTGGGCGTATGTTCCAGGAATGCACGATGGATACAGCTCGAACTCAAGCGTTCGGGTTTAATGAGTTTTACACGACCGGAATATTCGAATTGCGCTTTTTACCTTTTAATTAAATAGTCGAATTGCACTCGGGTTTAAAAAAGAGTTTTCAACAAAAATGTTCAAAAAATAAACTTAATTTTAATATTTTAAAAACATTCTGCTTGAAATGTAATCATTGGCATACTAATTAATGTTTTTTTGTACTTTTTAATTTTAAATGTATGTATATTATATAATATACTACATTTCCAAGAAATTTGTTTTCGTAAAAATTATAATAAAATTAACGATGACATTAAAACTTTTATTACAAATAAAACTGCACACATACAAAAACATGTTTAAAATAATTTGTGAAACGTGCAATGAATTATGTTAATATTTACGCCAAATTTTCAAAATTATTGTCAAAATATATTTTTTGTGAACCGAGTGCAGTTCGACGATTACCTTTTATTAGAACAAGTGCAATTCTGCTAAAATAAGTGCGATTCGAAATCACAAACATTTGTAAATTTGTAATTTATTTTGTAGTTATAAACGGATGAAACGTTCAATATTTGTAGCTAATAAGGAGTAAGGATTGAAATAAATGTAATATCTACAAGGTTACTCGTAAATATTTCATATTGGATTATTTATAGTTAATCTAGGTTCAAATTGGGACGAAATTAGATATTTAAACAAATAATAACAATTGTACCTGGTTATTTTGTTGTATTTTAAAAATATTATTCTTGGGTACCTATCTGTACTTAATTCTTTAAGTGTATATTATTTTATACACACAATGAGATTTTCATCATTGTGTATTACAATTAGACAATGGTAAAATACATTTTCTTATTAGCAATAATATCATAAAATATACTTAAGAATATAATATGCTGACAGACCGTCTTTGCTTCGAATCGTTTTTCGTATACAATTATTTATCATAGAATTCAAATTTAACGCATACATTATAGTCAAAGCCGTAATAAGATTCATCAGCGCACTTGGCCATTTAACATATTTCCGTCATTATACATTTTTTTAAACCTCCCACCCACCAATTTATGAAGTAAATATTTTTTACTTCAATTGAACTTTACTTAATAAATTATTGATATTTTTCGTATTAACAAATACCTATATTATAAGAAAATACAATAATAAATAGTTAAAATTGATTTTAAGAAATACATTTTTATTTTCAATAATATGTTGAAATATTTAAAAAAAAATAAAATTTCTCCGAGTGATTGAATTTATGTATAAATATTTACCCGACGTAAAGGTTAAAATATCATATCACTGTCTAGACAGTTGTCCTTATGACTACTGATAAATATATGACCTTTGCTTAGTAAACATAACCGTATACATTTAAAATATATAAAAAATGATATTAAATCAAATGAATTAAAATAAATACTTGATTTGAAAATAATTTAGACTAATATTATTTCTTTTTTCTTAACTCTAAATAAAATGTAGAAATACGATATTTATTTAATATTTAATGTTTTTATAATGTGTCAATAAACTAAATGTTTTTACATCATCTTAATTCATACTTGATCATTAAAAACAAACAAATGGTAATTTTCTTGTGAAATACCTAGATATTTTACATTATTTTAAATAATTATTTTGTATTAACTAAAACTTTTATTAATATATATATATATATATTAGAATTGAGTTAATTCATATTGAATGTTTATATCAATAAACAACTCGCCATAGAATTTCTAAAACTGCTTCCTTTCACGGTCTTATATAATAAGGCTATAAATATTAAAATACCAGTATCTATCTCCTCATGAATATTAATATATTAACGAAAGTATTTAAATAATTTTTATATTTACAATTTCCATTTACCATAACATTTTTTAAATGTTGTAATGCTTAATTATTTATGAGCATAAGAAAATTCCTAGTTTTATTAGTTTTTTTTATTTATGTTTCTAAAGAATTTTTTGCTCGTTCAAAAATATTGAAAATGTAATACATCGGTTCTAGTAAGTCCTTGTTAGTGAAAATTAAAAAAAAAGTTTAGAAAAATTCCACAATAATTTGTTATGAGCGTCTGAAATTAAAATTCTGACAAAATTAATATAAATTATGAAAATTGGCAAATTATTTCGAGTTAGAAATGCAAACAAATGTTTTTATGTATATCTAAGATTCAAAATTTTCATATAAGATTCCCCTTGAGTTTTCCCACATTTAACAATAGTTTACCGAAAAGTCAAATTCATTTTTTACGAGCATTCGAAGTTTGACATAGGATATTCTCCCATAAATGAACAATATCTCATTCAACGATTTTCTTATTTTGTTTTTATTCAAAAACTCTTAACCGTAGGTATTAAAATATTCATCAAATGTTAATTTTTTCATTTCGTATACATGATCAAATTTTCAAAATATTTTAATTAGTTTTGAGTAATTTAAAGTACCTAATTGAATAACTTTTTCTTTGTAATTTATACAATACATTTTAATATTTGTTGAGTCTAATAGCTTGAAAATTTAATACAAGGTTTCTTATAAGTTGGTTTAATAGCTGTTGATAAATATTAAAGATCGATAGAATGATTATTTTTTATAAGTTTTTTAAAATCAAATTTGACAAAATTACATTTTTTTCTTCAATATTAATGGTATTTAATAAATAAACAATTAAAAAAAATTAATAATTAAGCTAGCGGAAATCTGACGTTGTGGACTTGAACAGTTGTATCACAATACTAGTTAGTAGTTACTTATACCCATATTAAATAAGTATAATAAGATGTTAATAGATTTGTAAACGCATCGATCTGTGGTCTGCGTTAAGCTGAATTATAACGACAAAAATAAAATGTTATCTGATACGTTCTCAGTTCGTCTGTAATATTTTATTTTTATTTAATGCCCACACAGTTTTTATGATCGATACGGAGTCATTAAATATTTAAATTGCATCCGCCTCAAATAAGTCTTAGTCATATTATACAATATTTAAATACTGTGTAATTATGTCGATGTTACGACGATAATAATAGAGAACAAAGGTCTCTCCTGGTTCTCGGAATAATAACAATATATAATAATATGATAATGATATATAATGTCATGAATACTTAATGTTTCAATTTCGATAACTGTTTGTACTACATGACATTTTCACTGAGTGTTTCTATTATCGTTTTCTTATATCATACAATTTTATAACATGAAAATCTGCAAATTATTTTAATTTATACATACATAAAAGTATGCTTTTTAAATCTAAGTTTTGAAAATTTAATACAAGCTTCCTCATAAGTTTTTCTACATTTATCAAAAAAAAAAAAAAAATTCTACCGGAAAGTCAAATTAAAGTTTTATAAACGTTTAAAGTTAAAATTTTTAGAACAATGGATATTCAATAGATTTCTCAAGTAATTTTCTTATTTTGTTGTAATTAAAAAATAAATAACTGCAGATCGTCATAAGTAATCTTTTTGAATTACAAAAAAAAAAAAACTGTTATTCTTAGTTTAAATATCCAATTTCATCAAAATTTGAACTAAAAATGTCTACATTAAAAAAGATGCTGCATGTATATTTTTGAGATTACATATCAAACGAAGAGCTCAAGTATTCAGCGCATTAGTAAGTGGATGTTGTTCTGCTGTACAGTACCTAGGTTACAAGTGGGTAAATGTATAATGGATGGTATAAAACTTGTATCCAATGATATACCTACTATCATTGTATAAGAAAAACGATTCTGAGCGGAGGCGGTTTGTCAGTCTGGATATTTTATATTGTTATTATTTATTATAGCCTGTAAGTTAAATTGGTATTATACTATTATTATTTTTTTATTCGTTTCTATGGTGATAAACAAAGCGTTAGAAATTAAAATCCCATTTTTATCTGTTTTTCGTAATTTGTTAGTAGTTTTTCCCGTGGTATTAAATAACTATTGAGAAAATCGAAAAATGACCTCTCGAAAGTACCATGTTGATTAAATTTTCTAAAACCTAAGGTATGTCGAAATCAAAACATTCCTTCTGGTAGAAATGTTGTAAACAAGATAAAAAAAAAAAAAAAAACCAATTATCTTCCTCGCTCCGCTCAGAATCTAATATAACTATATATATAATATGTAATAATATAATCCTACCAATATACCTAGATGCCAACGCATGTGTATTTATTTTCATGGTGATCGATCCTCCTAGTCATTAGTTTTGTGTTCGTTATTGTCTATCCTGCTGCAGCTGCCAGATGGCTCAGGAATGTGAAATTTAACCTCCGAATTGTTTGGTTAGTGCGTGGGTAACAAATCTTGTAGATATATACACTGCAGGAATGTTTTTAATTTATAATATATTCTACATTTAACGCTTTACCCTTGGTATTTTTTTTTGTGGGTCTTATTTGAACGCTATATTTACAAAGGTTTTGTAACATGTGGGCTTTAGTTTACACATCTGCCTAACACGTACTATCTAAATGTTCCAAAAATTCTGTTGGGACATGAAAATCGATTTAAATTGTTTGCTCGGTTTGACATTTATTTTTAATAATATTTAATTAGGTATTGCACGCTATTATAACGTGTCATATGTTATATACGCTTACTTTTTGTTAAAATTCTTGTAAAATGATTCACTAGCATAAGTCAGATAAGTGTACATAAATCGTAACATAATATGAAAAATCTTAAAGGTATATACCAAGTATAACTACTTTGGAAAACAACTAAAATTCAGGATTTAAAATTTCACTCTGTTTAACATATTTATTGGAGACATTTCATTTTAAAAAAGCGGGTAAGGGGATGTCGCTCTGCTGTACAGTAGGTTAAAAGTGGGTCATTGTATAATGGTTTGTATTAAACTTGAATTTAATGATATAATATCATTGTATAAGAAAAACGATTCTGAGCGGAGACGGTTTGTCAGTCCGGATATTTTATACTGTTATTATTTATTATATCATGTAAGTTGAATTAATATTATAATATTATTATTTTTTATTCATTTCTATGGTGATAAACAAAGCGTTAGAAATTAAAATTTCATTTTTAGCCGGTTTTTCGTAATTTGTCGGTAGTTTTTCCTGAGGCTTTAAATAATTATTGAGAAAATTGAAAAACAATCTCTTTAAAGTACCATCTTGATCCAATTTTCTAAAAGATAAGGTACTATATGTTAAAATTGAAGCACTCCTTCTGGTAGAAATTTTATTTACAGGATATTAAAAAAAAAATAAATAAACACCTTTGTAAAACCACTAACTTCCTTGCTCTGCTCAGAATCTAATAAACTATAAAATCCTAATTTATATCCATTCAAAACCACGAAGTTCTTATTCAATTTTGAACTTTGTTTCCATTTTTATTTTATATATAGGTATAAAAAAACGTACGTCGAAAAAATCCTCGAAAAAATAAATGTAAATAATTGTCAGACACGTTAAATTTAACTAAATATAAATTATTTATGATTATTATTTTAGAAACTATAATATATTAGAAATTAAATTACAACTTTATATGTTAAAACATTTCATAATCCTAATAACGTATTTATATATCTATAACAATTATACTACATCTATCTTATACTATACTTTACCAAAACTCAAACAAATAACAACTAAATGTTTAGTTTCAATTACATATTGATCACGTTTAATTACAGTATAATGTTAAAAATGATGAAAGTTTAACCATCGGTAATTTTTTTTCCGCAATTGACTATAACACGTGTACGGTGTTGACTAATTATGAAATTACAAATTGTTCGTAGGTTAGGTTAGGTTTACAAAGTGCCGAAAAAAACTTAAATATAAATGTGAACACATTTATAAAATATTGTATATTTACAATTATAAATTGTTTTATTTTGAGTCATTAAATCGTTGATGTACCTATCTACAGTAAAAAAAACATCAAGCTTAGGTATATTGTATATACCAACTACATTTATACAAAAATTACACAACTATACAAATAATAATTTAATAAGTCAATACAAAACAACAAAACAGGTGGTAGTAGGTACCTATATAATATTAGTATATATAAATTAAATTACAACAACATTATTTTGATCGTTATACTTCGTTTACATATATATTTTATGGTAAATGATGTTATACCGGAAAATAACTTATTCACCGGTTTTTAACGTTATTTACCTACATATATGGGAACTATCGTTATTTTCTAGTGGATTGCCGTATGAAATGTGAAATTTTGATTATAAAATAGCTTGCCAACGAGCTAAACTAATTGGGTAAACTGATAAAACATTATAGGGCACAGATTATGCGTACAGCGTACCTACATAATATATATTATAATATGATGGTGGCACAACATTGGTGGAGGTTACATTTGAAAATACCATATCTAACCAAAAATTATATAGTAGATTATACCTTAGAATGTGTACGGGCGATTGTAAATTCGACCTGGGGAAAAAAATATTCATAAGGTCTATTGTATACTCGGCCCCAGTTTTTTACAGGTAAAAATTATTTAGGTATATACTAGGTCCGAGGTTTTTACAGGTAAAAATGATTGACGTGTAAACTCAGCCCGAATAAAAATATACGTGTACTTATAATATTTTTGAAAACCATTTAGCATCACCCAGAGGACACCACAAGGAGGCGATTCTCATTATCCTCCAAAAATTATTTTCATTTTCATATTATTATTCATAGTATGAAATGCGTTACATAAATGTAAAATTGCATGTGTAAAAATTTTTGTAATATGTTTCATATGTCTTAAAAAATATAAGTAAAATGTAATAATGTAAAAGTGTAAAAATATAAGTAAAACTGTTGTGTAATAACTAATTTGTAAAATTATAGTTACATACCAATAATAGGTTATAACAGAAATTAATTTTTTGAAGTAAAAAGCCATGTGTTTGACGTATTCACTCACCGATATTCCTTATTTTAGATTCTGAGCGAAGCGATGAATGTATTAATTTTATAATGATGTGTGTTTTTTTATTTTTTTTTTTTTGTGTCTATCATCACCTTTTATAGGACAGCAAAAATGACTGGATTTTCTTCAACAGTAACTTTTCTGATAGGAAAGTGAATCTAGTTAGTACTTTGAGGGGTCAAAAGTAAACATTTCCCAGTATTTTTGAGTCTGTCATCACGGTTTGCGGCAGTAAAACTGCTTCGATTTTCCAAAGTTGGTGCATTCAGAAGATCAAATTTTAAAATTCCCAATATTTTTCAAAAGCGCCTGGAAAAACTACATAAAAATTAAGGAGAAACGAGAAATTTTACGCAAAATCCATTTTCCACAAAACCAATATTGGTTTTTGGTGTAAATCTAAAACAAATGTACGTATGTAGGTACCTGAAATTTTCACTGGTCGTTTATATTTGAATTTTCTATACACAATAAAATTTAGCAAATATTTTAATTTGTTTTAAACTGTTTAGGAATATTTTCTGTTTCCAATTTTATTAGTATTTTGACTGATTGACTGTTTTCGCTCAGAATCGTTTTTCTTATACAATAATATTATATCATTGAATTCAAATTTAATACCATCCATTACAGTGACCCACTTGTAACCTACTGTACAGCAGAGCGACATCCACTCACCCAACTTTTTTTTTTGGTTTTTGTGTTTTGAAACTGAAATGGTGCATTTAGACTATTGATTTTAATGTACGTTCCTGTTTGTACTTCTTTTAATTTTGTAATAACAGAATATATATTGGGATGAGTTGAATTGAAACTTGCATTAAAATGTGCATGAAATGGTTCACATGCATTAGTTGTTAAATGTGTATCAACTAATGCACAGGCCCACACATCAGACGGAAAAATAGCATCTTCTCCTATGTAGGTATCAAGTAAATAATCTGCAAAGTAAGTAACTCTATTATCAGTATGTTTCGATCCCATTAGAGTTAATGTAAAAAGCTCTGAATCATTTTCTGGCTCTATGAACACTAATCCATAACAATTAATCAACCATTTGCTTATTTTCGAAACTTTTGTTTTGTAGTCTATACTCAATCCATTTTGTTGTATATTCTTATACCAAGCTAGTGTTATGGGAAATCGGCATCCATATATTTTAATGTTTGGCCAACTAAAATTACAAGTGCGATGGATTGCTTTTTCAAAATCACTGAGAATGGCTATTGGTTTAAAATCACAATGTACAGCCCCACATTTTTCACGGACTTGTTTTATACAAGAAATATTATTATCTGTAGTTTTTCTGGCTAATAAACAAAAAACAAGCGGTATGTAATGACCATTTATATGAACATGTATTGTAAACATCTGTTTAAAAAACTTGGCACAATATGAGAAAGTTCCGTCGACATATATATATTTTGATGTGCAAAGCATTTTTAAATTTGTATCACAGCTACAATATTTGGTACAAATGTAGTAATTAATATGAGTTTGAAAAATATAATTACAATTAAAATATGTATTATGACTATTAACCTGTTCATCTTTCTAATCAAACCAAGTATAGAGTATTATTGTAATTATAATTTTCCATTTAATTGAAATTATATGAGTTTCTATGCTGGTTTAGTTTGGATACAAGGGGAATGGATACATTTTTATTGATCTTATAGTAACATCGGCTACTACGCCATTATTTATTATTATTAGTTATGATAATTATTTGTTATCTATATTATATTATACATTTTCGAGTTACAATCAATGAAATATATTTTAAAATTATAAAATAGTAGGCACAATTGTATAGCACTCGCATGTACTTTTATTTCCGTGGGCTTTTTTTCAGTTTACCATCCCATGAAATACAATTTTTATTTCGAATCCCGGACGAAAAGTCCGGGAACAAAAAGTCCAGTATGAAAAAATTTGGACAAAAAGTCCAGATTCATTTTTTAATTGCCGGACAAAAAGTTTGAGTACATTTTTATTGTCGAACAAAAAGTCCGAAAATACAAAATTATCTATTAAATTTATAATTATAATATACCTAATACTATATACATTATATGTATTACATACATGTAATATTATGTATAGTCAATTCATATATAGTTAAAATTTATTTAAAAAATGATTTCGTTGTACTTTTATTATATTATTATATGTTGTATTTTTTTTTTATATTTTATTGTTTCTTATTATTTCTTATACCTAACAAAAATATAACGATTAACGGTGATATCCGCGATTACCGACTCAATGTCACAATATACAATATTATATAGGGAAAATGACTTCTTTTCTGGGATTTTTATTATACTTACCTACAGCAATCTAACAAAATAAAATAGGTTATAAAAAATCTAAACCTTGTTGTTTTAAATTTTTAATCTTTAGCTATTCAAATAGATTATCTTATAATTTTTACATTACGTTTGCCTATACCGTAATAATAATAATAGTAATAATAATTTGATATACATTACGTTTTCCTAAGAAATGATTGTCAATGTCAATACAATAATAATATTTTTGAAAAAAGTTATACGTTTTAAAAAATCTAGTTTGCAATAATAATTTGATATACATTACGTTTGCCTATACAATAATAATAACAATAATAATTTAATCTACATTCCGTTTTCTTAAGCAATGACTTATCCTATTATATATAATTAGCGTTCGAAAATTTCATGAAATTTAAAAAAATGAAATATTTCAAATATGTCAAATGTAATACATTTTATTTTATTTTTAAATAAGTTTTATATTTACATATAACAGTCATAAGTCACCTTTATAATTGTATGATACCTAAATGTATACCTAACCTTTGGTATTATACATTTAAAATGGTATTCAATATTTTCAAATGTTTTAATGTTTAAATTATACAAGTAGGTATACAACAGTATACATGTATATTGTATACTTACTGAATTCTTATATTAGAATTTAGAACACTGAACATTATTGTGTTAAAAAAATAAATAAATTGTGTTTTTATTTGTGTTAAAAAAAATTTCAATGTTTCACGTTTTTGAGATATATTTCATACTTCAAACACTATATATATAATACATTATATAAAAATATAATAAAAGTACAACGATTACATTTATTAAATAAATATTAATTATTTATGAACTGACTATATATAATATTACATGTATATACATATAACATATATATTAGGTATATTATGACTATAAATTGAATAGACAATTTTGTATTTTCGGACTTATTGTCCGGCAATAAAAAAATGAATCCGTACTTTTTGTCCAACTTTTTTCATACCGGACTTTTTGACTGATTACCCGCATCATTTTCCCATTACTCTTTATATTCTTGTATATGGATATTTCATATTTATATCACTCGCATAGGACATTGCATCGGTTTTGAAGATAATTGAACACGTCTTTATTTTATATATATTGGTAAGATACACTCATTAAAAAAAATATGATAAATGTTTATTATACCATGTATTAATATTTTTAAATAGCTTATTTGAAAAATGTTGAAAAAAGACAACATAAAAAATATATTATTTTCATGGAGCGCAATCGTGTTAGGTAATATGGGCGCAATAAACTGAATAAATGTACTACAGCCTATACTCATAAATCATATTATGTATAGCCACCGCAGCTGCGTAGTTATTATACGTACCTTTAAAATATTATAACTATTATTTTTGTTGTATTATTGTTATCGTCATCATCATCATCATCATCATCGTCTTCATTTAAGTATATACAATTATATACATAATAATAAATACGACGGGTGTTGTGTAATAAATTTAAATATGCATCGTCTATACGCACTGCACCCTCCCCCCAACCGGTACAGATGCGGTGCACATGGCGTGCATGTATAATTATTCATGAAACGAGTTTTATAGAAGAATGCAGGTTAATAATAAAAACGACTACTATTAGGTAACAGTCGATGCTCTGCAGGCCGTGATATAATATTATAATAATATGGGCTTAGCCACTTAGGCACGGTCCGTCGGATTAGGTACCTATAGCCTATAGGCTTATAAGTCGCCGACATTCCGACGCCAAAGTTATTAAAGATTTATAAGAGATGCCACAGAAGGGCGGTGGTGCCACGATGGCGTTCCCACGCTCATCATGGCCGTTATTTGAGACTCACCGCCCAAAGAGTGAAACACTATACCTACGAGAAAAATAATACGTGCAGTGCACATGGCAGAAATGAATACACGCATTAACTGAACTTGATTGGAATCAAAATGTTTTAGATAAATATATAATAACGAACGCATAAATGCATATATTATCTATAGTACCTATGAATAAAAAAAAAATAATCCCAATTTAATTTATGATATGCCTAACGCTGAGCCTACGAAATAATATATTCATATAAAAAAAACATAAATATAAATTATCTACGGTCTACTTCTAGCCGATCCATCGCATAATATGTTATTATTTTGTTTTTAACAGTCACGTTCCATCTGCCTAAAATATTTATGCCTCTCTTCGCCTTACACGCACCGCACCCCTGCCCACCCATCACGATGAATATTACTATGCACCCTCTGACACAGCACAAAGCACGTCATGTGCAGCTGCTCGCAAGCCGGCGGCGGCGAGTATAATATAATAATAGCATTATCTCTGCCTCACAACGATATGTTCACATTAAGATTTATAACATAACGTAATGCTTGTGAAAATATTTTTTTTCTCTCTCTCTACCACACTCTTTCTCTCTCTCACTCTCACTCTCTCGTTTTGTTGTCGTCTCTCGGCGTATTCGGATAATAAACGGACTACACGATAGAAAATTACCTACGACCAGCTGCACAAAACGAATTTCTATATAATAATATGGCCGACACATGCGTTTGGGCACAATACCATATTTTTACGTGGGAACCGGTAGAACGATTGGGTTGCTCAGACACAAAAATGTATATAATTGTTGAGTGTCATCTTGAATAATATTATAGTATGATTATCATCATTTATCATGATCAGGGCTCGGGACTTAAAGTATTTGCTTATTTTTATAGATTGACTTAAAATGTAGCAGAGTACTATGGAAGTGTATGTCATGTTACGACACGTTCAATTATAAAATTTCAAAGTGCTTTTTTTTAGCTTTTTTCATCGATTTTTCAAAAAAATGCTTATTTCCAGCTTTTTTCGGTAAATTTTGCTTTTTTGACCAGTTTTTCTACATTTCTTTTATGGGTTTTTACTGCAAAGTTGTTTTTGATAGAATTAAATTTGAATCGTTTAATACAATAATGATGGTAAGATTTAATTAATTAATTTTTTTTCTCAACTATTTGTAAATATCGTTTACATTTTAATTTTCAGTGAATCCCTCGAAAAATCCATAAATAATAATGCAAATGGTCTCGAAAGTGATGTTTGATTTTTTTCATAATATGAAGATTTATTCATTTTCTTTGATTTTTTAGTTAGAAACTTTTCCTAATCATTATTTTTAGCACAGTTATACAAATTATGTCTATAGTTCCTACTTTATGATGTAAAAAAAAAGTTTTTTTTTTCGATGAAAAATTTTTGCTTGAATTTAAGTTTTTTAAATGCTTATATGAGTGCTTATAATGATGTTTTTAAGCGCTTATTTTAATGATTTTAAGTGCTATACGTCCCGAGCCCTGATCATGATGATTGACAGCGGTTCGACAAACATTAATTGCGTCGTGGAAAAACTGGAGTCGTTAAGTGGAATTCCTAATCACAATGTCACGAAATGCAACCAAACGACTAGGTACTAACACATAGATTTTACGAAAACACTAAAAAAAAAAGATGAGATTATTTTTTCCGTTACCGGCCGTCTCCAATGAACCGATTAATACGCGTTATGTACTACGAAAGTCGTGGCGTCGTGAGTCCTTCTTGGCGACGCCACTTAAGTGATGGTGTCCAAACGATGACGGTGGACTGTCGCCCGTGTCCATTTTATCATAATAATAAATAATAATAATTATTACTATACCTATTCTGTCTGGAGTAGGTATCGACAGGTTATCACTTATAAGTTTCGTTAAATTTACACATTTTTATATTATTATTTCCTATAAGTACGAAGACGTGTCTTGTTCCCATTATGTGTTATCGTATTTTTTGTAGTTTTGTAGGTAAATCTTTTTGGGAGTCGGGTGTATTTCGTCGTACTTATATAAAAATGTATAATCGTTGGTCGTAATATTTACTATTGTTAGTGTGATATCAATAACCGATTTACATGGCGTTAGGTACTCAGTGGCTTAGGTACAATGGTACCTCATATTTTGTGTTCGGTGAAATTAAAATATGCGGTCATAGTCCCACGGTAAAAGCGGCCGTAGCCATTTACCTCCAAAAACGAGATACCATTTTCCTCCACTGTCCATTTCCCTCCAATAAATAATAAATAAAATAATAAAATAGTTAATATAAATAATTTATGCATATCAAAAAAATAAAAAATATTCTTTATTAGTCTTAATTGACAGCTGATATAGATACCAGAATGTATCAACCGAAAATGTGATCCTAGTAACAGGGCTTGCATTTGAAAAAAATTCTGTTTTATGTTATTTACAATTAAAACGTTATGCAATTTTTGAGTTTATCGTTATTTAGAACTAAAACATTGCACAAGTTTTGCGTTTATCATTTTTTAAAATAGTGTTAATACTTATAAAATTTAAAAATAATAACTGATTCGGGTAGGTAATGGCTCGGATACGAAATTTAATATATATATATCAATTCTTAGATTGTCGCATGAAATAAATGTTTCTACGAAACCAATAGACCTTTTAAATAAATAGATTTTAAAATATTTCGTTTTGCGTTATTTTTTGTTTAATGATATATAATATATTTTATTAATCGTTATGTTTTGTTTTGCGGTATTTATTTATTTTTGATTACCTATCTCTTTCCGTTATAATTACGATTACAAATTTCAATCGTTTTTTGTCAAATATAACGTTATTATAACGTTTGCAAGACCTGGATCCTAACCTTACTCTGTCTTTATAATACAGAATGTATAATACTACAACACTGGCCAAAATATTGGAGGAAAATAGACATAATTTGAGTCTAATATAATGTGTAGGAAAATGGACAGTGGGGAAAACGGTATTTCGTTTTTGGAGGAAAATGGAACCGCTCGTAAAAGCATGACGTAATTAGGAGCGCCAATTTGGGAAACGTTTTTATCATAATAATAATAAATAATAATATCTATACCTACTCTGTTTAGAGTAGGTGTCGACTGGTTATCGCTGGTTGTTTCATTACATTTACGCGATTGTGTATTATTTCATATAAGTACGAAGACTTGTCTTGTTTCCATTATGTGTGTTCGTATTTTTTGTAGTTTTGTAGGTAGGTAGCTACTTTTTTATGAGTACATTTTTATAGTCACTTGTGTCATTTTATGATAGTAATAATATACCTACTCTGTCTGGAGTATCGACGAGTTATTGCTTATTGGCAAGCCTGGGCTAATTCCAACTTATTAACTTAACTTACTACGAGTAGTTCGGTGTTATAATTAACTCAACTTTAACTTGACTCATTTGCCTCAACATTAACTTAAAATCAACTCAGATTTTTCTTTATTTTCCCAATTAAGTTAATTTTGAATATTCCTATTATCCAGAAAAATATTTTGTTTTTTATTACGGATTTTCAGTTTATAATAACTATTAAAAGTTCGCAGAATATAGAATATATTATCAGAAAAAATAATAAGATATATTTACAAAGAACTTCGTATTTATGTTTAAAGATAAAAACTAATATATTGTATTAATAAGTGACTTATAAATATTAATAAAAGGGTAACAGTATAGTAATTAGTCGCTGGTATAAAGACTTCGATGCCATGAATTATATTCATAAATCATAATATATATTCATTATTCATTGCTTATTAATTATTTTGTATTTGTACAATAATGGTTATCGTAGATTGTTTGAATACCTATCATGAATGATGGTTATTATTCAAGTGATTATCACTTATTTTATTAAATAATACCTTATAAATGCATTTTTATTTATTATTTACTCAACTTATCAATTGAAGTTAAGTTAAGTTAACAGTATTTGTTAACTTAATTTAAATTTAAATTTAATTGAAAAAAAAATATTTTACTTAACTGTGTTAAAAAATATCATTAACTTGTCCAGCCTTGCTTATTGGTCGTTTCGTTACATTTAACTACTTTTGGACTACACTGTAGTATAGTAGTCTGTTCTATACTAGTATACTATAGTAGACAGCATTTTGTAATGATAATATTATAATATTATTATAATAATATCATACTAATATTATTCGTTATTATAATGTTATAAAAATATTTTTTTAAAAAAATTGCTGTCCATGTACACTGTAGTATAGTGGTCTGTGCATTTACGTGATTGTGCATTCTTATAAGTGCCAAGACGTGTTTTATTCCCATTTTGTGTTATCGTATTTTTTGTAGTCTTGTAGTTAGGTAACTTTTTTTGGGTAATTTTTTTACCACTAGTATCATTTTATGATAGTAATATTATACCTACTCTGTCTAGAGTATCGGCGAATTATCGATTATTGATTGCCGTCTTCTGTTATATTTGTGTTCGTTGAAATTAAAATATGCGGTATGTGTCCCACGGTAAAATCATGATGCAATTAGTAGCGCGCATTTGACATTAGTAAAAAAATTAGTAGAAATCAAGGATTTATTTTTTAAAACAAACCAGTAAAACGTTTTTTTATATTCTAAACACGTTTATTGTTAAATATTTACGGGCACGGGTACGGATTATAAGGTTTTGACTCATTAGGTCTGAAAAATGCAATTTATGAATGCTTCAAAATCTATGGAAACGTCTATGTATTCATTATTTAGGCGTGCTATTAATTATTATGTATTAAAATGGTATAACAAATTAGACTTGACTATAGATGCATAATATATTATAATATGTAGTATAATTTATATAATATTATAAGTTATCAAACTGATACCTGTTATGATATTTTATTTTTTTTTAAGGCAGTATCATAAATTTGATCAACAGTGTACGGAAAACATAGATATCTTTTTACCGTGTAGGAACATTTAATGTTCATGTACCTAACTAAAATTAATTATCTCATTTAATCTTGTATTTTATTTATATGTATTAAGTAATTCACCAATCATGGTCACCCTCTATTTTTTGAAATTAAATTTGATTTTATAAGCCGGTACACTTACCTTATCTTGACAATTTTACTGTAACATACGCATATAATGTTTATTAGTTACCCTTTAATATCGTATGTGTCCAGTTGTATAGATATATTAGAAGGTTGTATTAGTACAATTAGTACAATTTATAATATTACATCATCGTTACTTACCACCAATAAGTTATAAGTGTCAATATTTAACTAAAATATGAAATCTATGCAGCATACACTGCTATATACATATAATTAAACTGTGTATTTAATTTTGTATAAGCGTACCTATAAGTTCACATTTTTACGAAATTCGTTAAAATCATGAAAATTTACACACTGTTTTGTAGTTAAAAATGCATAAAATGTTTATTTTTTAATTTATGTCAACCGATTTAGCAAAATCCGAAAAGTAACACGGAATATTTTTAATTGCAAAGTATATTTATGTTTTTTTAATAATAATAGCAATAAATAAAGTAATACCTACCTGTACTTTTTCAGTAATTTTTTTTAAAAATAAGTACGAATGATAATAAACGTTGCAATGATGCACCTTATCCAAAACGTATATCTGTTGAAGTACGCAAAAAAGAAGCAAACTAACGGAATCTACGTATTATCTTACAAAACAAAAAATAATTAAAACTTAATTTGTTGCGATTAACATAAATTATGAATGGCTTGATGATAATTTAAGATAATTTATAATTTTAAATTCTATTTTTTTTTTAATCATTTTTAAAAATAAATTTTGTAAAATGTAAAATGTAACATGTAATATTTGACTGAATTAAATTTAATTCAATGAATAAATTAAAAACAATCCAGTTTTAGGTGAAAAATCGGGAAGTGCAACTAAAATGTTTTTTTAAAAATATATATAGATGTTTAACTAACCTCAAGTTACATTTTTCTTTTAAATTAACGTACTTCCGGGGGTTGGAAACACAATATTCTAACCCACTCATGCCTTTGTTATAAGCCCTATCCCAATTCATAACATGTCTTTAAAAACATTACTAATCATGGCCTGAGGTAAAAAAAAATGCCGACTAGCCTCATACAGTCATACATAACCAGCCCGACCATGTCTGTAGTTTCTTAGTTATTAAAATGTTTGTACTAAGGAATTAATAATCACTAGTCCTTAAAAATGGCTTTAAAAAAATAGACGTAATATCGTAATATTTCTTATATTTGAGCCATTTTTACATAATGTTGATAGATTAATATTAATGAATACAAATTTAAAATCAACGTAGCCCTCATATTTTAAGTTAGGTCCAAAAAATTGTATGTGTGGCTCGTGCGGGAAGGCAATTTCAGTATTGGGCGAAAAGCGGTCCTCGCATTCATATATCCATATACTATTGTAGGCAGGCACAATATACAATTTCACATAATTTAATAAACTTTGACATTTAAAAATATATATTTACATTGAATATATAATACATTTCTAAATATTAAGTTGTAGATAATATAGTAATAATGTATAGTGGTGACGAAAATCCCAAGGAGGAAGCGATTTACTAATTAACTCCGCCCCCCGATATGCACCACTGAGTATAGAAAAAGCAAAGATTTGACATGGGTTTACTAGGGTTGTAAACACACCATGAAAAATTCTTTGAATACCTACCTACATGAACACACTCAAAATACCTAGTTTCCACGGTAATATTATATGGACCACCGTGAATCTGTTCAGTGTTTTGAAAAAATTTAACGCGTGAACGTTCAAATATTTTAGTGAACGATACTGTTTTTTTTTCAAATAGAACGTGAACGTGAACGACTTTTATATATATAATAAATATTGGTTTATATTATAATATGTTAATATATAATACATTCCTAATTATAAAAATAAAATACGTGAAATTCCTGTGAGCACGGCTCGACATAAAACAACAACTATTATAAATATTTAAACAGTACGTAAAAAATTAAATATTTAAATATTATATGAGCACATTCATATTTTAAAAGAACGTGACGTGAACGAATTCAAATTTTTACTGAACTTTTTGAATCTGTTATGTATTGACTATGGGTCCATGGACACTGTTCCACGGACACTGTCATACAACTCTAGAGACAAAACGTACCTATACTGTATACTAGTATACTGTTACTGTTAATTAAGAATAGCAGCTATTAATGACTTCATCTTCTGTATACAGAGTGCTATATGACAATTTGTTTTTTATTTTTTTATTTTTGTAAAACATGTAAAATAAATCTCATAAGGAACATTTTATTAAACCGTCAAGCTTTATGATTTTCTTATTTATTGTGATTGGAATAATGTGGTAGGTAACAACCCACGAGTAATTTTCGATTTTCGATTTTTTATTATTTGTTTTTTAGCTTAGTTACTATACCTACATCGACTAGATAAGTACAGTTCTATCAGATTTTCATTGAATATAAGCTTGATACTTTTCAAAGCTCATTTTATGTGTATAACTACATTTATTTTTAATTGTGTTATCTGCTTTAACTATAATTAATTTGTTATATTAATTAAACAATAGAATTTGATCAATATTATTAGAAATGATTAGCTTTTTAAATGTAATAAAATAAATAAACCATAGTACAGAAAGTATAACGGCTAAAATTAAAAATAAATTCACTCCTTATTTGCTAAGCTAAACTTTATCTAGGTATATAGTACTGAACAAACTACAGAGCAGAATGGGCTTCCCGAATATTTTGTGCTAGACTGTTCGCGCGCACACAATATTATAATAATTAATAATATAACAATATAGAATCGATTCTAGCACACGATGTAATATTATAGAAATATGAAACATACCGAGGTGATACCATTGATGACCATTAATAATAATAATGATAAAACAAATTTGAATCCCTTAACGAGGAATATAAAAAAATCCTGTTCGCTGTGTCTGGTGAGTTTAAAACCACTAAAATAAAAATAATAACGATAAAAATAATATAATAATAATAATTACACAGCATTTATATAATTTTAAGTAATTCACAAGAGGAGGTTATGTGAAGGTAGGTAGGTGTGATTAAGCTACTGATCCGTATCTATAATATTGAGCATATAATCGGAGTGTTGCGGAGGACTATGTTATTGAACACGTAAATATTTATGTGGCTCGAACAATACTTTCGTTGTATTTCTTATGATATTTTTGTTGGTAATTTGGACGGATAGGTACCTACGCACAAGCACGTCATTATAATATTATTGTTGTAATAGTGGGCGGGAATGCAGCTGATCACTGCGGACCCCGGAGGAGGGACCACGACTAGCGCCGCCGCTGCAGTTGCTTATAAAATAGCTCGCGAAGGGTCTCTCGCTACCAGTGTGATCAGTGTACCGACTTTTTCAAATTCACTATTCGTCTTGCACGTTTCTCTCACTCATCCAGATTTTCAACGTCTGTTCCACTTACGTTTACTTCATCTTCTCGATTGTCTCACGTTTACAAAAAACAACAACACAATGATGTCGCCAGTAGAAATTGTTATGTCGATTTTCGCTATTCTCATCATTTCCAGCAAAGCAGCCACCATAAAAGACTATGAGGAATTTCCAGGAAGTAACAGTAAGTACCTTAATGCATTTTCTCATTTTGTAATTAGTTAAACCGAATTTCTTATAGGTACCGTTCGGCTCATTACTGTTATTATATTTAATGAACATTTTTCTTTCAATTTTGAAATATAATTTTTTTTGAAATATTACTTTACACATATTATAATTCATAGATAGTTCAAAGCACCGTTTGATAGACCCACTTTTTTTATGAAATAGGATCACACCCTTGTTGCCATCTGCCTAGTTTTTACAGAAATAATGTTTTCGCTTGTCGATATTTTATTTTCCGGACGAAGGTATACTTAACCGAATTGCTCATAAAGTTATTACATACACTTAACTGAACTTAAGTATTTACTAAGCACTGCACTCTATCCAAAATATATATAGCAAAGCATTTTATATTTATCTTATATATTTTTCCTCAAATTGAGTCAGATAATACAGTAGAATATAATAAGTACCTACCAAACCTATATACTAATGTCTTCTATTATAACGTGTTTAGTTGTCAAAGGCATGTGCCCAACAGTTGGACTTATCGCAGCCGAATACAGAGTGACCGTCATTACCGAGACGAGTTCGGATTCGCTGGACGTCGGAGGGTGTGCCTCCATTGACTTTAAGTCACCTGACATAGCAAAAAAATCTTTTAGCTTGTGGATTGGAAGTTTGAAGAATGGCATGCAACGTTGCCGTGAGAATGGTACGTAAAACTATTGTTTTAGTACAATATTAGACTCTATTAGGTACTCTATGCTGCTGTTATCACGACTCTAGAAAATCTATTTTAGTGTGATAACTGCAGTATAACATGTCTCCTGCATGTAGCGCATATATGTTAAATATTATATTATATTATCAACTATTTCATTCGCAATTCATACAGCCCGATGAGGGCCATTTGACCCGATATACTGCATTTTCCGTAAAATGTTGTACCTATATTAATATAATATTATGTATGTCAATATGTTAGGCAGGGGCGGTTCCAGAGACTTGGTTGGGGGGGGGGAGGGCTAATAGTTATAATTTTCACAAAACTTATAGTAAAAAATACAAAACAACAATTTTTAAAACACAAATTCAAGTCTTTTTTACTTAATGAGTATTCTCGTAGTCTATACAGATAGCAGATATATGCTACAAGTCATACTCCAATATACCTCCAATAATTACATACTTTTACGTGTCTATAATAGTCGGTACTATAATATGTTTTTTTGTTAGCAATATACAATTTTTTAAAAATACGGGTTTTGGGCCTTGAGGGTGGCCCCTAACCCCTCCCCCCTGGAACCACCCCTGATGTTAGGTAACCTACATCCAATGTTAACTATAACAGCAATGTTGGTACTACTTTTTATTACTCTTTTACTTATCACAAAAAAAAAAAAAAATAAGAAAATAATAATTATCATACAAAATACAAATTTATTTATTAATAAGCATTTTAGCTAATAGGTGGGTAACTGATATTTTTTTTGATGAGGTAGGCAAGTGGGTACCACTCCGCTGTACATTTGGTGTTGTGTGGGTCAATGTAATGAATGTGTTAAATGTGTTAAATATATTATATAATATTATTGCTATTTAAGTAATTTATTTTACTATTAGTAATACAATAGGTTGAATTATTTTTTTCAGAAGATAGTGCATTTAAAAATGTCATTGTGTGCATAAAATAAAATAATTTACTTTAAAAGTTTCAAGTACCCACAAATAATAAATTTAAATTACAAAAAAATAACTAAAATTGTTATTCTATGTTTAAATATTTAATTTCGTTCAAATTTGAACTTATAACAGATATCTATAATTGAAAATTGGTTTACCTATATATTTTTTCAACTTTTTGGTTACAGTATTGTTTACACTGTTAACCTTGTTTTAAATTTTCAAACTTAGTTAAACAAATTGTACATTTTATACATTAATAAACAAATTAATTCAGAATGTAAATAATAGATGATAAACTGTCTGATGATTATACAATGATAGATAGATACGGACGTACGTTCCCCGCTTATTACAATGAATTACAATAATATATAAATATGATTTAAGAATCAAGAACCACTTTAATATTGATCAAATATTATTATTCTGTTGTCTATGTGTGACTATTTAGATATGGAACAATTCAACTTTACCTGTGTGGCCCTGTCGCAGTCAGAAGACTTCATGAGGGGAATTATGTTTTCACAGCTATTAGGCCAAGTCAACAACAAGGAGAGCAAACAAAGATGTGCCGTAAGTATACTTCTATAATTGGGTATGCCAACAGTTATTAAATTAACTTGAGATCAATCACTCCATTTTTTCAATTCCATATAATTAATTTAAAAATAGTTTTTTTTCAAATGTTTAACTTAACAACTATACTCTTGTTTCAAAATTTAAGAGTAATCTCATCTATAGGCGGTAGGCTTATGCGCGAAATGGTGGCAATATCACGCTCTCTGGAGCTTTACTTTATTATTCTGACCTGTAGTTTCTATTTTGCTAAGATTAACACGGTAAAGGTTCTTTTTGACGACGGTCGGTCGTCGGAAACAATTAGTGCTAATAACGACAAAAACAGATTTAATCTATGGGTGTGATGCAATGCGTGGTCTGGGGGTGACCGGTTAAATATTATATATCCTGGGAAACTTATGGGGAGGACCTTGTGGAAATTTTATCCGTATAAAATTATTGTGTGAATTCATTATTGTATAGGTTATAGCAGGTTATCCTACATTTCTACGTTTTGTAAATTTTAAAAACATAATTGTTACAGTGGTCTGACCGTATGTGACGAAAATCAGTCTGAGGTTACTCTTAAATTTGAGACAGAAAATAGATTCTTCTACATTAAACGGAAATGTAACATTGTACTATAGTTTAATTAACGATAAACTTATCTATAGGTATATTTTTGTTGAACTATATAATATACCTATGTATACGAATAATGAATGATATTATTAATTTTATATTTTATATTTTACAATCACAATAATATCTATCTTTGAATTTTATAATAATATAATAAACCTATCTCTTATAGTATTCATAATATATCTGTTATTATATTACTACGCTATGGCCCACAAGTTGTTTAGTTTATATTGTTATTGTAATTTAAAAGTTGGCTTTATAATACCTACGTATATTTTCTAGTATACACTGTAATACATTGCATCAGACAAATTAAATTTTTTTCTTGAACAATTTTATTAGACGTTTAAAAACAATTTGTACCATAATGCACTTAAACAATTATTAACTATTTGTCTCCTTAGAACGTAGGGACGACAATTTGATGTAACTTTGAGTTGATAGAATTTTCCTCTTTGACCCCGCCACCCCGGATACGGCTTACCTCATATTTGAGCTTCATCACATGATATGATTAAATTCATTAATTATTTTCTGTTTCTTTCTTGCATATCTACCGAAGATTCACGACATGGTCAATGGAAACGGAACGATGTTCAGAATTGCGGTTAGTGGTAACAATTCATGCCACGGCTTAGCTGATCTACTACAATCAAATCTACAGACAACGATTCCCGATGGTGCCATGGTACTGCAATTGAACAGAATCAGATTGGTGTCTAATCAATTACGATCAAGAGATAGTACATCGCATGGGTATGGCCATTCAAATGTTATAAACCACTTTTCTGGTAGCTGGGTCAATAAGTTGTAGGTATTAACCTAAATAATCATTTCCTGATTACAATTATTATAATAAAAAAACTTCGAAAAATAAAGCAATTGTGTATTTTATTTATAATAATATAGTACCTAATCAGTATAGGTAAACTAACGAAGACCTTTTAATTCTCTGTAACATACTAGTGAACATAATATTTTTCTTTTCATTATTTTTATTATTCTAAAACAAAGTATTTAATTTAGGTAACGGCAAAACTTAATAAAGAAATAATATTTATGCTATGTATTTGAAGTTATCAAATGATTATAAAATTAAATTAAAAATGTATTTGGATGCGAATAAAATTGAACTTACAGTCATATCATAAAAAACAACACATTCTATAATGCTATAATATGAACTTTCCATAAAATGCATACGAAAACAAAACACCATGGGACAGATAAACCACTCTCTAATTATTTTTCTGTTTTCGCTCTGTCATGTGTATTTTAAATTTTTAACTGTTTTAACAGTTTAATATAGCTATATAAGTAACTAGTTTTATTTAACCATACTCATGGATATGCATACATACTTACCTATAAATGATGCATGTATGAAATGTAAATGGATTAAAAAGTAATAAAAATAAAAATATAATATAGTAGGAATTAAAACAATCTCTGAAACTTTCGTCAACTTAGGAATGCGATAGATAGTTATGTATTATTATTCGACAGAAAACAACGCACAGAGAATAAATAACTTCAGTGTTATACATTATGGGTATTAATATATTATACATATTATATTAGGTATAAAATGTATTCAACAGAAACTTCATATAAAGAATTCAAGGTGTTACCCACTAAAAAAATATATCTGAAAGTATGTATCTAAGTATTAATTATAGCTAATGTCAATCGCTTCATGTTGAAAGTGCCGGTCAACGAGAGATAAAAAATATCAATATGAATACTAGTTTAACTATTTAGTAATTTCAACGAATTAGCCAAAAGATTACTAATTTCATCTGGATAGGTACCTGAATAATATTAAGTTTTAACTTTTCACCTGTTAAAAAAAAACTTGTGTGCAGGCGTGGATACGCTAGATATTAACGCTAGGTATATTAAAAAAACATTGTTAGACCAAACTACATTAATTGTACTTAACCGGTCGTGTGTGGTTCAACTTTGGTGGTGAATGTGTGGTTGTCACTAATTTAAATTCTATTGAAAAAGTACTAGTCAGTTGTATTTTAAAATATTTTTAAAAATTATTAGGAATATTTAATTAAAAAACGAATAATTAATATATTATAATACTTGCGCTACCTATGGTGATTGCGTTTCCTTATTTTTATTAATTATTAATTTGTATGAATTATTAATAATTCCTTATTCCTCATCACACATAAGTCCCGATACGTTACCACCACAGACTTCATCTATACTATACTAGATAAGGAACTCCTATACAATTTACATTGTTACAAGTGAAGCTCAGCTGTGAACGGCCACCATTCTTTCGGTTGGCAAAACATTTCATTTATTATACAAAATGTATTATAATATCGTTTTTAATGGTAAAATATAAAATAGTAAATTAATGATTTATATAAAACATCTTTTTTTTACAACTACAGGTTTAGAAATAATAAAATACAATACAAAATAAATCATAATTAATCTTGTTTGCCATGTACAATACCATACAATTGTCAACCAATATTGAAGCTTCAATTCATGGCAGGAGTTCGCTATTTAGTACTATATAGAAATCTGTGGTTACCACACTCACAACGCGAGATATTATTTTGTATTCGTTTTTATATTTTTATGTTGTGTGTGTGTACCTGTAATGATTGTTTAATATATTTCTTGGTAGCCGCCGTCGAGCGCGTAGATAATCCCCTCTACGCCGCGCCGGCTCGTCCGGTCACGGGAACGACGCCGACGGTACGTGTGGCCCTCGCT
The DNA here is from genome assembly GCA_008086715.1 of Sitobion miscanthi. Classification (NCBI taxonomy): domain Eukaryota; kingdom Metazoa; phylum Arthropoda; class Insecta; order Hemiptera; family Aphididae; genus Sitobion; species Sitobion miscanthi. The sequence goes on from CM017801.1 coordinate 32,039,346, forward strand.
CTCTTGTCCCCTCCACGCCGCGCAGGCTAGTCCGGTTACTCGCCCCCCCGCCACCACCGCCGTTGCAGCCTGTTGCTACCGGAGTGCTGAACGGCTCACTCAGTCGTGTGGGTCTCTAGTCCTCGTGCTCTGTTCGAGTCATCGCCGGCACACGATCCCGTCGCCGTCCCGAACGCCACACACACGTCAGTAGTACGATCGCCAGGCGAATCACAATCCGCCTTGTCGAACACGCATAAACAGTTCGACAGTGCTGTAAGACACCGGCTTGAAATATTCCCATAACGCCGTCGAGCGCAGATCCCGAAGAGACTCGGCAGATAATTTCCGACCACTACACAACCGACGACGTTCGACGTACCACCGCCGCCGCTACGTTCACCATGTCGACTCCGACCACGACCGCCGCCTATAATGTCGCGTACTTCCACCCAGACGTCGACGACGAAGACGACGACCACCACCACCGCCACCAGTTGCCGCCGTCCACGCTGACGGACGTGCAGTTGGAGATGAGCTACGGAACGCCGGCCACTACCAACCACAACGCCACGTCCAGCAGAGATAGCCTGTTGACGCCCAGAGCATGGATCGGCTGCCGTCATGTCGTCACGTTCATGTTGTTCCTCGGTATGGCCAACGCGTACATAATGAGGACCAACATGTCCGTGGCCATAGTGGCCATGGTCAACCAGACCGCGCTGGAAAGGGACCCGACCATTCCGGACGACGAATGCGAGGGGTACTACACGCCAGCCGTGAACAAAACCGTACACGGTATGTCAAACGAAGGGTCGTTCTTGTGGAGCACGTCCCAACAGGGCTATGTGCTCAGTTCGTTCTTTTACGGTTATGTCATAACACAGATACCGTTTGGGATACTGTCGAAGACGTATGGCGCCAAGTATTTCCTTGGCATCGGCATGCTCATCAACTCGGTGTTCGGTTTCTTGGTGCCGTTATCCGCCAACTTCGGTATTTCTTCCCTGATCACCGTACGTTTCATTCAGGGGCTCGGAGAAGGTCCCATAGTTCCATGTACTCACGCCTTGCTCGCAAAATGGATCCCTCCAAACGAGAGGAGTCGAATGGGAGCGTTCGTTTATGCCGGGGCGCAATTCGGCACGGTGATTTCAATGCCACTGAGTGGCGTGCTCTCTGAGTACGGGTTTGCCGGAGGATGGCCATCGATATTCTACGTGTTCGCCACAATCGGCACGCTGTGGTCAGTTGCATTTTTGTGGTTCGTGCACGAAGACCCCGAATCTCACCCCACCATACCGCACGATGAGAAGAAATACATTATTACTTCCGTTTGGGGAGCTGCCGGTGTGTCCTCTCCCCCCGTGCCGTGGAGAAGCATATTGAGGTCAGCACCGTTCTGGGCCATATTGGTCGCTCACATGGGTCAAAATTACGGATACGAAACGCTCATGACCGAGCTGCCGACTTTCATGAAACAAGTGTTGCACTTCAATATAAAAGCCAACGGAACGTACTCGTCACTGCCATACCTCGCCATGTGGGTGTTCTCGATGGCGGCCAGCCATTTAGCTGACATGATGATCTCCTCGGAGAAGTTCACGCACACTATCACGCGCAAAACCGTGAACTCTGTCGGTCAATTCGGTCCCGCGATAGCACTGATCGCCGCGTCCTATACGGGCTGCGACCCGTACCTGACAGTGGCTATACTGACCGTGGGAGTGGGTCTCAACGGCGGCATTTACTCGGGATTCAAAGTCAACCACCTAGACATATCGCCGCGGTTCGCGGGAATACTGATGAGCCTGACCAATTGTCTGGCCAATTTGGCCGGTCTGCTGGCCCCGATCGTCGCCGGCTACGTTATTGACAAAAGGCCCACTCAGGCAGCCTGGAGAGTGGTGTTTATAACGTCGGCGGTCGTGTACATGGTGTGCTGTACGGTTTACCTGGTGTTCGGCAGCGGCACTCGTCAACCGTGGGACAACCCATCCAACGACCAAATTAACTTGGAGCACAAGAAAAAAAAGAAGAATAACAACACGACCATGGACATCGAGGACACCATTCAGTGAACGGAGACTCCAACGTCGCCCCCCACTCCACACCAGGTCAGTTTTTCTTTTTCGGGTGTGGAGTAGCGTGGTGATTGCAGTTCCTTATCACACATGCTGTCCCGATGCGTTATCACACTCGCAACGCGACCTATTATTTTGTATTCGTTTTAATTATTTTTTATTGTATTAGTTTTAATTATTTTATATCGTATTCGTTTTACATTATTATGTTGTATACGATTGTTGTGAATTTTTATAAAGATTATTTATGTTCCTTGGCAGCCGCCGTCAAGCGCGTAACCCCTCCACGCCGCACCGTTCTGTTGTTCTCTTGTTCCGCCATGCTTACCCGAGTTCCTGTTGACTAAACTAGGTCTAAAAAAGGGAACTAATATAAACAAAAACTTAATATTTCACACATTAATTCAAAAATTATATTGATTGTTACTAAATTGTAATTTAAAAAATAAAAACTAAATATATTTCATTTTAAAAACAATATTTTATAATTTAAATTTAAGATAATAATTTCACATCAACTATTTTTTATCAATTTAGTATACAACTGACAAACTTACCTCTGGAAGACTAATTTTTGAAGAATCTACATAATTATCCTCTTTAGGTTGTAGTTCAGGGCCCTTAATTTTACGAGCAGTATTTATTTCATTGATCCATCGATCATGACGTGTATTATGTTATACATTATGTACGTAATTTTCAATTTCAACTTCAATATTAATCACTTTAAGAACCTAAAAAAATGAATAGTATGTATGTAGTTTGATCATCATAAATTATTTATAATACATATTTTAACGTATAACATATTCAAGTTCTTAAAACATAAAATGATGATGATACTCAAATTTGTTTTATTTATTTAATATTAAAGCTGGCGGAATTTGAGACACAAAATGAGACAAATAGTTAATTTTGATGATTAATAGATAAACAAAATGTTTCAATAATATTTATTTACAGTAAAATCGATTTAAATTATTCTAAAAAAATTCTAAAAAGTATTACCTATCTAACTTTATTTATTTATTTCGATCAAATTAATCACAGTTCAATAATTAATATAAATTACATTAATAATAGCCGAAACGTATACCAAATAAATAAATAATAATAAACTATGAATAAGTAATTAATATGTATGCCAATAATACAGTTTATAATGATTAATTAATATACAATTTAATTCCTTTGGATTAATTTTTATTTTGTACATAATACAATATTGTATAATGCACTTATTATAATCTGTCAAATTTAAATTATATTTTTAAAATTAAATTTTTTTTTTAATGTATTTGAATAACTTACTTTTGCTTCATAAGATTCTTTATGTGCATGACTACATAGTATACTAACATAGGTATGATGTATAATAATCACTGGTGTCTCTTTATCAAATGGTTCATCCTTAATATTATTAGTTATTAGTCATAACCAATATTAAATATTACTAGGTAGGTAGGCATTTACGTAGATATATACATAGTTTATAAACGTTTGAATTGAGAATTGTATTGAAATAGCAAGTTTTTCCGGTGGGCCGCTTCTTCAAGGTTAGGCTTCTTCAATAACTATGTATTTTAAAATAAAAATTGTTAAATATCTTTTAACCTCATGCGTAACAAATTTGCATTTTTTCCGATTTTTCAAAATACGAATCGGATTGCGGATAATATGCAACAATATATTATCAGATAGGCAATCTACCAAAAATGGATTGCGGACACAACGATGAGTGACAGAAAGCGAAAATAGTATTTATAGAAAAGTCGAGACAGCAAATGTAATATTATAGCGGTGTCACTTTCTCGGACAATTAAAATCGAAAACATCCCTCGATTTGTTATGTAAAATCACATTGGGTGGTCTCGAGGTAACGACAATCTTTGGAACAAGTCTACTTTACTTGACATCTCGGGGAGTAGGAAATAGAAAAAGTCAACCAGATTTGAGCAGGAAGTACTGTATAATATCGAAAACCATGATTTGCTGTAACTTTTGAACAGGGCCTAAGTTTTTGCAAATTTTTTCAAACTCATTTGAATTCAGTATACTAGAATTGAAGTACCTACATAATGTTATTTTTAATAACAATATTGCAACCACAGAAAAACTTTTTTTGAGAAAATAAAAAGAAATAGGTAAGTATAATATAGATTTTGCGTGTTGATCTAGTTAATTTACTTATCAGGTACCTATATAAAGTGGAAGTAAATTATAAGCTTTTATGCTCATCGCGATTGAAAAAGATGTCTATACAAAATAGGTAATGATTAAGTTATTAAAATACTTAACTAACTTAAGTCTAAAAGCACATTATTAAATATTATTGAATAGGTAAGCTTTGTTATTAAATAAAAAAATCGTAATATTAGTGATTTAAATTATTCGCTTTTATTGTGTTATACGTAGGTACTTAGACTATTATAAAGGTGTACATTAACTGTTCAAGAATAAAATATAAATTTGATATCGATGTATTTGATATTTATAACTTATATTTATAACTTTATTATATTAATAATAAAGTTTTATAAATTGCTCATCTCACCAAATGTGTTAAAAAAAATTGTAGGTATGTTAAAATAGTAATACCTACATAATAATATTATGTTGGCTGAAATTCAATATTTGGTAAATTAGTAAGTGGGCCGGTATACTTTTGTATTTTCCCGGGCCGTAATCTTTCCCCAATCCACCCCTGCACCATATTACTTCTAATTATAATATATATAACATGTAAATAATTAGATGAACCAAAAAAATTGTATTTTTTCGTTTGAGTTACACTTAAGCTATTTATGGCCTATAGGTATTGAAATACCAAGTTACAAACACCCTCCAAGTTTCAAGTAATCTATTGATATATCTTTTATTGAAAACGGTCCTTTTTTTCTGAGAGTATTAACTTCAGATGGATCCTATTCCAGTTGAATAACTCGATTTCACCCGTAAATTAAAATTTAAAATTTAAATTATATAAGTGTATCTTGGGTTTAGTGTACCTACCTACCACAGTTCACAGGAAAATTTGCGCCGCGTTGACCAAATCAGATTTTGATCAATATGGACAATTCATTTGTGGTAGATTGAATATGGCACTTAGTATAAACCAAACGTAGTTTAACTAGTATTTACTTTCCTGATGTCACCAAGAACAATTTAAGATTTTCACAAAATCTGTGAAGTAGTTTTTGAGTAAGTTCCTATTTAATAGCTACAAATATACATTAAACTCTTGTATTTGTTTTAAGATATAATGTCTTTATTCGAAACGATAAAAGTGACGATTTTATGTATACATTTACCATATCTGCCCGAATAACTAATGACAACTAGTTATATAAAAAAAAAATACTAATGTTTACTAATAATTTTTCCTATAACCAATAACAGTTAGTTATATCATGGTTCCATATTGTCATATACAGTATTAATTGGTCCAGCATATTTTATACTTTATAGGAGAGTACTTCATCTCGTGGCATTCTGGTTTTAGGATTTATCGTTCACGTTACATAGTCGTTTAAATACGAGTGACGACTAATACTTCCGAAAAAGATCTAGCCAGTTTGGAACATCAGGTAAGATTATCGACATTTAATAATTTAAATAATTACTTATATGTTATTTCGGTTAAAATGTTATATTATTTGGTATTGTATGTAAACAATTTAAGTATGTATTGCGATATTATTGTTATTTATTACTAGTTATTATTACCAAAGATCAATGTGGATTAATGTTATATAATTTATTATAAACACTAGTATTTTTTACAGTCCATCTAGGCCCTTTTCAGTCAATACTAATTTCTTCCACTCTTCCCTGTGATACACATGATCTAGATTTCTATTCTACTTTGGTTTCAAGTCGATTAAATTCTTTTAATTGCATCTAACCACTGTTGCTTTGAGTGATTACATGATATTTTCCTATTTATGTTGTTCACAGGTGCTGTCTTCATTATACTATTTTCGTACCTCCAAACTTGGCCTTCCCACTCCAGTATTATACTTTTAATAAATCGGTCTATATTTCGTCTTTTGTACAATCATTTCAGCCGTTCGTTTGTTCTTCGTTCCCATACTTGAGTAGGTATCGGAGTTATATACAGGTCCATAATTCTTTCATAAAACTTTTCTCTCAAAAATATTTAATTTCTTCTCATGACATGCTGTTGTAGCTTTTTTTTTTGCATGTTGAATTTATTGTGGTGGCACTAACGCTAGTATTTTCCTAACATCCATTTAAATGGATTTACGTTTCTAGTTTATGTATTAGTATTATAGTTTAGTGTATTATTATAGTTTCATTTATTTATGTTTAAATTATTTGAAAACTTGTATCAGTATATAACTTAGATAGTTAATTTGTTGTAAATTAGTTCTATGGTCTTTATGAATTTTATTATATATTTCATTAGTTCATAAATGTAAGTAAATATATATAAATTTAATAAGTGGAAGAAAATAATAATTAACCGAGCAATAATAAACAAATAAAAGTGCATAGACTATACTAATATTTAAGGAAGATCTGATGAGGGTCATAGTTTCATTATTTTAACAGAAATTTCACTTGAATAAATACGAATAGTAACTAAATTTTTAATAACTAGTTATTTAAGTCACCTAGAACACCTTCTTTTCCTCCTTCGATTTGTATGTTCAAAAAGACCGTACATGCAAATTTTCATGGTTTAATTGAAACTAGCGACACAAGTGACATATTTTATCATCTCCAAATTATATATATTTTTCTTAACAATTTACGAATATAGACCATTTTTATTGCAATATTTATTTAGTATTTTTTTTTCGATTCGGAACTCTTAAATTCTAATTTTAACCAACCATAACAAACGCAAAATCTTTTATTAGTATTACAATTCATTTTGAGCACTAATTTAATTTGTACAGTATAATTATTGTATAGTGGTAATAAATTCTTACATTTTATTATACTGATATTAAAACTTTAAAACATTAACCTATATTGTATTTATTGAATATTAAGTATCTAAAAATATTAAACTAATTAATATAAATTTTAAAATCAATTAATACGTTTTTAAGTTGATATAGGTAATAATTACTAATATATTGATGTATTACATAGGTTCTACTTTTGTCCTTAAATGTAAAAATACAGCGATAATGAAGATAGAAAAAAAGTTAAAAAGCACCAAAATCGCATTCTGGTAAATAGAATAGTAACCAACATGGAAAGTTTGTAGAATTACCAGGAGCTGACATGGGAAAATTTGTTGTAACATATCTTCTAGAAGCAAGTGGGTAAGTGTTTTTTTTTTTTACATTTTTCTGTATGCTTTATTGTTAATTTAATATTAATAATACATTGTTTTCAGATATTTACATATTTAACATGCAACAGTTGCTCTATTAAATTAATAATATCAATTGGCTTTTGATGCCCGTCTTGTAACCCGTTTTGATGAAACAAATCCAGCAAAGGATAAGGAAAAGTTTGAGAAGGTAAAAAATAATATACACTTCATACTAAATTGTGAAACACTGTTCATTTGATTTATACTAATTTGTCTGATTGACTTTTTGTCCATTTGAAACGAATATTAAAATAAAAACCAAATTATTTTTAATACATCTGATCATTTTGATAAAATGTTAGATTTATGTAAGAATGGAATGTTAAAAAAGGCTTGGATTATGTGGATGATGCATTTTTAGATTTTATTTATTGAACTATTATTGATTAAACGATATTTATTGAATTATTATTGTTGATTAAATAATGAACATTATATGAAAATATAAAAAATAATGAAAAAGCCAGCTGGAAACGTGGTAGGCCAAAGAAACCAATAGAACACATTCCAGTTACTACAGTAGAAACTTATAATGAAGAGAACTCAAACAATGTAATTTATCAATATCTTCATATGATTTCAATGACAACCCACTGACGTAGTAGAAGTAATATACCAAAAACCTGAATGGTCCTTAAAACAACCAGAGGTATACCTTTTGGTGGACTTCTTAGGTGATCCTTGTAACAAGCACCACTATAAATATATTTGTTGTGTTGTAAGTGTAGATGATGATGATTTAGAGATAATAGTGAAAGGGATGAAAAAAGAAAATTAGGAAGGATATGAGTTCTCAGTTGTGGATGATTTAGAAATGATCCAAGCAATGCTACCTGTTTTTACCATGACAAAGAAAGGAAAGAAGTTAGTTTACTCATTTCCTAGTTTTGTCACTGTTAACGAAAAGTGATTTTAGTTTTAATATGTTATCTACTTAAATTGATAATTACTTTTAATTATAATTACCCCAGTGACAGGTATATGATATAAGGCAATTTATTGTAAATATGTGTGTAATTCAAACTTGAAACTCTTAAAACAATCAAGTATCATTTTATTTTATATTGCCCAAGTTACAATTGTATAATAGTCAATAGGTTAAATGTTATTCATTTACAATCAGCCCCCAAAAAATGTAAATAATTATTTTTTGGGCAATTGTAAATATTAAATTAAAAATTGAAAAATATATTTTTTGTATTTTTTCATATCAAACCTTATATTTTAAAGAGTCATTAATTGATTTAAACAAAAAACAAATAAATAGTACGAATAATATTCTATTTAGCATAGTCTATTTACAATTACTCCCACCTCGCCTTATATAATATAGTTTGCGTTAAATATACATAGTAATAATGATGTAAACATCTAGTCAGATAAGTAAACATTATTATATATATAATATATATTATGATTTAAGAAAATAATCAACAAGAGGAGACAAATATAATCATAACTATACACATATATACATATACAAATAATTAAATAAAAAAATGGATAAAAATACACCATCAATTTTTTTACAAATTTAAAAATGTAAGATGTTTTAGGCACCACGTATTAGAAGCAAACAAGAGGATTTTGTTTCCATATTCGGAAAGTGAATTAAATTTGGTAATTATACTGGTAACAGCATTTGTTCACGCATTAATTGATGGTTAAAATCCTAATATACCGGTCTGTCTAGCCATAGGGACAGTATTGGACAAGCCAATAGAGGACTGTATTCCAAAGATTGGTTAATTGGCTTTATTAAAATATATATATATATTTATATGCAAAAAAACAGGCAACTTAATTATTAGATACTATCTATGTATTAAATAATGTAATTTTACATTTTAGTTTCCAGATCCGTTTTTTCATAGTGGATTTTAATTCGCTATGATCAATAAAACAGAAATATTATTGGTGTCCGGCCCCATTTTCAACAGTTTGGAAAAATATAAACCAATGCAACAGGAGAGAAATCCACTCATACTTACTCACGATGATAAGTTGAGGAGGTTTAGGCGCTGTGACTTAAACAAAGTTGTGTAATCAATCAAGTGGGTATTTAAAAATAAACCAGAATTGATGATACCATTGTTAGAACATTTACATTAAAGTATGAACCATCGGGGATGTCAACTTGGTCAACGGTGAACGGTTCCTTCAGACCTTCAGAGATATTTGCACATTACCAATATAGATCCAATAATAATATTTTAGAATGGATCAACAGGTATAACAATTATTAAATGTTTACGATTAAGGGACATACTAGCATATTTAAATATAACAGCATATAGTGATAGGGACAGTAATAAGTTTAATTTAGGAAATAAGGCAACATTATATTCAGGATATATAGGGAAAATTAGGAAGAATAATATTGTTATTAAAAAGGAAAATAAAAATACTTATATTATATACTTATACTAAAAATTATTAATTAATTACAGGTAGATAAATATAATTCATATTATATACCTACTTAATTATAAAAAAAATATTAAATAAAATGTATATTATAATATTAATTTATAATATTAAAAAAATGCGTGAAATTAAATATTGTGAATTACATTATATGCCATAAAATTGTAAATGAATTGTAAAATCGACTGAATATTGTGTAACAAAATTGTAAACCATAAAACATAATTGTAAAAGATTTCTATCTAAAAGTGTTTAAAAGACGCAGTTGCCCCTTTTTTGTGTAAAAGTTACAACACTTATGTTCATTATTAAATACAATAGCATAATTACATTATACATAAACATATTTACATTGTTACAGGTATTTGAAATGTCAAGCAAACATTCTTATTAAATGATATTATTAGAAAATATATCATCATAAAGTAGGTATATATTATATGTACAAAGTACTAAGATATACATATAATTATAATCATGATTTTTAAATTATAATATGAAATATAATAAAAATACATACTAGGGACAATTTGACCTCTAAAAAATTTCATAAAACACATGTACATTTCATCAAATTCTGTTTTAAGTGCATTAATAGCTGGTTTTTCATAATCAATCATTAAAGTTTTTGGATATAAATTTGGCTATAAATGATTATAAAGCATCAAACATTCCATAAGTACCTACCTAAATAAAGTATTCTATTATAAGTGCCTAATATTTAAGTAAAATATTAATTATAATAATTGTAACATACCAATTAGTTTTAATGTTTTTTTTATTAAGTATTAATTTAATTTATGAGCAAATTATATAATTCAATATAGCTCTAACAATAAGTACATCAAGTGGTGGTAATGTAATTAATGATGCATGTACAAAAAAAACCATCATAATATCATATTATAATAATAAAGTACTGACAAGAGAAGACAACAATATACCAAAGTGTTCAAGCCCTGCCACAATCATATATTAATTAATGACGGGGAATTAGAAAATATCTAGTTAAACTGTACATTACAATAGTATAATAGTTTGATTTGGTGCAACTATATGATGTACCTAGGTATTTCATGAAATAACACCATTTTATACTTAAATGCTAACATATTGATATTTTAAATACATTCATAATCAAATAAAATAAACCAAATAGATGGTTAAAATGGTAAATATTTATGCAATTCAATAATTTTATATTTTATCTGAATAAATATATTTTTTATAAAATAACTCATATTAAAACAAAAATTAATTTTGAGGCACAATGTAATTTATATATTAACATATCTAAGTTATTTGAGTTCATAAATTGTTCAGGAAATAATTAATTTTTATGTAAATGTTAAAGTGTAGTTATAATTAAAGTATTTTTTGTAATATTGTTAAGTCTTTCTTTCTGGACATTTTTGCATAAAGTATAATATAATAACAGTTAATTTTAATTAACAAGCCCAATATTATTTTCTAAAAATAATCAAATTTGTTTTTTAAATAACCTTGAATATTCTTAAAAACTATTTAGTTACATAAATTATATTCTAATTGATGACGATAACCTACGAACGTATTTTCCAATTTACTACATACATAAGCTTCTACTGCTTTTAGTGATTAAAAAAATTAATAAAAATTACCTCGTTAACTAACTTACAGGGTAAGTGATGTATAAAAAAGGGAGTATTTTAATTGTTCAGTCCCCATAGGTTTTTTTTTTTGCTATAGAAATCTGTCGAAGCCCAAAAGTAACAGTTAAATTAATAAGTGTGTCCCCTGAAATCAGATGTATTTTAGGTCCTGGGATAGACAATAAACACTACTAAATACTATATATGATAGCAATACGGAACAAACACTGATAATTTTAGACGGCATAGCTCCCTGAAAATACTTGAATGCGCTATAAATATTATAATTCTAGAATGTTTGTTACCTACTCAGGGAGCATAATGACGAGTTGCGATTTTTTTATACTAGTTATCCCGTATTGTCATATATAATCAGTATTTGACACTACAAACAAAATCACGGCCACATAGTTATACCAGATTTGTACACATATTATGTAACTGCACTTTGCCTATTAGCAACGTGAACTACATTTGTGTTCAAGAATTGTACAGCATAAAATGATGATAAATTAACCGATAAACAAAATAAATACATTGTATGTACCTATAAACTTCCAGTTTTAAATGTCTATTAATATAATGGGTTAATAGATAGTGTTGCGTGGCATTTGTACTGGTGGCGTCAACTTAAGTGGCTGTCCTCCTACAGCTAATAGTGAAATAATAATAATTATTATTATCATAGTCTTACCATGTTTTTATGGTTATTATGGTTTATAATGTATGATATATTATATAATTTTTCATCACCAATTATTATCTCAGTCCTAGTTTTATATATTAATTGAAACTAATGTCTAATGTTATTCAGTTGTGTACTTTTAAATAATAAACTAATTCTAATGTCCGATAAATGTCATATTAAACTATGTCTTATGTGACACACAAATTGACTACGCATACGGGCGTAAATGTATAAAAAACATTAACTTGCTATACAATTACTGTAAAAAAAAAATACAATGAATAATAATTTTTATAATGAACTAATCAGTATACTAATAAACTTCACTATTATTATATACCTCTCACACCCAACAAATTAAATAACAACATAATATTATTAAATATTTTATTTTATAATTAATATTAGAAAGATATAAAACATTATCCAGGTATACTATATTATATATTTTAATAGAAAGTACAAATAAATAAAACATTGCGTTTTCATGTGACAACCACTGGATTATTTTTTAATTATATAATAAAATTTAGTAAATTATACTTTTTAAGATTGGTTATAAGTTATATCAAATCTAAACAATAAAACAATAGACACAATTTAAATACTCACTTGTACATCACAATATTTTTTGTCAAACAAACATATTTTACTTCATAACACAAATAATACAAGACTCTTACTGTACATCATAATCATTTGTTCTTCATTTAAAAGCATAAATGTTACACAATTGTCTTCCTAATATTATATTGATTAAAATTAAAATTAAATAAAGTTCAATGATAACTGATGATAGGTATATTTAATATTATTTACCTCATCAAGGTTTTAGTCCAATATCTTTACATAACAAATCATTTGTCTAATATTCATAAACATCCTTTAAAGACCAATATTTTAAATTTGATGTGATCTTAATTAATTCTAATTGTCCTATATCAATTTTAAATTTCTTAAATTTTGGATTTTGACAATAATAGTTTTCAAAAGTTGGTTTCCTAGAAACAATTTTTAAATCATTATTACTAAATTGAGTATATAAAAGTATATTAATGATAAACAATATGCCAATCGTTAAAAACAATAAATCATTTATTTTTCAGTAGTTTCAACTTAAGATTTAGTATAACTGAAAACATCCATATTATCCATCCTCTTAATATTATTTTTCTTAATATAATTTCAGTTATATGTGATGATTCCAGTTCAGTAAGACTCTGATTTAATAAAATACATAAGCATTAAAATTCAGTATACTACACTTATAATGCTTATATCTTGCAACTCAAAGTTTATTTGACAAATCTAATACTTTGTTAGATATAAATACTTTATATAAAGAACAAATTAAAATAATACTTTTATTTAAAAAATAATATTGATTGGTTAAAATTAAAAATAATAAAGCTATTAGGAACAGATACATCAATAATCTAATATTTACCAATTCTAGATTTTTCTGCATGCATTATTTTACAGCGTACAATATTGTTAGATTCTAGCGTCATCAGTTGACAATTTTTTTAAATAGCACAGTATTCATTTTAAGTATTGATGGCGGTTCTATAAACATATGTAAAACCAATTTAATTATTTTTAATATAACAAAATAACTATATAAATTTATATACAATGCAGTGCAAAACTTATTTCTTCGTCACACGCACATAGTATTATAATACCAAAAAATTAAAATAAACAAACATTTTTGACTTAGATAGTAGCTCTGGATAACTTTGGCCAAATAATAGCGGAACAAAGTTACCCTGGCCTCAAAGACTAAATTGGTTTTTTTTTTAAATTGTTAATAAAAACTTCATTAGTAGTATATATTTGACATAATATAAACTTAAATATATTATAAACATATTCTCTGGTTAGATTAGGGTAGGTTATATAATACATACATTTAAACATTATTGTGTTCTATGATATATAGTCAGTGTATCAACTTCTATATTCGACGTACAGACATCTGTATTCTAGAATCCAAAAAAATGTAGCATCAGACAGTAGCATCTTCATAAATTACTTCTTATGTTGCTTTTCAGATAAAATTATATTTTAATACAATTCAAATAATTGAACAGGAATTGAACAGATAATAAACTAATAACTAATAACATGTATAAATAATCATATTCACAATACCACATGGTCAATGATCTGATGTTCGATATTTTTTTTTAGAAATCACTTCTTTCGGGAATTTTTTTCTGATTTTTAGGTATACATTTTTAACTTGGTAATGTCAGTTAAGGTGGGGTAAAAAATTATTTATACATATTTACATATGGGCATAATAACCACAAATATTAATAATAAATATGCAAATCAAATTATTCTAGTCTTCTTCTGTATTTATATTGATTAAATTACTATTTTCTTGTAAAGGTTTAGCAGCTTGTCGAAATCTCTCAAAGATCATTGCTTCAAAATCCAAATACGCCTAGAGAAAATTGCATTTTATTTACAAAAAGTAGATGGGTTAACATGGTTAAAAAATAAATACGCATGATGAAATCTTCTAAGTATTTTCAGTAGGATTTATCATTTGATTTTGAATGTCCAAGGATTCGGAGGAGAAATATGTTTAAAACTCTTTTTAGCGTCTAGTCCAAAATCACCGAGAAAACTTTCAACAAGAAGAAAACTGTCCAAACCATCTTCCTTATTTTTGGCATTTATCTAGCAAAATAATATTTGTATGAACACAGAAAAGTATTTGTACAAAGGTTACCTTAATTTAATTTAATATATAAATAAATTATTTATTTAAATGCTGTATTATTTTATAAATCATATTGTATTGTATTAATTATTTTATTGATTATTCATTTATTTTTAATATTTAAATGAATTTTTGAATTATTTTGTAGAGATATTAGACTTAAGTTGTGCATGAATTTAATTATTTTATAATGTCTTTTATTTTTTATATTTTTGTAATTATGTATTACTTTATTCTGTTTAGTATATTGTCTATAAAAATCTATTCAATTTTACATTAATTTATTATTGTTTATGACTATACTTTAAATAGAATAATCCTGACTATTCCTAATATAATATATTTATTTCTAAATCTTGTTGTTTAATTTATACTTTGAAGAACTGCTCGCCCAGCTCAAGCTTTGCTTACTAGGGATATCTCCTGAATCGTACTCATCATGCAATTTTGATGGTAAAAATTGTTGATGTTGCAATAAAACTAATGATTATTATATTATATAAAAAAAGTAAAAAAATTGTAAAAATAGAACAAGTATAATAAATGGTAGATCCAAAATTGCATTACATATACATATTTTATATTTTTGGAAAACCATTTATAAGGACCGTTGTTATTAGAAAAAACTACAAACATTTTATTAGCTGATGAACTATACGTTCTAATTTTGAATTAGGTAGGTGCTTAAACATCAAAATTTAAAAAAAATTATTCACTAAATAATTTACAGTTAAAAGTTGGTTTTCATTTGAACAACAGCAGTTTATATGGACGCAAAACATACCTTAAGTAATACAAAGTATTCAGACAGGGCAGAAGAAGAGTAGTATAATTCATACAGAGTATCCACTGCTGTTGCTTAATTAAGAAATAAGTCTTCATACATTAAATTATCCAGTTTGTCTTCACTAAAAAATTAACTTTGTTTATAAATGTAAAAAATAGACTCAAGCATTTTAGTACATGTTTTGGTTGCTGTCTGTTGTTTTGCATTTCAAGATATTTTTGTACTTTAGTGCAAGTTACAGTAATAAATCTTTCTCTGGTTTTGTAAGGTTGAGCGTTCGACTGAGTTTATTTTCGACAGAAGTTTCCATAAATATAAATTATTGTTATTATTAAGGAAACACAAAAAAAGTAAACTGAGTTGCAAATTTCTTTAATGTTTTTATTTAAAAAAAAGTCAGTTTATCAGTAATTATCTGGTTTATCACAAAGCCGAGTTTCCAATAAACCATGCACGGTGTTACGTGCATTTGTATAGATATCTTGATTGGATGAACCATGTCGTTGATAGCAGGTATTACCTGGTTTTTTTTCATGGTATGCCGAGCTTACCAATGAATTTGATTCAACTTTTCACCGTGTGGTACTAGATAATTCAATTTTGGTTTTGAATTATTGTGATAAGGACTATCAATCTGCAATCATCATTTTAATATTTATTGTTAAATTATACAAAAATATCATATTTTATGCATTTTACAAAGTTCTTAAAACGGCTGCTTCACATGTACAGGTAACTATTACTATTTGCTACTTTATACATTAACTATTATTAATACAGTAGAAATCATATTATAGGACGCAATAAATGTTTTTAATGGTATTGAAGCAGTTTTTGTGCATTTTTCACACCTCTCAAAAAATGCTTAACTTATTGAAGTTCAGGAAAATTTAAAAATTAAAAACTCAACATTGGTGCATGTGTGTGACATTCGTTAGATTTGTCGATTTAAAAATTGTGAGTCGATAATTAATAACTTTGAATGCATAATTCAAATATTACAAGAAGAGATTGTTAGTGACAGTGATAAAAATGTTGCTCGAACAATAGGTGAGTATATATAAGCCATTGTTTGCTGCATAGAGTAAACACTATTACAAACTAGCATCATGCCTGCTTAATACATAAAAATAATATAAATTAATAGTTAAATTGTTTTATACAGGTATTTTAGCTATTCTACAGAAGGGTTCATTTGTTATTTATTTATTTATTTTGTACGAAACTTTACTGTTGATAAATATTTTAAGCAATCAATTACAACAAAAAACTGCAACACTTGGTAATACTGCTGTAACTGTTAATAGAGTGATAGAATCATTTAGAAAAAAACGAAATACTGCAGAATTCTCTAAGTTTTGACAGAATATTATCAACTTTGCTAACAAAAATAAAATTTAATTAGAAGCACCGTCTCTATGAAAAGATTATTATTTAAAAACAATAATCAATATACTAAGCTCTAATCAACATATTTTGGATTAAAAATATCACTAATAACCAATAATTTTTATTTTTATAGAATCAAAAAGGAAAAGAACACAACCAAATTAATTAAAAAGTTTCTACTTGACTACAAAAACTAGTGCAACTAATTTAATCAATAACACTGATAAAAGCTTATCTCCAGAGGAATATTGTTATATTCATGCTTATTATCAAGTAATTGACAGTGTTATAATTAACATGAAAGACAGATTTTCAGAACACAGTTTGAAATTGGCTACTTCGATTGATAATTTATTCAAATTAAATTATGAAAAAAGCAAATATTTTGTTGATCAATATGAAGTGAGATTTGTTATATTATTACAAATAAGTATTTAATTACTATTCAATGTTCATACATTCTTAATTATTTTTTACATAGATTGACTTGTGTAAATAGAAAGATATTAGAAGCAGTGATGACAGTAGCAAAAAATAGCTTACTTCAAAATAAAGAAACATTTGAATTGACTGACATTATTAGTACTGTAAGCCAATCAGTATATCAGTGTATGAAGAGACCCCTCAGTTACATTTTTGAAAATTTATAAAAATATGTGGGACTTCAGTCCCCCCAAAACAATTGAGCTAGTTGCGCCTCTGATCATATATTGTGTTAGTTATTTCAAATACCTTATTAATTTGTTGAATAGAAATGT
Organism: Sitobion miscanthi; assembly: GCA_008086715.1. NCBI lineage: Eukaryota > Metazoa > Arthropoda > Insecta > Hemiptera > Aphididae > Sitobion > Sitobion miscanthi. The sequence goes on from CM017801.1 coordinate 32,057,176, forward strand.
ATTCTGTATTATGGTATCTTTTGTAGGTTGATAAATGTGAACAGTGCCTTAATTATTTTGTTAGAAATTCTGTTCATCGGTATATGACTGTTGTTGTTGAGGAGCCTATACTCTATTCCAAATAAGATCATGAGTCGGTGGCCAAATAGTGCGCATGGGCATGGCTTTTTTCCGTGGTAGAGCCTGACGCATCGCCGTAGTGGGGACGGCATCTGTCCATATGTCTGACCGCCGCTCAACAAAAACTGGTCGCCGCCGACTCATGATCTTATTTAGAATAGAGTATAGTAATACTATTATTATTATCTCATGATATAATTGTTTTAAATTATAATGGTAGATCAATTAAACCAACCACTTAGATATTGAACTATCATTTATGTGTTTAAAATGATTATGATTATGTTTATGATAAATTTTTTAGGCAAATCCAAAAATATTATTCCAGCTAAGTGTGTTGAAAAAAGAGTATCAATTTTTGATAACCTTGATGATGACGACAATACAATATACAATCAAGATGGCAGCAAAGAAAATAATAAATCAGAAAAGTGCTATTGAAGTTTGTCGTCCGTTGTATGATCACAGGCTGTCATTAACAAAAAGGTCTGGAGCAATCAAAACCAAACTGTGGAATGAAATTTATGTTGAACTACAAGGTGGCAATATACACTATATTTTTAATTTACTTATATACAAATTAAATAAATATACTTAAACATTCACATATTATTTTACACCTGTAACATTGGAAGTAAAAAAATGTATTCAAAAGGATTAATGTTTTTTTTTTTATTATTATTATAGGTCAGATAAGTATTGATGATTTGAAAAAAAAATTGGGTACATTACATTCAACTGTCATTTTTAGAAGATGTTGTAACACATGATAAAAAGTAGGAATTCTATTTAGCTTATAATTCTTATACATAATTATATAATTACTTAATTTTAAATCCAAATATTTAGACTAATAGTAATTTAGAAAACTATGATTCCAATGATTCTTCTCAGTGTTTAGTTAATACCAAAGGACAAAATCAAGTACGTAAATTTGAAATTGAATGTTGTAAATATACATTATGCTGTGTATATAATACTTGTACTTTGGTTAGTTTTATAATATCTATATAATATAATATCAAATGCAGTAACGTAAATAAAATGTTTTGTAGAATATGACAATGACTTTCATAAAGACTTACTTAATGAGTTAAAAATGACAAGACCTAAATGACCAGAACTAAAACAAGATGATCCACATGATCCTAATGTTGATTTTAGAAAATACTTAGTATCACTTATGAAAAAAGTACCAAAAAAAAAAAATGTAAAAGTTACAACTGTTATCAACGCTCAAGATTCAGAGAAACACGAGTTATTTAGTTATTTAGTTCTTTCAAAATCATAATGATCGTATTAATAATATGAGTGCATAAAATATATTTTATAATAATATTATAATAAGTAAAAATTTGAGTTCATTCAAATTTAATTAAGTTCTGTTATATTGAAATTCTAGTGCTCTTTCGTCTATAAAGTAGTTACTCAATTTTTCACGGATATTTTTTGCATTTTTATTGTGTGTATCTGATCCCATTGGTGGTATAACTTGTAACGCACCTGATTCATTGTTATAATTTGATTGATAATTTGAATTGGTAGAATATGAATTAATTCCTAAATAATAAAAATCATTATAGTTGGCTTATACAGAATAATTTTCCATAAACATATTCTATTACTAGCTGATCCCGTGCACTCCGTTGCCCATTAAATATACTCATTCTATGACTCAAACTTTGTTCAATTTATTATTTAATATTCAGTGTATGGTGTTCAAAATTTATCTTAAATTTTCTGTTGCCTAGAATAAAAATTCTGATTTGCAGCAGTATATGATCAGGTAGACAATCTACCTGCGGTAGATCGCGGACCTTGTGCTGTTTGTACATAACTGTATGATTTAACTCTAAAGTATTAGAGTTATACCAATTTTGACATTTTTACTTAATTCCACCTACCTAATATAATCAATTAATACAAAATTCTAACCTAACCAAACCGTACTTAAATCCGATAAATAAAAAACACCAAATTTAACCTTTTTTCTTCCCAGAGGTCTATTCTACACACAAACATTCATTTATATATCCTTCTAGTATGAAAGTATGTTTGTTACTCTTTCACGTAAAAACTACTGATTGGCTTTTAATGAAACTTTACAATAATATAGCTTATACATCAGAATAACGCATAGGCTACAATTTAAATTAAATTTATACTAAATAATTATAATAATTGTTTGAATCATTATTGTTTGAATGTTATTTATTTTCAGCCAGCGACTATTTCTTACTAAAAAAGGTATAGAATTACACATTTTTTAAAATTAAAATTAAAATTAAAAAATTCACACAATATGTCTTTATAAATTATAGCCTTTGTGTTATTCTGATGTATAAGGTACATTATTGTAACGTTTCATTAAAATCCATTCAGTAGTTTTTACGTGAAAGTGTAAGAAACATACTTAAAAATTTTTGCGTTTATAATATTAGTAGGATTTATACATGTATATAAATCATAGCAATTTAATAACTTAATCAAACCTTCTTTATTTTCTGACATTTTTACAAAATTATGCAGAACTCCTGTAGCTTTAATAATTGCATTTAAAGTTTTCTCCTCTGCTATTATAAGTCCACGGTATATACGCCACTTAGATGTCAATATTAATTTAATCAGTATAATTTTTCAATAGTCATATAAAATAGACATAATAGGTAAATTTCTAATAATATTGATTTATTAGAGTCTGATTATGCATTTGAGACCATGTAATATTGTTGAATTTTGGCTAAGCTTGACAACAAAGAATAATCTTAAATTTCAAATTTATTGCATATATTAATAGTAATTTAGAAAAAAAAACACTTTTATAGCAGAAGCATGGGATAGTACCACACATTGGTTTTGTCTTAATAATGTTTAACAGAAAGATGACATTTAGGTGACTAATTTCAAGTTAGCTTTAATATTTTTATTAATATACCCATTATAGAACTTGAAGGTTAAACCCTTATCTTTGTTGTCTATATTGGTTTTCATATTATTTTAATTTTTAAGCAAGTTAAAAGTTGAGGATGTAGAATGTTATAATCGAAAAATTAAATTATTGTAAATAACCAAGTTACATAGAAAATGTTCTCACTTCTAGGATCAACTAACTAGGTATATATTGTATTTTATTGTTTCATTCTTACAATTTAGATGATACTTTAAATAAACTGAAAGCTTTAACATCCAGAGACATGAAATCCAAAATTCCATCTAGAATAAAATTCATGATACAGGATGTAATTTATTTTCGTAGGGATGAATGGACACCTAGGCGTACTGATAATAAACAAAATAGAAAATGATGTAAAAAATTAAGCAATTATACCACTGGCTTATAATAGACCTGAAAAACGAACTCATCGTTGTTGTAATGACAAATTCAGGGGTGGTAAAAATAAATGTCGCCATATGAATCTTAAATTTATATATATAAATAATCAAATCAGTATTAGATATACTAATACATTTAAAAATTATTGTAATTTTTAAGTATTTTTTTTGGATGAGTTTTTCAATGATATACTTTGTCTAATCTTTTTTCTGAAAATATTTAATGTTGAATAATTACTCACTATGATAAAAACACATAATAAATTCATACAAGTTTAATTTTATTAACTTTTAGCATGTTAAATTACATTATTGACTAATACATATAATTAGTATACTATACCAAGTATACTATAGTATACTATAAGTATTATATAAATGACCAATATGATAGTAACATTTAAATATTCTTTTAGGTGAAAATTGGAATGAGTTGAATGCTGTTCAAAATATTACCAAGTATAAGCAACAAAATTACACTATTGACCGATCTAAACTACAAGGTTTTAAGGTAATAAATTATATTCAATACTTAAGGTACTACTTGACTAAAATATTAATAAGAATACATTTATTTAGGAAAACATATCTGTTAAAACCTTAAGCCCACCTAAATGGTCATTTACCACGATTAATAACTTGAAATTTAATGGTTCTTAATAATAATAAAAAATCATAAAATTCTCCATAAATAATGTAAATATATTTATTTTTTAAGTTTATAGTTATTTTTATAGAAGCCTGACATTATTTTTATGGTCTAATAGAATCATATCACGGGAGCCAGTTATATCAAAAACTGAAGAAAAACAAAGAATGATGTCTGGTATGACATTTAGTAAACTGACCTGTTTTTGAAGTATACTTGTTTATTTATTTTATTTTGTCAGGTGTAACGAGTATAATGCATCAATTTGCTCAACACAATCCTTCAATAAATTATTCTAATTCACGGTAAAAAGAAACTGTTGAAGAACCAGTTCTGACACTGGACCCAAAAATAACTAATAAAATTGATATGAAATGTAAAAACATGCTTCTTGAATAATGAATATGATGAAATGTAAAATTTAGAAGTATGTATTTATGATAAAAATATTTATCACATTATAAGGTATAATTTGAATTATAATTGAAATTTTAATTTTGCTTTCTTATATAGGATATAATTTATTCATTATCGGAAGATGAAACTTCGGTGATTCGTACAAGGCATAAAGAGTTTGTGAAATTAATGTCACTTATAACTTTAGATAGTAATCCAATTACCCTAACAATAGTGACCGGAAACATTTTTGCTGAACTTTTATCTAAACAAATTCATTCTATGGAGGCCATAACTCAAGGGTAATTAATTATTTAGAGTACATAACATTCTAATTCATATGATTTTTTTCAATTTAAACAATTGATGTTGTCCTTAATGATTATTTGGTGGATTACCCTCAATTTATCTCCTATATTACTGCTATTATTGGTAATTTTTTTACTTATGCAAGTAATTGAAGTGTACAAACATTCTTAATTTAAATATTTTTTTTTATAGCTCCTTCATTATTATCACAGAATGCTACCTTTGATTTCAAAAAATTTAAATGATTCCTGTACATCAATACATCCAGACAATTCTAGTAAATTTTTTACAGAAGTATTAAATAAAATTCTTAGTTCCGAAGAAAAGCCATTAAGAAGTAAGTGATAGAAATTATTAAAATAATTTATTTTTTTAGATTTTTGAAATCGAAAAGTTATTCTTTGTCATTTTTTTATCGTCATATTTTCTTTGTTGAGATGTAAAAAAGTTTATCTAATTTAATGGGTTAGTTTCCTGGCTGCAAATCTTATCTAGTTCTTTTGTGAGATGATTACTAATGGCTCGTTTTACAATCATAGTTTAAATCTCGGTTACGCCTAACCCACTGATTTTACCGGCCAAATTCAGTAGTTTAGCCTTAGTTTAAGGATTGTAGTACGGTATTGTACTAACTAAACAATCTAAGTTTAAATTAAAAGTACATTTTTTTTCATTAATTCAAAAATGATATGTTTGGATATGAAATTTGTACTGAACAATTATTGTACTATTTTCTTGGTATGAATTTAAATTATTTTGCCTTGGAGCTATTTAAAAATAAAAATTATGCATAATGCATTTTTATTTGTTTATGAAAAATCTTGAACATTTAATACAAGGGTGGTCTCCATAGATTTGACTAACAGGATTGTAAAACAATCAATATACAATATATTATGCACAATTTTCTATGATTATTGACCAATCTAACAGACAAAATTTGATATTTAAATGTAAAATAACGATAATAAATTACAAATCACTTATAACCTAACCTAACCTATTATAATATATTAAATACATTCACCACTCCTCTCAGAATCTAAAAAACTCTATAAATGGGTATCGCTAATGCAATCTTTTATTGCTCATTATTTATTTTGGATTTGACTAACTTGTGTGAAAGATAAGTATAATTAAGTATCTACTTGGTTTCTGCCACCATGCACCACTTCTGAGTCCAATCTTTAATCTAAATTAAAATATAGAGCGATAAATAGTTGCATTTACATTACATATATGTTGTGGTTTTTTGATTTATGGTAGTATGAATTAAATTATTTATACAATTATCAGAGACTTTTTGCCATTGAGTATATTATTTTATTCTGTACCCAATGAATATTAAACTATATAGTGCATTTTATTCCCATAACCTATTTAAACTGTTGTCATTGTTGAACACTTCTTTATCAGAAAAACTTAATTTTTCATTTTATTTACAGAACATGTACAGTATATTCTGAAGTATGACACATAAGCTTAGTATTTAGATATTTTCTTATTAAATTTGACAGATATTATTTTTGATTGAATAAATAATATTATAGTTAAGCAACACTAATGCAATCATTTGTCGCTCATTATTTTAAATTAATCTTTGATGGTTAACTTATATTTGTTAATTATTTATATAATTTATTTCATTATAAGTTAATTATATTATGTTATAATAATGTATGATAAATTGAAGATGATCATGTATATAGTCATATAGTCACAATATATTGCATAGTTAGATAAGTGTAAGTAAATAATTAACCAACCAATCTAAATTAACATTTTGTATAACACATGTTGATAATAAACATTGTTATTAAATTATTTTATTTTAAATTTAGACAAATATCAGTGCAAAAATAATAAAATGCCCTCAATTTGTCCGAGCATTAACTATAGCCATTGTAATTGTATGTTTGAGTAAGTAATTTCTTCTGTGATTATGTTAAACTAGTAACTCGATTATTAAATATTCATTTTTAACTTATAGATTGGAATCATGCATATAAGGATTTCTTTGATAATGTTCATGTGAAATTGTTGAACTATTATATTCTGTTTGAAACACTTCCAGAACCTGAAATCCAGGCAAGGGAAATACAATGTCTGTATGGCATTCAAATTTTGTCTGTTGCACCTGAAGAACATCCTGGAGGTTAGTTGCCAACTGTTTAATTTTTAGATTTATTATTAATATCACTGTTTGTCCATAAGGAATGGTATTAAAACTGTTTCATTCACTCTATCAGGATAGGATTATAAGTGAAGAATCTTTTGAAATATGAAAAATGAAGACAAATTCAAAGATGGATTCGAGGAAGGCTTAGAAACAAAAAACTATGACTATTGTAGTTTTAAATCCATTCTTCATTTCACTTGAATTAAATGATTTTGATAAAGATGAAATAGCTGAATAGTATAACAGCACTAATTTATGGCCGCGTGTATTCAATATTCATCAATCTACATAAATTCTTCTATTTATTCTATTTTATGGTAGACACCATTTTATAAACAGTTTATATAAATTTATAAAAAATTCCAAATACTTTGTTTTTCATTTTCCATTTATTTTAGTTGTAGTTCAATTAAGTATAAATTTATTTCTGTCAGGATGTCAGATTGATAAGTCTTCTTCCTTTGGCCCACGTGCAACTTGACAAAACACATACACACAGAATAATTTTTTTTTATGTTTTTTAAGTAATCTTAAAGAAAAATCATTTATTTCAAAACCGATACAAAATAATTTTTTTGAGGGTATGACGTATCGATTTGTCTAAATATTGTCTCAAAACAATTTAAACATCATTTAAATGTACAAGCGATTTCTTAAACATAAAAAAAATAAAAATAATTCTGCATAAATGCTTTTTGTTCATCATACACATGGGCCAGAGGAAAAAATCAAATAGTGCGCTGATATCCTCTTAAAGGGTTTTATTTTAATTTATTTATCTTTAATACATTTTGTTTTACTTTATATTAAAACTAGTATCCTTAACAAAATAAAAATAAATTACCTAAATTATCGCCCTCCCCCCCCCTCACTCCTTCTATTTTTGACAATGTTATTATAACAAAATTATTTTATTTTAATTAAGTTTTGATTACATTCGTTTTTAAAACACGTTTTAGTAAAAATAGAGACTATTTCAAAATTTAATTTAATTTATCAAATTGTAATTTGTCCTGATAAAATAACTTATTATACAAAATTTGAATATAAAAATTATGATTGTTAGAAAGATAATCCATTGAAGAAAAAAAACTACATTATTCCATATACGTAGATACCATTGTTGGACTATTGTCTACAGTTAAATATAAACTAATAATGTGTAAAATTGAGGTTAATACTATTTATAAAATATTAAAAAATTGTAAAAGAAAGCTGGCTTCATTATTTTTATTTTTAAACATAATCTTCTCAGCCTCTGTTTGTAATTTGAACATAAATAAAAAGTTTTTCCTACCCTATTTTAAATTGATAATTAATAGTTATTATCATATTTTCTTAATTGTTACGGCTAACAACTGCTCGTGTTCTTATAGATGGTTCATGGAAATATCTTAAATACGAATCTGGAAATAAATTTTAAAATAATAATTACAATGAATTTAATTAAATATTCAAAATTAAAATATTTTCATTGCAATTATACATATACTTAATAAAATATAAAAATAATTTTGTTCAGTCACGTTTTAATGTACCTATTATGTGTGTATGCTATTTCTGATAGAAACCGTACCAAGTAAAATTGACATTTTAAAATACACATATAACGACAAAATATCAAGAACAAAACAATATTTGTGAAACTAAGTTTAGTGTAGGGCTTGCTAAATTAGATTTATATATTTATAATATATGTATTGTATAGTACTAACGACGACGATAGTTTTAAAAAAGATCAGCTGTCAATTATTAAACATATGACAATTATTGTTTATAGCCCAACTATTGTTGTTCTTGTCATTCAATTGATGTTATAAAATTTGTTTATAGTTGTAAGAAGGCTCAAAAGTATAATGGGAGTTCTATAAGAATAGTATAAGTGTACAACTAAAGGGTTACATTTTATGAATATTTATATTGCTACTATATTAATTAATTTTACTAATAGTAATATGGTAGGTTGAATTAATTTTTGACTAAGAAATGCAATGACCAATCACCATTGAACATCTTGAATATTTTTTGACTATCAAAAGTAAAATTCTCATGGAATTTGTTAACAATATTATTATAATTGCAATTAGTGAGAAATCTAAACTACCTATCATCTAAATTATTATGACTTATAACTATATTAATATTTTTTATAGGTCATCTGTTTTTTACAATTCAATTTTTAATATTTTATTATATAGTTTTATTTGTTTATATATTTATTTATTAGAAATATATTTTAAATTTATTGCATACTATAGGTAGGTACCTAAACCATTAAACACAATATATAAATATATAATTATTAATTTATTAATGGGTAAGTATATAGGTTACAACTACTAAACAAGACTAATTTTATTGCTCAGTTATTAGTGGTAAATTAATTAGTACCTACATTGTAACTTGTAAGTAAAACAAAATAAGAAAATATAGGTACCTAGTGTATTAATTTGAAATTACTAAAAGTAGTTGTAAAAATGTAATTCAAGAATCCTCATAAGTTTGTCTACCTTTATCAAAAAAATTAATGTCTACAAGGAAATCAAATTAAATTTTTATAAGCGTTAGAAGTTCATATTTTTACAACACTGGGTATTCACTCAATTTCTTATGTAGCGATTTTTTTATTTTGTTGTAATTCAAAAACGAATAACCGTAGATGTTGAAATTTATATCATATATTTATTTTATTATGTATGTATCAATGTATGTATGAGCGGCCGCTCCTCGAAATGTTGGGTGGGTGGGTATATTGGGTAGTGGGATTAATTTTCAACATACATATGTACATAATATACAATAGAATTAATGAATTAATGAATATAAAAAAGGGTGGCAAGTGGGTACCGTTTTGCTGTTTATAAGATGTCAAATGGGTCATTGTAATGGATGTGTTAAATTTTAATTCAATGATATAAAATCATTATACACGAAAACGGTCTGCCTATATTAGTATATTACTATAATATTTTATAATATTGCTATCAAAGTAATTTATACAAACAGTATGTTAAATTTACTTTGTCGAAAATATTTAATTTGTTATACTTAAAAAGTTTTGTACTCACAAATAATATTTTTTAATTCTAAAAAAAATAACTTAAAAGTTATTTTCCGTTTACGTACATATATAATTTTGTTCAAATTTGAACTTAAAATGTCTATAAAAAAAATTGTGAATATATTTTCAAAGATTTGAGTTACAATATCAACTACTTATGAAAAACTATGTTTTAATTTTTCAATCTTTAGCTAAAAAATGGATCACTTCATACATTTTTAACTACAATATGATTTGCGATTTTTCGTGACATTCTTTTCATCACTTACATTGGAAAATATTTTATTAATTTCTAACTAAAAAGAAATTTCCAAATTTTTGTGACTTATGATTTATCGTCAAAATTCTAACTTTAGACATTCGTAAAAAATTATTGTGGACTTACGCTCAGCATTTTTTAATTTAAATATTAAAAACTTATGCGAAACTGTACCTATTACATTTTCAAGTTAATTGCCCTACCAAAAATTTTTGTACCAACAGCTATTTAAAAAAAATTGCCTATAGCTATAAGCTATAAATAGTTATAAATAGCTAAAAAAAAATCAAAATATTTTGCCAATATGTGGTAAGAAAATCCCATGTATCTAAGGTTTTCATTTTATTATAAATCGATGTTATTGAAAATTGGCTTTGCATAAAAATTCTCATTTTAGATTCTAAGTGGAGCGTTGAATGTATTAATTTTACATTGATGTGTTTTTAAATTTTTTTTTTGTTACTGTCATCAACTTTTAGGACAATAAAAATGCTTGGATTTTCTTTAATAGTACCTATCTTTTCTGATAGGAAAATGAATCTAGTTGGTATTTTGAGGGGGTCAAAGATCGTAATAGATTTTGAAAGTGCAGGGAAACAAATTACCTTACATACATGAAATTTGCACTTGTTGTTAATATTAGCATTTTCTATACGCGAAAAACCTTTGTACAAAATGTCAAGTCTCTAGACCCAGCGGTTTGGTCTGGGCGTTGATGAGTGAATAGAGGCGGTCTCCTATATGTAAATAGATTGCTTAAATAGCAGTTGAAAAATATTAAAAATACTTAGGCACTATTTTTTTTATGAGCATTTAAAGTTCGATTTTTGACAACATTAATCAAATTTAAAACATAAAAATTATTTTGTAGTTAAAAATTTATAAAATGTTAAATTTTTATAGATGAGTATTGTTAAAACTTACTAGGTACAAAGTTTCACGTAAGTAGTTAATCTATAACCTAAAAATGTCAAAAACTAGTTATTTTATGTTCAAATTTGTAGGAAATTACATATTAAATAACGAAGAATAACGTTTTTATTTATTTTGTTGTAGTTTTATAATATTAATTAAACTTAACGGCTATCGTATTAATAATAAGTAATAACAATATAAATATAATATCATATTGCATACGAAAAACGATTCTGAGTGGTAATGGTTTGTCAGTGCATATTTTATATTATATTTATATTGTTATTACTTATTATTAATACGATAGCCGGTAAGTTGAATTAATATTATAAAATTACATCAAAATAAATAAAAACGTTATTCTTCGTTATTTAATATGTAATTTCCTCCAAATTTGAACATAAAATAACAAGATTTTGAAATTTTTTGGTTAAAGAATAACCTACTTACATGAAACCTTGTAGTAGGTTTTCAATCCTTATCTATAAAAGTTGAAAATGTTATGAATATATGTATATATATATATGTATATATGTAGTCAAATTTATTACCATCCATTATACAGTGATCCACTTGTAGCAGCACTGTACAGCAGAGCGACATTCACTTACCCACCTTTTTGCCTTATTTTTTTAGTTTTTACCACGTTTTTGAAAATTACTCTGAATTTTTATTTTTACCCCCCCCCCAAAAAAAAAAAAAAAAAAAAAATAATCACTAGATTCACTTTCATATTAGCAAAAAGATGCTGATTTAGAAAATCAGTTTCCAACAATGGTTTGCTCCGCTCAGAATCTTAAAAAATTACTTAAACGAAAAAATAATCTAGAAGCTATCAATTAATGTGTTATTAACTTCAAACGTTTTAAGAAATGTACCGTAATAGTATACATAAATGTTAAGTAAATTATAAATATAATTTAATTAAACGTAATTTTTTTATATGTTTCATAAAATATTGGGTGGGTGGGTAGAATAAAATCTTTGCTCCTTGCGTGAAAATAGCTCGCCACGCCACTTCAGTCAACCAACATTTTGTTAATTAGGTATAAAGTTTCTTGTTTTACCAACCATACAAATGTATATTACATTGTTAATTATACAATTTCTATTGTACTATTAACAATTATTTTATGATTAGTTACAATATTTTTCTTGTAGTACCAATAAATACAGTACACAGTTGTTTAATTATTGGATATTTTACATTATACTTAAATCCTTCACCAACAGCATTACAAATTAAAAAACTCAATATTTTATAGATTTAAAGAAATATGTAACATATATTTTGTTTCTGAACATAAATGAGAGGTGACAATCCAAAACGTACTATTGTATTAGCATTATTGACGAAATTGAGTTATAGACGAAACCATATTGTAAAAATTGCGGGAAATCGATTTGTGTGATAAAAAAGAAATTAAAAAATAATTATTTTCGGTATAATTCACTATGTGAAAAATAGCAATTAGACTAAAACGTACTATTTACAGCGATTAAATCTTAAAATTTATACATTCTCCAAAACGTACTATTGGTTATGTTAAACCATAGATATCATTATAAAAGTTAGAGCAAAATGAACTATTTGCCATAGTTTTTCTAAAAGGTACTATTTCCACTGTAAATCAAAACGCACTATTTCCCATGTTAATACATGTACTGCCAACAAGGGTTCATTAAGCCAAAACGTACTATTTTCTAATTTTATACTTGGCAATATTTAATATTTCAATTAAGTAAGTAGTGTTAATTAAATAATATTCAAAAGTTAGGGGAAAATTCTCAACAATTAAAATGACATAATTTTGGTTATTATCAATAAAAAATTATTTATTCTATCTATTTAATGATGGTAGCAAATCGATTACCTACTATAGTGTATAAATAACTTATAATAAATAACTATTATTACAATGTTATCATGATAATCCAGTGTCAAATAATTTTGCAGTGTCAATCCACTACAGAATACAGTGTAGAAGACTAACCAATTCTCATTATTTCTAAATTTGAATTTTCTTAACTCCATCTTATTTACATTTGCAATGGTAAATAAAAGAAAGCGATGCGAAAAGATGTTGGAAAAAGCAATTTTATTATTTTTTAAACATGGCTAAGTAGAGGAGTCATGTGTTAAATGTTGACATATGTAATTTTATTATTATTATTATTATTATAAAAAGGTGTCTTTTCTGCATTATAAATTTATAAGATTTAGGTAGGTACTGTTTTTCAATCTTAACACAAAACTTAGCTAAGAATAATTTAAAAGCAAAAACAACAATTTTTATATTATAAATATAATTAATGTGTGAACATTATAATATATCATCTACATGATTGAATTATACTTAAATAGGTCATAAAAATATGTAATCGTCCAAAGATCGTGTGTTCCAGACAAATGTAGCATTTAATAAAGTTAAACATTGGCTAAACGTATATACCTAATACATACTTTGAAGAATATATATATTTATATAAGTACCTGTTAAATGTTCCTATGAATGTAGGTATATTGTATTGTTTTTGATATGGTAAAAATCTAATAAAATCAAGAAATATTCAAACTAAATTTATTATTTTCATTAAAAAGGTAAATTTGATTTATTTTATTGTGTATTTGTATATAAACATATTATTAAAACTAACTAATAATTAGTGGTTATTAGACTAATCAAAAATATTATTTTAGTTTACTTTGTATGCAATGGCTAATGCATTGTTTAAAGTGTTAATATTTAACAGAAATAAATGTGAATCATGGTTACAAACATGTAACAACCAGTTCAATTCTTAAAATTCTTAAAATATCATTATTTTTTATAATATTAAAATATCAAAAGTATAAACATACACAATGAACTGCATAGTGCATATACTAACTCCATTTAAAGAATAAACACTATTGTTAAAAGAAATGGCAAGCTTTTATCAATGACTGATAATCTAATACAGCTTCCAAAAACAAATCACATCAAATTACCAAAACAGAAATACGTTAAAAATCTTATAAGATTTTTTGAAGTGCCTCAACATGCAAAACAGTTTTATGAAGACATATTTCAGAACAGTGGTCCTGATGAAAAAATTGCTTTGTATGAACCAGTCGATGACTAATGGACTGATTCGTTATTTTTTTTTTAATGATAGTATTATATTTAAATACAATAAAAAAAGAACAGTGCTATAATTATTTTATATAAGTTATAATTATAATCTTTTAAGATTTTACTCTATTTATATTTTATTATTTTTCCTAAGAAAATTTGTGATCATACATCATAAAATATTTATAATAAAAGTACTCTTTTGTGTAACAATGTAACATAAAATGTAACCTATTACCTATAGTAAATAAATATTTCTAATAACCTTATACTTATAAAATGAATACTATAATAAGTAAAATTTTGATCAAATTTAATAAGTTTTCATAAACTAAAAAATGATTTTTAGTAATAGTAGATTTTGGAAAAAAATTACTATTATTTTTCCAAAACGAACTATGTTAACTAATTTATTCAAAGTGTACTATTGGTAGGAAATAGTGCGTTTTGACGAAAGTTTATCTTTAGTATAGTTGATTTATTGGCTCTATAAGAATTTTAAAATTGGTTTGCTCCATAGGCAACCATAAAATATTTTACTGAATTTATTGATGGTTCATTTTTAAATGTACGACATTCTAAAGCTATAAATGTTTAATAGACGTATAATCAGTTTATCATTTATATTTATAAAATAACTGTAAGTTCTATCTACTGTAAGTACCTATTCTAAATATTGTTTGGTTATTCTTTTAACACTAAGGTACATGATAATTTATTAAAGTATCAACTTTGTCAAACATCATGGTTAGTTAGCATACCTATAACAACTATTATGCTAAATATTTACAAAACATTTACAATTTTAAAATTCACATAACTTGTATTAAATTTAAAATATCAACAAAATAAAATTTCGATAATATTAATATCATAATAATATTTTAGGGGATCTCAATAATAACGAACATAATATTCTAGTTAGATAATAGGTAGATATTATATTAATTTGAATATAAAAAATAACAGAGTAAAACAGATTCTTCTTAAGTAAGATATATCTCTATAGAGACAACACTTGCGGGTGAAACATCCTCTTAACGACAACATATATGTTATAATATATATCAGAGGTATTCAAATTTCACTTAAATTGCATGTTTTGAAACAATGATACAACAACAATTATTGATGTTGCAATTATTGAAACAATTATAATATATTGTCTATCAAAATTTTAAAAATTCTGAGTCTTTTTAATTTTGTAAAAAAATGTATATTACACAATTTGCAAAAAATAAAAATTGTATTTAAAATATAATTAAATATGATACAAATTTGAAAGTATACAGTAGAGGATATCTTGCAACGGAGACAGCTGCCTATGCACATGCATGTAAATAATACTATGGTCAACAAAATTGTGTTTGGTCGTAATTATGAAATAGGTATAAGATATTGGATAAGTAACTACTTATAATAATATTATGAACCTCAAAAATTAAAATATATATTACAATATAACATACCTAGGTACCTACTTAACATTTATTTTTACTCATTAAATCTTGACATGAGTACATATATAAAAACTAAGTAATGAAAATATCGACTGGTGAATACAATGGGAATACTTAAATGTAATGAGTGGGCCAACTTCACGAACGTCAGAATACCGCCAATTATTATTATACTCTGGTCCATTTATTTTAAAATATTTACATAGGTTATGACTGAGGTTAGGATTTCGATGCACTTAGAATTTTTTTCTGAATCTAGCTACGTCATACTCGTCTTATAATATACACTAATAAAATAAGGAATTTTTATTTTGTATTTTTTTACAATTTTAAAACCTAATAAAACCTATTTTTCGTTGAGAATATTTTTGTTTAGAAAACCATGTAAACATTCACAATTAATAATTATGTATATTCTTAAAACGTATCTACTATACAAATTGTGAAGGTATATATGGAAAAAAATTAAATTAAATATGTCCATCCATGTTCAATTATTATCTAATTATCAATAGGGGTCAAACGTGTACCGGTTATTATGTATTTTTTCTTTGCTCAACATTTTAAAAAACCCAAAATATATAGACCTATTAAAAATTTGAAATATACAAATAGTATGTATTATAATAATTAAAAAATATAAATTGTATCAAAAAAGGATACTGAAAAAGTTTAACAAATCAAAGTATACTGGCGGTAGCTGACAAGACCGGATTAAGACATTTTGAGGCCCAGGGGCGAAAGTTTTAAACGAGGCCCTTGTATGAAAAACAAAATATTAATGAATACTATCATATTTGTATATTATTTAATATTAGGTACCTGTTATAATAAATATAATATATAGCAATAAATAATGAATAATGTATCACTTTATTAATAAATTATAATTTACAAGCTTTTTCCTAGCTAAATAATCATGGATTTTTTTTAGGTGATTTACGTAGTGCTATATAGCCTAAAACGAAAAAAGTAATGGACAAATCAGATACATGATAATACATTAAGAACACGAATTAAAATTTAAACCATAAAGCGGTAATAATAAGTCAAACGATACAAACTATATAACACAAATAGGTATTTAATTTATCATGAAAATTAATAAAATAAACCTTTCATAAGTTATGACACATTTGTAGTGCTCAAATTTTATCATTTATACTAGGTATACAATATGAATTCAAGTAACCCAAATGTCCCAAGTAAACCTATTTTACGGTAGTAGGTACCAGGATCGCAGGACGGTAGCAGTCGCTTCTCCTTGCTCGGGTTTCAGCGGCGCGGCGGTAATGCGGTTCTAGTGGTATCGACAGCTCGCTCGGCGGTGGCAGTTATTGCTTGTTCGACGGATATCGTTCAGTCATTACGAACAAAGCTTACGTTACTTTCTACAATGATTCGTGCACGCCCCGCGCATATTTTTCAGCAACAACTGCCACCGCCGAGCGAGCTGTCGATACCACTAGAACCGCCGCGCCGCTGAAACCCGAGCAAGGAGAAGCGACTACTACCGTCCTGCGATCCTGGTACCTACTACCGTAAAATAGGTTTACTTGGGACATTTGGGTTACTTGAATTCATATTGTATACCTAGTATAAATGATAAGATTTGAGCACTACAAATGTGTCATAACTTATGAAAAGTTTATTTTATTAATTTTCATAATAAATTAGTGCTGAGGATACACATGATATGTGAGCTCAGTACTTTTGGGGCTTCACACTTAACCGCCCACGAACAGAAAAAGGTTGCTTTCAAACGCTTTAACCGCCATCGAAAACTAAACTTTCGGTGCAGGTGAGACCAAAATTATTTTTATTCTTAATATAAAAGATTTAATTTATAATATACATTTAACAGATCGTAAAAAAAATTTACTGATCGTTTTCTCATTCTTTAATCTGAAAATTAATTATTCCTTTTTTTTATAGTTTTAAATCATATTTTTAGTACGAAAATCATGTATTAGAATGTAAACTTTTTAAAATAAAATTTAAAATTTAAATTTAAAAAAAAACCTAAAATGCAAAAACGACATTACAATTTAAAATTGTAAAAAAATACAAAATAAAAATTCCTTATTTTATTAGTGTATATTATAAGACGAGTATGACGTAGCTAGATTCAGAAAAAAATTCTAAGTGCATCGAAATCCTAACCTCAGTCATAACCTATGTAAATATGTAATATAAAATATCGCATAGTAAATATTTTTAAAATTAAATAAAAAACATTTTTATTTAACTTTTTACACTCGATTGTGAACGTCAGATTTAAGAATGCTGCCTTTATAGATTTATGACATGTAGTGGTGGGGCCAAGTGCAATACGACTGTGTCAATCACGTTTTTACTTTTTAGATAACAACATTTTAATGTTCATATAGCGGCATACCTACAATAGTTTCAACTTTTCAAGTTTGTAGTATCAATTACTGAATAAGCTAGAAACATTTAATTTTATAAATTACCTAAAATAATCAAATCGATGGTAACATTTTATTTATTAAAATTAAATGCGTTTGCTAATTGAAAATTACATGACAATAAATTAAAGTTAATGCTATAACATTAAATTGTAACTAACTATCTACAAATAATTCATAAATAATTTTTACATTCTCTGCCTATATGATAGAAAACATGTCACAAACTAATAGTTTAGGGAAACAAAAAATTTAATTATGAAAATATTTTACACCCCCCCCCCCTTTGTTAAATTCTTATGGACTCCCTTGTGTGAATATAGGTAAAGCGCTAAAGAGACCTAAATAAATCCCTTAAAGAATGCTTTTATGGCCTAAAAATACAAAATAATCACCTATAATACACACTTAATTTAATTTACCTTAAACAAATATCGTTCCCAAAAATATTTTTACTAAATTTAAAAACAAAATATCTAGAACTCCAAAATGTCGGTGTTAGTACGTGTACTTTTATCTAGATTGATATCTAAATTTATTTTATATATTAATTTATATTAATAATTATAATTTTTTTTTCTTAAATTGTTATTTTCTATTTAGATTTTATTATAATTTATAATTAATATAATATATTTTATAAATCAACAATATAATACTCATACCTAAATGTTATTTATACTTAGATCTCTGCAGTATGTGTGATCCCACTGACGTTTGACCAGCACCTTTTTCGAGTCATTTGATGGCTGTATACGATATCTCCAACATGGCTGAGAAGAAGACTCCGAAGAAGACTTAGGAGAAGACTTAGAAGAAGACTCCGATGAATACTTAGGAAAAGACTTTGAAGAAGTTTTATTAGTAGACATGTCGTTGATAGTCTAAAACAAAACGATGAAATTGTAATTAATCGTAACAATTATATTTACTAATTTTAAACATCAATTTCTTTTAGTTTTGGTTAAATATTAATGATTGATATATATTGTTTACAATTATTTTTTTATGATTACTATATTATATCAGGGAGGGGGGCAAATTGCGGCTCACGTCATAGACTTATGCGGCTCGCATCGTATCATAAAATTATACAAAACATTTTTCCATAAATTAATTTATGTATTTGAAGAAGCATAATATTTTATTAAATTACAATTTATAGAAAAAAATCACAAAAATATATAGTGTTATTGATATATGTGAAATCGTAATATTTAAAAATGTATTATTATTGTCTTATTTGGTGTGTGTTTGATGTTTATTTTTTTTGTAAGTTTTATGAAGTCAGGATTTTTTTTTTATTAATTAATCCGCGTCAACTTAGGCCATTGAGTGGATTTTTAACTGTGAGGGAGGGTACTGCAAGGTGTAACGCGTGTATTGTTTTGGCAGATTTTCAAGTGAAGGTATCTGCCATGCTTGGGCGAGGGATGGTGGCACTTGTTCTCCGGACACACCGGTGTTTTACTCGAAGAAAAATGCCGTCCACGACCGAGGTATCGAACCGGTGCCGGTGTGCGTCGAAACCGACTCTTTAGTCCGCTCGACCACTCCGTCGAAGTCAGGATTATACGTTGTCATTGCAGTCCTTAACAATTCTGTTAAACGACCATCCGTTAAAGTTGAGAGGTGCTTAGCTAAATCATTTTCATTATCGAGTAAACAAGGACTCTCAAGAATAATATGTTGTTCCGAAAATCGACATAAATTGTTGAGCATAAAGAGTTAGTTTTTGATATTTATTAACGGGCACATGCTTTCAAAATTCCAACAAAGAATGACAACTTTATTTGAACTGCTTCATTCCTTCATCTTCCAATAATTCTAAGGGTTAAGTTTCAAAAGCCTTCGTCTCCATTGAAATCGGTTTTAATATTGGACATCCATTTTCAATAAAATATATATTAATGTGGCCTTTTTTTCATTTCGGCTCTTCCATATTTATAAATATTTTACTGGGCGGCTAGCAGGTCCCTTCCCGCTGGTCACCACTTCTATAAATCATGTACAAAGTTGTAGATGTCGAATAAAAATTAGAAGTGTTTGGTAGTAATGTTTGGTAGTTTTGTTTAAATAATCTTTTCCATTCCTAATGGAAGTTACATTATGTGATGAGTAATTCCTAAAATAATATTACACTTAACAAGTACCAATATTATATTATAATAAAATCTTATAGAGTGTAACTCGGTAACTCGAACCTTAATAACTCGAAATTCTCAACATCTCGAACAAATAAAATTCCCCTTCAAATAACAATAACACATTAAGATTTTGATAACTCAACATTTTTAGAAAGTAGAATTTTTTTTTTCCGTGATCTTAGAGTTACCGAAAGTACACCGTATAATTAAAATTGTCAATAATCAGCTCAAAACATAAAAGTAAAAATTTAAATTCTTATTGATTTAAAAAAAATTTATAAATTTATAATAATTTTTACCGAAAAAAAAACAAATTACATGTACGGCTCTGATTGCCGCTTAGAATTTAAAATAGCAAATTATGTCGTTTCGACGATGGAAGAAAGTACTGTACATTTCTTAAGAATAAAATCCACATAAGAACCGCCACAATATTATATATTTTTATTGTTTAAAACTAATAAATCAGATATTTAAACCTGATGTTTAAAATTTATATTTTAAATACCTATTAATAAACACTTATAAACTCTATATTGTGATTCGAGGTAAATTCAGAAAATCTGAATAAAATTAATTTTTTTTACAAAATAGACCTTTTATCTCAACAAAAACACAGATCAAAATTTAACTTTATTTAAATAAAATCATTTTATAAAATAATTGAATTTTTTTAAACTTGAAAAAACAGTACATCACAAGGTAGTAACTATTATTAATCTAACAGGAAATAATGTAAAAATATAAATATTATCACACAATAATAGTACACTAGTCATTAAACATTAAATATTTAACTTTTTCATATAAAATAACAGTCAAAACAGTAAACACTCATGCAGACATAAATTCATAACAGTCACAAAATCAATAACATTATCATTGGGTATTAACTATTAAGTAGCTATATAATATACTCAATAATATTAATAGATTATTATGTACTTATTTTCAATTGTATTAGATTCAAGTGTTGATAACTAATTGATCAAAAAAAGCTGTGGTACAGTGATAACAACCGTACAACATTAAAATTTAATTAACTTAAGAAAAATACATTAAAACTAAAATTTTGAAATTTACATAGGATGTTAAAATGTTGAATGTAATTATTCGGAAAATATTCAAGCTTAAATCTCTATTTAAAACTAATAAATAAGCGATTTAAACATGATGTTTAAAATTTATATTTTATTATATACCTATTAATAAACACTTATAAATTATATATTGTAATTCAAAGTAAATTAAACAAATCTTAAAAAAATCTATTTTTTTCACAAAACAGACCTTAACGTTTATCTCAACAAAAACTCAAATCAAAATGTAACCTTATTTAAATAAAACCAATATTTCTTACCGTTGTAAAAATGGCAATATAAAATACGGAAATAGTTTAATGTTGAACAATTATGAGCTGAGCTTAGACTAAATGCTTTTTTTCTTTTCGTTAGGGGTTTTTATAAGACATCTTATCGTTGATTAATTATTTGGTGATTCAGTTATGCCATTAAATAACTAATCATATCTATTTTATGACATTTATTATTCACAAATTTAAATGTCACCGTTTTGATAAATGTTGGTTTTTTTTAAATCTAAATACTCTAGATTATGATAAAATAAAATGTCACAAATGATTTATAACTTATTATAAAACTATAATTATTATGATTATAATATTTTTTTTATTTATACAAATAATTAATATTAATTAAATCTTATCGTATATTAAAAGTCGTTTCGATAAATTATTTGTCCAGTAATTTCGTATCGTTGTTGAAGTTGATACTACTGCCAAGTTACATGAAAAATTAATTAATTGCATTTGCCACTAAATAGTGTTTAATCGTGTTTATGAGTTCACTATTGATTCAATAAATGTTTAGTGATTGTTCATGCAAACTGAGATTAGTATATTTATATTATTTCAATAATAATTTATCAAAGATGTCACTCTACGGCTGGAGAATAATACATGTCATCAAATAGATATGATGAAATCTTTAATGGCAGTACTACCATTGATAAAAATATATACAATCATAGTATATTTAATAAGTACCTATATTTATCAATGGTACTACTTCACAATGCAATTCATTTTAGATGAAATGACGGTTTGAAACTAAGGTCCTGACTATATACAACTTATTAAATGTCTATAATTAATAACTAATATAAAATAAACTCCATTGCCCAACAGGAAAATTAACGAAAAATATGCAACGTTGTTAAAACGGCACGGGATCCTAGACATCATGGTTGCCCGGATAGCGCCGAAATTGTAGACTGTACAAACATTTAATAATTAATATAAAAGCTATCGGCTGACAGAAAAGTTATCGGAATTATCAAATTCTTTTTCCTGAATTTTCATGTAGTTTTTTGACTAAATGTTCAGATATTTTAGAATACCCCTACTTTTTTGGAACTAAGACCTATATGGTGATATTTTATTGAGATGCCCTTTTTTTCATGTCATACCAAGATTGTGTAAGTATTGATTATAATCATTTAATACCATAATTGTCTGCTATTAATATTGTCTATATCAACTTTAATAATTTTAATTCCGTTACCTAGTAAAAAGTATACATTACCTCTTCAATATTCGTTTAAAAACGCTTGCTAAGTCAGGGATCGGCATGTAAACTTTCTTGATATTTAATTTTTAGAAATTTACTAACTGATATCACACTCAAGTGGTATAATAATTTGAATCCAGAAAAATTTCAACGACAAATTTTATTGTGCGGTTTTTGATGTTTTTCAGCTTTACAGCTTTGTAGTGAACTAACGATTGGAGATAAAATTCTGAAAATCTTCACTGCACTTTTCCTAGCCAATGTGAATCTAACAAGACCCCAAACAACGAAATCCGTTCTCCAATTTTAGATATCTACCTCGCTAAATTAAAATCTAACGTAAAATAACTCGTTTTTTATCTGTGAACATTTCCAAGCTTTTTTACCCAACAGATAAAATTTTATTGATATTTATAGAAAAAAAAACTAAAAAAATAGGAACTGAAAATGTCCGTAAACAGCTCAAAATAAGTCAAAATATTTGGAAAATGTTATGGTGTATAGAAAATACTAATATAAATATTTAGTCAAAATTTCATGTACCTACGATCATTTGTTTTATAGTTGCACCACAAACCAAAATCGATTTTCTCGAAAACAGATTTTGCGTACAAATTCCCGTTTTTCCTTAATTTTTACTTTTGACCCCCCAATTACCAACTAGATTCACTTTCCTATCAGAAAAGTTACTGTTGAAGAAAATCCAAGCACTTTTACTGTCCTAAAAGGTGATGACAGACACAAAAAAAACTAAAAAAAAAACACACATCATTGATCATCAATACATTAATCGCTCCGCTCAGAATCTAAAAAATAATAAATATAAGTGTTATTGAAATTTTTTTTGTTATAATAATATATTGTGCCAATTAAATAAATTGTATGGATAACCCGGCTTCTGAAATGAACAAAGTCATTAGTAAAGCGTACTTACTAGGGTGACTAAATGACGAATTTGTTGAAATTATTTTCTATTTTCAAAATTTGGATTTAATCAAATTTTTTTTAGAATACTGTGTTCAATCTTTCAATTTTCAAAGTAAATACCTAAATTATATATCTTGATATATTCTCATACAAATCGAGATGGGCGACAGTTTTTACGGTCTTTACTTGTTTTAAGTTATTCCTTGTCATTTAACATACCTACATACTGGATTAAATAATTCAGTTTTTAGATTTTAAAATAATCACAATCTACAAATATTCTTCAAAGTGACTTCAATGTACTTTCTCATACAACGATGTTATGTTAATTCAAAGTTCTTTTCAACAAAATATTTGGTATTTGATGAATGATGTCGTCAGCTATATATATTATGTCTAATTATCATCTTTATTATTTATACTTCGTTGGAATAAATTTATTCTTTCAGAAGACCCCACAAGAAAAAGACACGTGGGTTAAAATCAGGACTGTGGGAAGGCCATAATGATATCATTGATTATAAATACTAGTAGGTAGGCCCGTATAATCTTATTGCTAGGCAAAATTGAGCATTGTTTCCAGCGTTATTCATAATCTAACCGCGAGATTTCTATTTGGTATTTTCATCAGCTGATAATATTTAATCAATTTATTCACGATAAATTAACAAATAAATATTTCGTTTCTCATTACTTATTGTGCGTTGTACGTATGCCATTTAAGTAACTTAATAGTTATGTATGTTCCATAATAAAACCGTACCTACAGTTATTATAATGCAAACAATTGGCGACATTAGTTAAATAAATTAATCAAACTCATAAGTATTAACCCAAAATGAAAACCACATCTGCAAATCCAACATAAGTATTAAAAACTAACTAAACTTTATAATTTAAAAAAAAGTTGAAAATGTTGATCAGTACCAAGTAATGGACTGAGTTTTAATCAAAATATGTAATGTTTTTTAACGTATCAAGTAGGTCACTACAATATTAACGATAAAAGTAAAATATAACATTAATAATGAGTACAAAATAAAATATTTATCTATATCGAGAGACAAGAGTCTCTGAGTGTTACTGCTGGGTGACTTCTCTCACGTCTCCATATTTTGTGTATAAACATTTTTTCGCACATATGCTTATTGTAAATACCATTACAGATTGTGTATAATCCAATAAATATTTAAAAAAAAATCTATATCGATAGTCAAAATAATTAGGTAGGAATATAATATTATGTTATTGTACCAAAAACTGGAATATTACTATTTTAGTATAAACACACAAATAGTTAGTTTCATTATAATTTATAATCTTTAACTATTATGTCTTGTGAGTTAAACCTTAACAAATATAAAAGTTACCATACATTTATTTAACACAACTTAAATTTATGGCAATAAATACGATCATTTAAAATCAGTAACGTATTTACTTTACGTTCTTCTCAGTACTTATTTCTATTTCTACGTGTTCTTAATAAATTAATAAAATAAATAAAATTGTTGTTCCTGTTATTATATAGGTACATGCATACATGTAATAACCTATTGTAGTTCAAAAAATTAGGTACATATTAGGTAGTTAACTACTAAACATTAGTTTATTGATAGGCGTAGATTTAGTCGAGACGAATCCTTAATTAAAAACGTTGAGCCATCCGGCCAAAAGGAACTACTAAACAACACACTATTAATACTATCAATGATTCACTGCGGCTCGGTGCAGCATGAATAAGGTGTCATGAAAAGTGCATTAAAAACAATTTGATTAGGCGTAATAAGAAAACAAATTTAAATTTTTGTCATCAGAATATATCAGTTCACAAATTATAATTAAGATGTTCAAATACAAAAACTATTGAGTGTCGGCTGGACGCACGGGGCTGTTCAGACCATCGGATTCACTCGCGCGAACTTCTCAAAAATACTGATTACTAGAGAAAAACTATTCAAGTTGACTAAGTCAACACTGTGCCCCCTAGACGCAGTCACAGTGTTCCCGTCGCTAACAGAACTCATTTAGATTTTGAGCGGAGCGATGCATGTATTGATTTTGAAATTATGTGTGTTTTTGTGCCTGTGACGCGACAAATATTTGAAAGAATGTTTCCATGGCAACTTCTAAGTCCCAGGCAGATATCACGTTTTTTTAACATTGATAAAAATGAAAACAAGATAATATAATTTTTGACGTTAACTTTTGAATATTCTCTAGAATAATGAACGCATTCGTACAATAATATTTATAATTTATTATATATATTATGTTAATTTTCCAAACACTTACATTTTATAAAAAAAGTATTTAAATAATGAAATTTAATATACGAATACATATAAAGAAAAAAAAATTCATCTCTGAAATATATTTATTTGTGGGTCACCAAAATTTCGATTATGTTTATGAGCCCCCAAAATTATCTTAATAGTGGCTTGGAAACTTCAGTATCTTTTCCTGTAGGAAAATGAATCTAGTTGGTACAAAATTTAAAATTCACAGTGGTTTTCAAAATCACCTTGAAACATAATTTGATAATTTAATTTATATTTTCTAGTCTATAAGCTACTACAGAAAGAGTTTGAATAGTATATTCACGGATTACTGTAATTGTGACTGTTCGAACATATTACTCATGTTTCGAGTGTCATGTGGCCGCCTCGAACATATTTCACGGTCGCCAATCACGGACCGAGACCCGAGAGCCGGAGTGCCGTGGATTTTTAATATAGAAGTTTAATGAGAGTGAGATACATTTGGATTAGTAAGGTGATGGGTGATCAGAAATTAAAATAAAAACAAACCTCAATTTGGGGAAAAATATATACATATATATGTTTATTTTATTTGAATAATAAATGAAGTTGGTGCCGAGAAAGCCGACTGGAACAAAACTCGGTCAGAGTAAGATAATGATAGTGGACTCCTGTTATATAGTAAATAACAATACACAAATAAGATAGTATATCGCAAGAATGTACCAGCCGGCTCCGAAAAAACGGTTACCGGCTGGCGGAAGAATAATAATTGTACCATTTTTAATAATAATAAGATCAATAATAGCGTATAAGTACCGCTAAACAATAAATAATGCTCATCGCACGGTTCTGACTAGAGATCAAAATTTCCGAAGAAAAAGGTTTTCCGAAAAAAACTCGGGTTTTTTCCCGTTTTTTTCGGAAAAATTAAGAAAAATTGGTTTCATTTAAAATTTCCGGAAAAAAATGATGTTGACGGAAAAAACTGATTTTTTTATAGAAAATTGAAAAATAATGCCACAGTCATTCCATGCAACACTGCTAAACCAAATGTGGAAACATCCAAATATTTGGGATTTTTGCGTAAAATTATTTTGTAAAATAATATTTGTTCGGAAATTGTAAGATCAATCTAACTATCTACCTACCCTATGGCTATTTATTTATTTGTTTAGAGCTGTGAATTAAATGTTTTGATGGTTGGTTACAATATGATAAATAATAATAAGTAGGTAATTAAATATTTAATTGTTTTCTAGAAAGACTGTTGCTGATTGAAAATCAGTTTCACATTGAAATGGACCAAGTTGCAACTTGTTATTACTTTCAGCTTTGTTATTTTTAGGTGTAGTGTTGAAATGGTTTTTTTAAAACACTATAAGCAGTAATGGCCTGTATTACAATAGTCAAACTAAGGTTAAATTGCCGAATTCGACCGCTAAAAACCAGTGGGTTAAGCGTAACTGGGGTTTAAACTATGATTGTAACGGGTCCTTTTTATTCCATAATAGACTAACGTTTTGTAAGAGTTTTGATATTTTGTTTTTACAGTTGGTCACTATTACTCTACAGAGTAAAATTGGTTGTTATCATTTGTCGGAGAACGGCTCTCTTCCGGCTAGATCGGGCAGTTAGTATGAAATTCAATGTTGGCGCCATGTAGCAATCGTGTAATTTTTTTGTCATGGACCAAGCGTAATTGTATACCCGCACTGTGGTGACACTGACTTGGTCACGGTGATAATATTCATAGTTTTTGTTTACATTCCGAGTGAGCTGTCTGTTTTCATAAAGTCTGAGTTTTGATGGTCATTGATGCATTGATCAGTGTAAGAACAAAGACTGAACATTTTACATATTGGATCGTTTAAATAATCTGTAAGTTTATATACTATATTTTAACGTATGTCATTTATAATGTTAAATTACCATTTATATCATTAAATTAACTCATCCCTTGAAATAAAAAAAAACTACATAACATTTTTTGCTACTTCTTATACAATTTTCTGATCAATTCAATTATTTTATTGCCAATACCACAGGTTAAGACTGGATTTAATTATTTTAATTTAAACATCCTTTATACGCTTTAATTTTTGTGTTGGGCATACTTATTTATATTATTTTTTTTGTCTTGGAGATTACAGAATTGTCTTAAAATAATACTACGCAGTATTTACCCATGTTATTTGCAATAAAAAGTTTTAGTTTATCTTAAAATTGTGAAGGAAGTCACGATAAACCATTAAATATTTTAATTAAGAGGACGTTACACATACATTATTATGTTGCATCTGTCTTACAAGTGCGTACCATACCAAATTTTACGCTCAGCAGATCACGTTTAACTCTGTAAGTTTAAAAATTAGAGTGAAGTTTAACTGTACCTTAATCTGATAGTGGGATATTTACATATGGTTTTACTTAATAAAAATACAAATCTATATATTATATAAAAAGGAATGAATGTTCGTCTGTCCTTTATGCATTTTTAACCGGCTGGACCAATTTTGATGAATATCTTTGTGTGCGTATAAGTGGTTCCCCGGGATGATTTAGATTGTCAACTGGACCGGTAGGTCTGACCCGAGGAGCTGTTCAAACAGGGGTTTTGAGATTTACAGAGGAAATTTTTGTTTATAAATGGTTATTATTGGCTATAGGAGAAATAATTAGTAATTATTATTTATTCGTTGCCATTGGTTAATCGAGCAGATCGGGCACAAGCTTGCATCAAATACAATTTTCGCACATTGCCTACCAAGGTGGCTGAGTTGCACTTTTTCCGATATTCGACGTTGAACCATCATAATTTTTTTTATGGTCGTCATTTTTTACAGGCAATGAATTGCGCAAGATCAGCTAGTTTATTATAAAGTATAGTAAAATACGTAAAATACGCTCTACGAGAATAATGATCCAATTCTTTAAAATCAACCAAATTAGTTAATTCATTTTAACTAATACAGGGTAATATTCTACAGACCATATAGAACTCCGTTTTTCAATATTTTTAACCTCAAACTTTAGAATACGTCTTCAAAGTTAATACTATTTTAAGCGTTTTTTATGATCTATACTGTACCATTATTTGAAATAAAATGAAATATTGGAGGTTGATGCAGCATGTAGGAAATTTTCTTATTTCACCTATAAAAATAGTTATCAAAATCCGACAACTCCTAAAGGACTGAAAATTATTCCCATGGAGGCATTTTTTTATTATTATAATTAAGGTGGCAACTAAAATATAAAATTTAATTTTCAAATTTTATAGAATTGCGGAAAAATGCTACTGGGCACCTTAATACTAACTTTTTTCATTATTCTACTGATTTAAAAATATGCCACACTGAATTTGCTGGTTCCCACAAATTGATAATAAATATAGTCATAAACGTATATAGTTAGGTAAGAAATTATTATTTAAATGTTTTTTTATAAAATGAAATAAAACAAGATGTTCATTTAGTATCATTAGTACTATTAGTATTTACCATCAGATATTCAAAACACAACAATATATTCATTGCAATCATTATAACTTTTTGGATTGAAAATGTAGTTATTATAATTTTTAATATGATTTATAAATTCAAAATTAATTCTACTTAAAACACATTGATATTAATAACAATTTATTTATAATTTTAGAGAAGATGTGTTCTGATAAAGATACATATGAAATCATGGTTTTCAGACCAACTTGGAGAGAATTTCAAAATTTCAGTAGCTATATTGAGTTGATGGAGAAGCAAGGTGCTCACAGGGCTGGATTAGCGAAAGTACGATAGTATAAAATTGTTGCATTTGTATATCAATTTCTGATTTTATTGTTACAATTCAATCTTATAATCTAAATATGTAATATTAATCTTGTAGGTTATTCCACCACCTGAATGGAGAGCAAGAAGAAAGCGTTGTGATGAAGATGATATTATGAGTTTGAAAATTCCAACTCCAATCAGTCAAGTACTACTTCATTCAAGCACCTAGTTTTTAAAAAACCAGTCTATTAATTATTATTTTGATTTAGGTCGCACAAGGTAATCGAGGACTTTATCAACTACTTAATGTAGAAAATAAACTTATGACAGTATCCAATTATAAAATAATAGCAGAATCTGATGAATTTAAGACACCTGACCATTTTGATAATGACGATCTTGAAAAAAAATATTGGAAAAATATTATGTACAACCCCCCATTGTATGGTGCAGATGTATCTGGATCTATAATGGATAAAGATGTTGGTGTAAGAATTATATTTATACATTTATAAATAATAAATTATTTTATCTCAAGTGTATATGTAAATGAAGTAAATATTGTTTTAAATTAAATTAAGGTTTGGAATATAAACAAATTGGGTACAATATTAGATTATGTAAATGAAGATTATGGAGTTAGAATTGAAGGTGTCAATACAGCTTATTTATATTTTGGTATGTGGAAATCCTCGTTTGCATGGCACACTGAAGACATGGACTTGTATAGTATAAACTATATACACGAAGGGTATCCAAAGACATGGTAAGATTATTCTTACATTTTATTATTATACTTTATAATTATATATTATATATTTTATTTTACTTAAGGTATACAATATCTCCAGAACATGGTCACCGCTTTGAAAGATTGGCTAATCGCTTTTTTCCAATTGAAGCTTCAAACTGTCCTGCTTTTCTCAGACATAAAATGACTATTATATCTCCTGATATTTTAAAACAATATTCTATACCATTTAATAAAGTAAATAATTAAGAATTACTAATTTTAAACTTGATTATCAGTAGGTAATTATGATTTTTTTATGATCAATATTATTGTTTGTTATAGATCACACAAAAGCAAGGTGAATTTATTATAACATTCCCCTTTGGATATCATTCGGGTTTTAACCATGGCTACAATATAGCTGAATCCACTAATTTTGCGTTACCACGTTGGGTCGAGTATGGGAAAAGAGCTTTATTGTGTGATTGCAGTCCAGATTCAGTAAAGATTTGTATGGATACATTTGTTAAACGTATACAGCCCGAAAAGTATGAGTTATGGCTTCAAAAAAATAATGTTGGTGCTCATCCAAAAGATACTTATGGTACTTTAGAAGCTCCTTTGACAAGTAAATCTAACATATCATGTAACAAGAAGTAAGTTAGTTTTCATTATCCAAATATAAAAGTTTTTTAAATTTGGTTTTTTATAAGCTACAGTAATACAAGTATTCCAAAACATCATATTAAAGCTGGTAGAAAACGTTGTCACGAAACACTTCAATCAGATTCTGATTTGCCTAAAGATACAACATATTCAAATAAAGCTAGAGGTGTACCTACATCAACAAGTGTACAAGGGTTAGATAAAAAAGAATATGAAGATGAGCAACTTAATGTCAAACAGAGAGAAGTAATGGAAAATATATTGCTAAAAGCTGATGAAATGGGTTGGTTATATTTACATTGATCTTTTTGCTTCAATGATTATTTTAAATTAAATTTTTATTTTTAGATATCACTGAAGTATCATATAATAATAGAAAATCTAGACATTTTAATAAAAATCATTCAGTCATGAATGTCAATCATGAAATTGATGGTATGTTTCAGTTAATTTCTTTTCTATTTATATTCAAATAATCATTAAATATTAAATTTAGCGGTCCTATGGATGCAGCCTCTGCAGCCTGTGCTACACCTGACATTTCAACTACCACTTTATTTTATTGGTTGAAATCATATAATTATTCATAACTCATAAGGTGGATATTTTATAGTTTATATATCTTTGTTTTTTCACGATCTATTGTTCTGATCATGAACTTAGTTGTTAGTTTCAGTGTTAGGTAGTAACGTAACAAAAATTACAAATTACTATGTAGTAGGAGTTATATAGTATATTTTATTTAAATTAACGTAATTGTAACAAATTTTCTTTTAAAAGTAATTTCTATGAAGTAACGTGTTATATTCAACGTTAATAAAATAAGTTATGAATGTCACATAAACTAAGGGTTAGGATATTCGAGAAAAATTAAAAATCTATAAAATGTATTTACTATTCTAAAAATTGTATATAATAATGATGAATATTATTATGAAGAATGCAGGAATTTTGCGCGTTTTATTCATGCGTATTACATTAATTTATTATCAGTGTAGTGTACCTACATAATCAATGTCTCACATAAACTATGTACAATTTATATATAATAATTTATGGTTTCCTTACTACTTATTGTATTCGTTATGGACTGAATTTGTTGTTAAATTTTGAAAAAATAACTATTCATCACGCATTACTTTTTGAATGAAAAAGTAACATAACGTGATAAAAATGATGTCGGGTAATGCAAATGTAATTTAAATACAATATTTAATGTTGTGGGTAACGTAATTGAGATTGACACAGGATAGTTGTTAGCTCGTAGTTCTGATGATCAAGCCAGGATTAAAGGGAGGAAGACCCTAGGCTAACAGCAGTATTTATATAGTCACTATCACATCTATAGTTATTATATTATGCAGAAAAACCAAGTTCGGAGGAAAGGAAATAACTAGTTTACTATTTTCAACAATTATATATAATAGTCGAAAGTAAATTAAGGTTCATTGATACTCAGTAAATCTAACTTAGAACACATACCCGATACCCTTAACATTTAGAAATTAACCATCTATGCTGCACCTGAAGTAAAATCCTGGGACCGCCTATGCGTTTTTGCTTCAATGATTATTTTTTATTAAATTGTTATTTTTAGATGTCACTAAAGTATCATATAATAAAGAAAAATCTAGACTTTTGAATAAAAATCATTCAGTCTTGGAAGATATAGAATTTAAAAGTGGTCCTGGTTATTGTAATGATTCAGATAAAAGAAGTGGCAAGAAAATAAAGTATACAAAACTAGAAACAATAAAGAATCCCGAATCTAATAATAAGAAAAAGTCTAAATCAATTAAAAAAGTAACAACTATATCACCTATAAATGTTGAGAGTCTCAATTCTATGAATATTAATAGAATTACAGAAGAGTCTCGGATGAATAAATGTATTAATAAGAGTATAAAAGATTCAACAGTTTTTGACAAAACCTTAAGCAATGATCATTTATTATCTAAAAAATGTGACAGTGTTAATGCTAACACACATTTAAATGTGGTTGTAAATAAATCATTACCACCAAGTAAGTTGGAAAAGCCACGTAATTTATCTGTCACCAGTTCCAAAACCCACATGATTTTTAAAAATCAACCATCTAATATGACATCAATATTTACGACTCAAACTAAAAAAAAAATAGATTTGGAATCAACACAGAATTTTTTTCAACCAACTCTTGAACCTAAGGAAGAAAAACATGAAATTTATGGTATGTTTCAGTTAATTTCGTTTCTACTTATATTAAAACAATTATCAAATATTAAATTTAAATTTTTTTATGTAAGTCAATATCAATATTTAAAAATATAGTAGAATATGCTTATAACGATCTTAAAAGGACTGATTGAATCAGATTGTTTTATCCGAGTATTGTTATATCCGGATGACAAAAACATACTGCACATAGAACCAACCATGTACATGACTAAGAATTGTAGTATCTGATGTTGTATAAAGCATTGTAATAAGTGGTTCTACTATACAATATAATTTATGTATGATACTAGTAATATTGGTCACAATATTAATACTAATACTATAATAGCATTATTTTAATTTTATTTAAATAATTTAATTTTATGATTTTACCATACTCTATTCAACATAAAACCTAATCTCGGTGACGACCAGTTTAGTTTTGGGTAACG
Organism: Sitobion miscanthi; assembly: GCA_008086715.1. Taxonomy (NCBI): domain Eukaryota; kingdom Metazoa; phylum Arthropoda; class Insecta; order Hemiptera; family Aphididae; genus Sitobion; species Sitobion miscanthi. The sequence goes on from CM017801.1 coordinate 32,091,145, forward strand.
CTCAGGTCAACACCTGTTTGTCACTCCTATGAGTCAAACATCTGTACGCCTGCTGTAATTAAAAACCACACGTTTGTGCAGAAGTTGGCCACCAAGGTTACTTGTTATGTTGAATAGAATATAAGTATATATTTAAATAGACATTTTCATTCACAGATATACAAAATAATATAAGTGATATGGTTAACAATTGTTGCTCATTTGAGGTTGAGCGACTGTATAATATTTATAGAAGCATGGACGACCCACATTGTTCAATATGTATGATGTTAAATCATAAAAAGGTAATAGAAAATACATTTTTCCAATAAATCACTTTTACCTACTTATAAAAATGTAGATTCAGCATTATTATCTAAATATGATTGTTGCTCACACCAATATATGTTTTAAGAATATAATTTATTTTGACAAAACTATATTTAAAAATCATAATATATTTTTAATGTTTGAATAGTTAACTTTCAACTTGGATTGGCAAATCATAGCAAAATCTTTTGTGTTACCTAACTTAAAGAAACCCACCATAGCATTATTTAAGCATGCACTTTCTGGCAGTGACAAGGGTTTTAAGGAAAAACTCATAAGATGTGAAAAATGTTATTTGATCGTTCATAAAGTGTGTTATGGCACAACTGTAGACACAAGTAGTCATTGGTTGTGTGATCGATGCATGACAAATCCTAGGCTTGCTGTAAGTGTATTATACATTAATAAATGATGCGTAGTCGCACAAGTCGCAATTTAAAAAATAATTCTCATGTCAAATGAATACTCATCTGCCTCAAGAATTTATTATTTTTTATTTTATTATTAAATTTAAGTTTTTTGTATTTTTCATTGTTATAGTTTCATAGATTAATCTGTAAACATAAAAAATATTAAATATATCAAAATTAGTTTAAAATAAAATATTAATATGTATTGAAATATATGTACCTATAGGCTTGTGTATACTGTCCATTGAAAGGTGGGGCTCTAAAAGAATTTAAAATCAATGGATGGTCACATGTTGAATGCCATCTTTTTGTGCACGGCAGTAGTCCATTAACTACCAATACTTTTTCAACAGACTTTATAACTAACCAAAAGGTATATTATGTGTTCATTCTTGAGTTGTATTTTTTTATACCTAAATTATGCAACATTTTACAGTGTGTAATATGCAATTTAACATCTGGTAATTGTTTTCGTTGCTCTGAAAGCAGTTGCTGTGCACAGTTCCATATTTCTTGTGGAATATTTGCTGGATATGATTATCAAATTAACCAAAAGAGGAAGCATATTACTTTAATCCATTGCAATAATCATTCATATGTTCCAGATAAAGTAAGTTATTCTTCATAATACTTAATATGTTAGTTATTTTATGGTGGATGTTTATATTCTTAGAACCGGATAGTTCACATAAATCAAAAAGTATGGGCAAAACACTTGCAACATAAAAGGATCTCTGAATGTCGAATTGTAAAAATTGATAAAACTCCTTTGGGTATTGTGCAATTCAGTGATGGTACAATATCAGACAGTATTACACTAAAAGAAATTAAGGTATTCTTGTTTGTATTTACATTTTCTAATATTCATAAATAATTTTTTTTATCGTAATTATGTTTTTAGAATTATGCAAATAATTTTCCACCCATTAACAAAGAAATACATTTGAAATCTGGTGACAAAGGTTTATTTCTGGGGTTAAATTATAAGCACATATATTCAGTAAGTTTAATTTATTATATAACATTTTACTTGAATAACTTGAAATTAATGTTAGTGTACATGTCAGGTCGAATATAACGATGGTGCATCTGATTGTCTATTCCATGATGATATATGCAGTTTGGATGAACAATTTAATAGCAGTCTATAATGGCAAGCTAAGTGATCATCTAGGTTAACTAAACATCAAAAAAAAAAGAAAATAACTGATGTTTTATAAGTATGTTTAGTTACTTAATTAACTATTTAATTTTTAAAACTTTTAAGAACATAATATATATATTTTTTAATCAACTTGTTATAATTAATTTTATATATTGTATGCATAATGATACTAAACCTATACATTATAATATGATGATTAGAGCTCGGAAGTTTTAGGAGTTTTATATTATTCTATATGCTCTTGGTTTATAGAAGATCAATCTAAAAATCTTAGCTATACAATTGCGAGTATAAAAATATAAAATTTTAAATGCATATTTTGTAAATTTTATGAAAAAAGTGCATATTTCTTGAATTTCATCTGCATAAAATGCATATTTAATTTTTTCTAAAAAAATGATCTTATTCTCTCTTATACGGTAATATTAATAATATTGAATATAAATTTCAATATTATTTAATGGAAGTTTATTTTTATTTTTATCACCGCAGTTGACTATTAATTTAACAACAATAGATTGATTTGGAATTTTTATTAAATTTTCTTGCATTTTTAGATTCTATTACTTCCGAATCCTTATGATTATACTTTTATTTTTACTACTTTATTATGTATGATATATTAATTTATATCAAATAATAAAAAAACTGATATTAAAATGTTTATTTTACGTTCGTGACTACTAGAAATCATGTAAATATGTTTTTTCTTCAATGTCATTTAGAATGTATTCATCTAACAGAGGTTCAGCTAAGCCTTATTCTTCGTCTGCATGAAATGATTATTTTCAAAAATAATTATTTCATAGTAAAAACTGCCTTCTTTTTTTAAGTGAAGCTTCTTTCCTTTCTCAGGAAATATGTATTTTCAACATCACCTATAAATTATAACATATTGGTATAATATTTTACTGGTATTTATAACATAATAAATTATACTACAAATTTTACTGACAAATTTCATTGACGGCATTTTTGTGTAATTAGCGTATAGTTTTACCTGAAGTATTATTTAAGTATATAAAGTAGACTCTATTCTTATATTTTAAGATTTTCAAAATAAAAATGTATTCGTTTTCCACAAACATTTTTTATAATACCTACTGTTGAATTTTTCACACATAATTTATTATTGTCCATGTTTGACAATCAACTTTCAGTATGCATAAGGAATAACTAGTCATCCAACTATTTGATTAATTTCCCTAACAAGGCCACATTTTCCATGTCTTCTAACAAACTAAGTTTCTTTTTTTTTTTTTTTTACAAACATATTTTTCATATTCCTTATGACTACCCAGAATATGGCAAAAGCTATTTATAATATCTTTAATTAATCCTAGGGGCGGACCCTTTGGGAGGTTAGCTAACCTACAGTTTTTTTGCCAGTTAAATGTGACCCTTCGAAATGGCAAACTACATGAACATTTTTTATTTGAAAAATGTACACGGACTCAAGAATGTTTCTATACAATTACAAATATAACTATAAATGTATAAGTATATTATAATTTATGATGTATATACAGACTGAGATATAAAGACTGAGCATTGAAGTAAAAGTGTTTAAACTGATCAACTTATAATGTACCTAATTAAAAAAAAAAATGAGTATAAAAATATGTTCGATATATATAGGATTTTATGAAGTTGACATAGATAAAATTGATATAGAAGAGTGGAATACCGTTCATCATGTCTAGTTTACCAACAAGCGTGTATGACAAAACTATCGAAACTGGACCTTTAAAATTAAATAAAGTATTGAATTTCATGATATCACGAGAAATGGTTTTTTCGTATCCAAATTTATATACTTTGTATAAAATATTCTATACACTTTCAGTCAGCAGTGCAACTGCAGAAAGAAGTTTTAGCCGTCTAAAACTTCTCAAAACATGCCTTCGCTCAACTATGACTTAAGACCGGCTATCAAATTTGGTCATATTGAGCATAAAAAGCAACATAGCTCAAACCATCGATTTTGATAACGTAATAAGTACATTTGCTCTAATGAAAAATGATTTTAATTTTAGTTCTTTACTATTATTTTCATGTAGGCATTATAGAATATAAATTTAAAAAATGTATTATTTTTGACTTATGTATTAGATTAGAATTTAGAACCACCTATAATCTCTTGTGAAAATTAAATAAGTCATTGAAAACTAAAATAAAATAAATATTTTGTAAATATACGTATAAAAATAAAATATTAAATATGTATAGTCCCTTCTTAAAATTATTTGAATATTTCAGGAAAATTTGTTCGTTGAAATTTTAATGCAACAAATAAAAAGAAAAATTAATTATTAGCACATAAAGGCTAAAGCTTGTAATTAAATTTTACATTTTACTTAAAAATTGATAATGACTCATATAATACAGTTATATTGAATGTTGGTATCAAAATGTGATGTAAATAACTAATAAGGTAAATCGCGAGCACATTGGGTGACTTTATAATACCTATAGTTGGTTGAAGTTTTTACCAGTGTTGAGTAAGTTACTTTTAGAAAGTAATTAAGTTACTTTACTCGTTACTCAAATAAAATTGTAATGATATTACTTAACTTTTCAATTATAAAAGTCACTCATTACTTTCTCGTTACAAAAAAATTTTTTTTTTATATTTCTTAGCAAGTATTATTCTGCAGGCAATAATGTAATTTTTTATAGAAATACATTACCTATGATAAAAAGGTATAATTTGAAAAAGAAGATGTACAGTTAATACATATTTACATAACAAAAGTAATTACTTACGGGTTATAACTATTAAAAAATTAATTGTACCTACTTAGCAACGGTAATTAATCATTATATGTATAGTTAAGTAGGTATATTATGTATTTATGTCACAAACTCACAACATAAACCTTAGGTATGTGAAAATAAAATCATAATACATATAGAACACAATAAGAACTTATAAAAATATAAAAATAAACCGTTTATAAATGCCAAAATATGGCTATAATGATTCATAACAGTACAATGTAAATATTTTCATTTCATTTCAATTTCAGAAAAATAATGTTATATTCTAATGTAAATTCTAAATATAGTAATAACTAATAAGTATTTTCAAATTGAACAGTTTTTGTACAACACTAAATTCTTTATAAAACCTGTATAGTTTAGGAGCGTATAAAACGTAATAGTCCACGCTAGATATTCATAGGAAACGTTCTGCGAAGGTACCTATTTAGAGGAATCAAATTAACTAATAAATTTAATTAACTGTTCTCGTGATTTACGGTGCAATTCAACATGTCATAATATGTCAAAGCCATTGAAAACTGAATTGTGGTGAGTTAAAAATAAATATACATATATATTGGATTAGTAAACGTAATAATACCCGCATTATAGACGATTTTTTTTTCAATTCCCAATAAGTAGGTAGGTAGATACTAGGTACAAATAATTCGAAACTGTAACACGTTATTCTATAGAAATTACTTTTCAAAAGTAATTCCATTAAATTTTTGTTACATGAAAATAATTCTAATGAAATTACGTAACGTTACTACCCAACACTAGTTTCTACACAGTGGCCTCTCGTAAGTAAAGCACAGTTCTAAAATCCTGGGTACACCACTGCTTATATAGAAATACATTTAAATAGATGTTTATAAAACATAAATTATATAAGTAATGCAACATATGGAGTAGGTACGAGTAATATGTGTATTTTTCTTTTTACAATTAAATATGTACTGTAAACATAAGATTTTAGATTTTGTATTCTAAGAAGAATAATTGTCGTTTATACAATAATTATTTATTATGTGATTTTTTTTAAAACATTTACTCTTGTGATTATCACCCTTTGTATTAATATTCAACTGGTAGTTTCTGGTAGCCAATTGGAAAATAACTATTGTAGTATATACAGTTTTACAGGGTGAATGTGTTTTTCACCAAATACACTAACGCCCAATTTTCCTTTAATAATTAAATTATTTAAATTCAGATTTTTTTAATTTTTATATAGGTATACTCAAAAAAGTCTCAAGAATACTGTTTTATAAAATTCTTGAATTTTTTTCACTACTTAAACTTTAAAGTGTGTAGGTTGAAGATACAAACTTCTGTTTTTTCAAACAAGAACACTTCTTTTTAAGTAAATTATTTAGTAGATAGTTTTTTTGGAAACTGGTGGATTACAATATATACCTAATGATGTACCCCGTAATTCTGTTTAACAATAATATGAATTAATTATAGAATACTCTTAAAAAAGATACTGATACTCAGAATCAATTTCATAATATACCTAGGTACAATAGTACGATAGTTTTTCATTGAATCTCAATTTCTTCAAATCTTACCAATTTTTATTACAGTTACGAGATATAGGTACTTTGAACCTAGTGGCATGCTACTACAACTGTTCTGCCTTTGATACTTTTTTCACAAAATATTTACATTAGCTTTCTCTATAAATTGTATAGTTTAGTAAATATATGTTTTATTTTTGAGGTATTTATAAATATTTAAAAGTTCAACTTTTCTTAGTTATTTTCTATAAATATCAACAAAAATGTTTTGCATTTTTAAATTTAATACATCGTCCCTCACAACTCATAAGCTGTTATAGTAGTAGTTCAAAAATATTAATTATACGTCTATAAGTAATCACAATCTTTTTTTATAAGCATTTAAAGTTCATATTTTGGCAATTTTTTCTATTTGTATTAATCAAATGGTAAATATAGCTGTGATCAAAAATATTTTTTCCGATGATCGGTTAATCAAGTTATATACGTTTACGGCTTGTAGATACCGTTGGAATATTTTCTATCTATGCAGATGATGACTGTTTAAATGCTTCGTCGTTGATACAATCGCCATATAGACATGGGACCCTTTATGCAAACAGTACTTAACGACAACGGAAAAACATCTAAGTCGTTACCTAGCAATACAAAATTACGAAATTTATATCAAGTTTATCAAAAAAAATTAATTTAATGACCAGATCAAAATGTCCCCGTAGGACAATATCTTTAATATTTCTCAAATGCTATTGTAACATGAAGTATGTTGTATTCAATGTTCAAGCACTTTGACCCAACAAATAAAAATTAATTTTAAAAATTTTAAATTTAAAATATCAATAAATAGCTAAAACGAATCAAAATATTTTGAAAAATTTAATTTGTATAGAAAATAATATAATAAACATTTGGTGAACATTTCAAGTACCTATGGTTAATAGTTTTTGAACCACAGCAAAACAAGAAAATCGTTTTATGACAAATTGTTTATTTACAGGTGAATATCCAATGTCTTTAAAAAGTGTTTAGCCTGGTTAAGAAACTTGAAAATGTAAAACAAGTACTCTCATAATTCATAAGTCGTTGCTTTTAAAAATTAAAAAAAGTTGAGCTTAAATAAACAATACTTCTTTATGAGTGCCTGAAGTTCGAATATTGATTAAATTAATCAATATCATGAAAATTTTCAAATTATTTTGAGTCAGAAATTGATAAAAAGTCGTCTACAATATTATATATCTGAGATTTTAAAATTTAATTCAAGATTCCCTACAAGTTTTTTTTACATTTAACAAACAAATAGTTTACCGATAAGTCAAATACATTTCTTTTGAGCGTTTTAAGTTTAATTAAAAAAAACTTAGAAAAACGGGTAAGTTGTTCTCGCTCTGCTATACAGGAGGTTACAAGTGAGTCACTGTAATGGATTTTTTAATATCTGAAAAGATTCTGAGTGACTCAAATCAAAAAAGTGGGTGTCGCTCTGCTATATAGGTACAGTAGGTGAAAAGTAAGTCACTGTAATGAATTGTGTTAAATTTGAATTCAATGATATAATATCATTGTATAAGAAAAACAATTCTGAGAGAAGACGGTCAGTCATCTAAGTATATTTGATGATATTATTGCAAATTAAGTAATTTATATTTAATCTATTTACGTTGACCTTTGTTTTAAATTTTTAATCCCTAGCTATAAATGTTAAACATTTTATACATTTTTAACTAAAAAATAAATTCTCAATTCTCAATTAAATAAATTTAAATATACCAGAAGCCTTATATTATAATAATGTATTATTTCACGCTTATTACGCCAACAAATAAAACTTTATTGATATTCATAGAAAAAAAAACCTAAAAAAATTTAAATTTGAAATTGTTCGTAAACAGCTCAAGACAAGTAAACATATTTTGAAAATGTTATAGTGTATAGAAATTGATAAAATAAACATTCAGTAAAATTTTCATCTATCTAGAATTATTCGTTTTTGAATTACAACAAAAAAAAAATCTTTACAAGTGAAATCGAGTGAATATCCAATGTAATAATATAAACTTCAATACGCTCATAAAAATTTTATTTTATTTTATTAGACACTTTTTTTTTGATAAAGGTAGACAAACTTATGAGAAATTATGTTTAAATTTTTAAAATTTTAGATTAAAAAAGAAAAAATTTTATGAATTTCTTACTTAAAATAATTTGCATATTTTCGTGAATTTTACGTATTTTGTTAATATTTTAACTTTAAATGTTTACAAAAAAATTGTGGCTGGATTTTTAATATTTTTCATCTGCTTTTGAAACAATATATTGGGAGCCTTCTATTCAATTTTCAAGCATTTTTACACAACAAATAAAATTTGATTGATATTTATAGAATAACACCAAAATTCAAAATCGATTTTCCGTAAAAATTTCCGTTTTTCCTTAATTTTTATTTTTATTTTTCACGGCGCTTTTGAAATACTAGGAACTTTTTACTTTTGACTCCCCTAAGTACCAACTAGATTCGCTTACCTATCAAAAAAAATACTGTTGAAGCAAATCTAAGCTTTTTACTGTCCTAAAAGATGATGACAGACACAAAAAAAAAAAAATCAAAAAGCTGGTAAGTGGATGTCGCTTTGCTGTACAGTAGGTTACAAGTGGGTTACTGTACAATGGATTATATTTAATTTGAATTCAATGATATCATATCATTGTATACGAAAAACGATTCTGAGCGGTGACGGTTTGTCAATCTAGATATTTTATATATTGTTATAAATTTCAACGAAATAACTTAAATCGTAATTTTTATTTTTAGTTTTATTCATTTCTATGGTGATAAACAAAGCGTTAGAAATTAAAATCCCATATTTAGCGGTTTTTTGTAATTTGTCAGTGGTTTTTCCTGTGGCATTAAATAACTATTGAGAAAATCTAAAAATGACCTACCTAAAGTACCATCTTGATCTAATTTACTAAAAGATAAGATACTATATGTTGAAATCGTAGCACTACTTCTGGTAGAAATTTTGTATACAGGATAAAAAAAAATAATAATAAACACCATTGTAAAACCACTAGATCTCTCGGTTAGTTTAGTTTAGTTATTTAAGTTAGTCATATCAATATATTATCATGTGTTATAATATAATGACGTGTACCTAGTACCTACCTACCTTTATTATATTCTTTAATTGTGTTTTTAATAAATAAAATAACTGTAGTACAAAAAACGACGAGAATCCACGAAGATAATTTATGTGGTACTTTTAGTAAGTTTATTGCTTATACTAATACTTACACTATTTAGTATTTGCCGACACTGAATCACATTTTGTCTGTTGGATTAATTTTAATTGTGTATACCACGTTATCTAATGTGCAAGTGACGTTTCTAATAACATTGTATATGATCTGTTAATTTGTTAATATTTTTTTTTTCAAAAGCTGAATGGCGTTAATTTAAATAAATCAAAATATATTTTTATCCACTCCCAAGAGTTTGCAAAAGTAATCTGTCTTATCTTAGCAAGGTTATTAAGAAGGATAAACTTGTTTTCTGGTAACTAGTTTATGGATTACATCTTGTTATCTTAAGACTAGTTAGTAATAATAACTATTTTACATTTTAAATTGCTCGACTGAACAGATGAATAATTATTTAAAACTTCAAAACAAATATTACTTATAATAATTCTATACACAGAAGAAAAATTGTTTGTTAAAGAAAATTGGTGATAATTATAATTTACAAGGTACATTGGTACAACTTATTTTATTTCTGTATACCCTGAAATAGATTATGTGTAGATTTCCAGGGTGTTTCACATCTTCCTTGTAAACTTCTTTATAATAATCCCAACAAATTTGATTAGCTTTTGAATGGAGCTAAATAAAACCAATAAGTAACTATACATTTTAAGATTTTATGATCTATAAATAAATGTTTTAACTCACTAACTTACTCGTAAAGTTTTATTATTATGCAAACGATTTCTAATACATTTGAATAAGTGTACAAAGTCTGATAAAAAAAAAAACTTTACACTCACTATCAATAGGGTGTACAAAGTAGTTAATACTTACAATACATACCTAGGTAATTTACTTAATAGTATACATAAATAAATCTATCTTGTTATGATACGTATAACGTGTATACTGTACTACCGTTAGCGTTTACGTTAAAAATTGTACCAGATGCAATGGCGGGCAATTTGAACCACAAAAACAAACTAATTATTTTTTGTGCAGTATTATTATTTTTTTTTTTTTAATTATCATCTATTACTAATAACTATTATATAATATTTATGGAAAAATACAAAAACTGTATTTATTTTATATTAATACTTGTGTATTGTCCTATTTATTATATTCTACACATTTTAAAATAATAGTACATCAACATCATACAGTATTTATTTAAATTACTCTGAAACGTCGCCCCCCAATAACCGGTAATAATTGTCTGCAAAATGTTTTTGGTGTGATAAAATAAACAACAACGAGAAAATAAACTTGCCTCCATGTTTTAGATGAATATTCCTAACACAAAACCATAAAATGGCAGGCATAAATATACACACGTGTGTCTTACGTAATTTACATTTTACTATAATTTATATTTTATTTTATAAACAACTGAACAAACAATAGGCATACATTAAATTCCAAATTACAACGTCTTCAGCTGATACGCACAAGATTATAAAATAGCAATATAATTTCAAATTGCGATGAGGTGCTTGATGATATCACTCATTAAGTGATTTTTGATTCAATGAGTAAAGAGTTGAGAGGGGGGAGGCTACAAATTATGTTTACAAATTTGTACTAATTGTTGGTGTAACAATAATTCGTGGTATAGTTTTGTAGCTGAATTTCAAACAAATTTTGATCAAATGAATAATTATATAATGTGAGAATTCACTTTTAAAATGAACACGTCATACTGATACACGGTTAGAAAAATACTAAATGTCTGTTATACAATTTTTGACTAATCATAAAAAAAATTATATAATAATTTATGATGTATATTAGATATTATAACTTATAAGTATGAAATACATTTGCTTACAGAAAATATTTAACAATATATTATTAAATAAGTGTTTTAAAATACTTTCTTCTATATTATATTTTATACAAATATAAATATTTAGTGGGATTAAGTGAATTAATATTAAATATTATTAAAACCGACTTAATGAACACAAAATAACAGAATACCTAACTATATTTAATCAGAAAAATTAAAGCTAAAAGGAATAATAATCTACATATTTAATTTAAACAAACAATCAATAGTTTTATTATTATTTTTATGAATTATAATTTACACATAAAATGCTTAATCATCTGAAGCTCCAATAATGGCTAATATGTACATGAAAATGTTTACTATGTCTACATAGATGGTTAATGCTGCAAATATATATTCTTCTGGAGAGATTGAATACTTATGGTCACCACCGACCATCATTTGGGTGTCATAAATAAGATATAAGGAAAATATGATTGCACCTGCAGATGCAATTATAAGGATCGTCATTTTTCCAGGGAAAAATAAAGCAACAATAGATCCAACAAATAAAACTATCACAGCTATTAATAAAAAACCACCCATTACTGTAAAATCTATTTTAGTCTGAAAAGCAAATATTGTAAGAGCAAAACATATCAATATAGTTAAGCCAAGAGCCAACAGTACTTGTTCTGGATAGTAAAGTGACACAGATACCGCCAATAAAAACGATTTACTTAATGTGAATACAAACAAAAGAATATAGTTGAGAGGACTCTTGCGACGTACATTTTCACAGCATGCGAGCGCAATTAAAATAACAAAAGTAATGACAAATGCGATGATAGCTAGCCAAGGATGTGTTTTTACATAATTTCTAGTTTCATCATGAAAAGTTGCCATACCCACAATTATTAATGTGATTATTAGCTGACACATCAAAATACTGTAAACTTTACTGAAAGAATTAAAAATAAAAATAAAATATATTAATGTCATATAATATCTACCATTATTTGCTATTAATAGAAAAATTATATCTACCATATGAAGTCTTTACGTATAGTTTTATCGCTAAAGCCAAGGTCTCCATTTGGATTTTGTGTTTGTTGCCACATATTCATTGCAAATGTTATTTACACACCGGTCCAATTAATCTGAAAAATATGACATGACAAATATTATTTAAAGAAAAAACCGACTAACTAAAATGATAAAACTAACTGAATAAAACTCTTACTAAAATTTTTTTAGAGAAGGTTAACACCGAAAATTATTTATTTTTTTAGATATCTTAATAAATTTCATACTAACAATAGGTAAATTGTTTCAAACAAAAATTATTACTTAAATAATTATCCAACTAAATTTTATCTAATAAATATTTTTGTTTAAATGTAAAGTGTTAGAAAATAAGCTTGAAATGTATCCAAATTAAAAATTAAGTCATCTTTTTTGATAGGTGCAAAACAACAACAGAATAATATTAACTAGGTAACATAGCTATATATAATTGTGGTTTAGGCGTGAGAAAGTATAGCATCTGATTAAATCCTAAATGATCACTAAAGAATACCTATCCAAAGAAGGACAACGGGTATATTATAATGAACTCAAAATGAGCATATATTCAAACGTGATAACCCAAACTTAGAGTAAGCACTTTCAAATCACTCAGAACAATATTTTATGTTTAACATTTTCAATTTCAACTTTCTTTCAATTTCTTTTCTAAAATGTTTTTGAACTTAATGGAAATTTATTTATAATTAATGGCAATTATCAGGGAACACGATTGAAAAGAACAATCTGACAGTATGTCAAAGTCAACAATTTTGAGAAAAGATCTGTACGTGATGTGCAAACCACCCAGATGGCAATCAGTCAATTAATATGAAACAAAATTGAGGCCAGAGTAGCTACAGCCATCTTATTGTGATTTGTAACTCTTTTTGTTGTGTAATATTTATGTAAGCTCTGATCCGTATTTTTTTGGTACTTTATGGTCACTGTATATATTTTGGTGAATGTGTAAATGTATTATAATATTGTCGCCAAAAATTAAATAAAAATATATAGATTAATATATTATAATTTTTGTCTTTAAATTGATGAAGATTTTTTTCTAGGTAATAATTGAATTAAAAATAATTGATGAAATAATAATTTTTAAAATAATTTTTAATAGGCTGGAATAAGTTCTATACTTATATATATATATAAATATTTACGATAAATATTGAGAAAAATAATTTGAAGAGCAATTGTGAAATTATTTAGGCAGAAATAAGTGCTTGTGTTTTAATGAAAAATAAAATCTTGAGTAGGTAAATTGAATTATAGAAGTATGTAAAATAAAAAATGTTTTATGAGAAAATAATTGAAGGTTAACTCAGTTATTGAAAGTATTAGAAAGTACATTGAAAACATTTTTATTGTAATAATCTTATAATTATGTGGGTAATATGTATGCACATATAATATGTATATTAAAAATAATTTAACTTCAACATTAAACACACTTTTTTTGAATTTATTTTTGTTTATAAGGGCTATTGCTTTATGTGGGCAAATGGATTTAGTCCAAGAGTGACCACATTAAGCAGAATACACTGTATCTATGGACGTTTCAAAACGATTAATTTAATTTCAGCAGGTTATGAATTTTTAATCTGTAGTTTGTGGTGAGTGGTAACATCTGAAAGAGGGGATTCGTAAGGACCATGTAACTAAAAAAATGTATGTTGTTATTGTGTGTAAATATTGAGTTTCAAAAAAGAATAATTTGGGTGGTCTAAAAATGTTGGTTGGACAATTTTATTACATTAGTGTTTAAATTTGTGTTTTAAGTGTGACATTATAAAATCATACCTAACTAACAATTTTTTTGGGATAGTTATTCAGAATGGTTAACAATAAAAATATACAAAATATCAAAGATAAATAATATTATACACTATAATACCTAATTTAAAGTTTAAGCTATAGTGCTTTTCATAGCAACTATGACTAGGCGCTTCATGGCGGTTTTGTCTCAAACAGGGGTTTTCAAAAACCAGGATAGAAAAAATGTAAAGCCCACGTTTTTTCGGAAGTTTCATAACAAATAGTAAGATCAGCTGGGTTATGGATATATTTGAAGTATGAAGTATAATTTGTTGATTTTCAAGTAATTATTATTTATTGAATAGAAGAAAAAAAAATCCTCAAAGCTATATCTAACCAATATTATAATACTTAGATAAACAAATATATAAAAATAATAATAATACTAATATTTTCAGTAAGTATGAGACAAAGTTAGCGCTCGCTAGTGGAAGTTGTAGGATACAGCCGTCAAAAATAATAATAAATAATAGTAATACAAAAAAAGTTTATCAGTTTGCTTGTGCATAATTTAAAAATAGATGAAGATAGAAATCTAGAATAGAATCTAAAATAAGAATACTTTAAAATTCTTAAATTTAATTAATTAATTGGTACTGTAAGACGACTGATTTGTGTAGTTACAAAACTATGGTTTGAAATAATTTTATTATATCACTATGAGTCTATGAATTAAAATTATTTGACTATCTACGATTGATGTTTACTTTATATAGGATTCTTTTTACAGGCATGCTACATAGCACATCAAATTGTGATTGATGGTTCATTGGACTACTTAAAAATAACAAAAAAATAACAGTAGATTTTCTAAATCTAATTTTTATATTCATAGGATATACAAAGATACACAAATTTCCAAAAGAAAAAAAAATATTTCATTTGTTTTCTAAAAAAAATTAAAAAATTCAAGAAAATTCGAAAGTGTGTCGCGATTGACTCAAATTCATCTCGCGATCGACCGGTTGGCCACCCCTGCTATAGGGCAACATGTTGAGTGTTAACACTGGCACACGCCACACACTGGTAGCTGTAATAATACGAGTATACGTCACACGACAGATATTAATAATAAACTACCTATAGGTATGATACAATACATATACGATATACCTACGATAAAAGATTTTATGCAAAAGAAAAGACACAAGAAAAAACGCTTACCCGCTGTCTTCGTACGTCCGTATCAAACAACGGTTACGACACGTAACTGATCGTCTGGTTTGAAATGGGTATTATTCAACACTGCTTAATTACGATTTGGATTTCAGAACGACACGAATGCTTTTGACGATGAGTGCCGAGTGATCTAGGTCATAGAAAAGTAATAAAAAGTAATAATAATCTAGGTCTATTACCGCGCGCCTAGAAGATAACGACGCACGACTGTTACATAGATCTATACACACCATAGATATTAATCTTTAATTTCTATGATACACACTAATGCGCTTAAATAATGAATTGCTAGAACGACACACTAAATACAAAAATATAATGTTTTGAGGAATTTACAATTTATTAAGTAATAATGAGATATAATTATAATATACCTATATTTAAATAGAATGAAATAGATGTCGAACATTTGACCGAGCGGCGGGTGATGACTTAGCTTTTATATATGCCGATGAGTGATGAGCGTAAAATCACGTCGCCGTTACTTTAGCACTGCGACACACCCTTCACACTTATCGCAGTGACGACGCTGTTACTCGGTACTCGCTGCACAGAGTAATAATATGAGATGGTACAACTGGCCCTTACACTATTACTCTATGACTCGCTGCGACGAACACTTGTTGCTGTTACTCACTGCGACACTATTGTAAAAACCGCGGACTATGATTACCAGGACTGGAAACGAATAATAGTGCACTGCATAATGAAAAGATCCACATCTGTTGCGGAAAGTCAACGAGCGATTATATCGCCATCTCACCATCATCTTTTTCACCAGCTACCTACACTGCTCTATTACTATATACAGTGACCAAATTTAAGTTACTCAATTTTGTCGCCACGATCGCTCGTTGACTTTCCGTAACAGATCTTGATCAAATGATAAAGGTTCTTTTCCGTAGTAAAAACCAATGGCGAGTGGTGATTATAATATAGCGTTTTTGGTAACTTGTTATTAACTCAATTATTATTATAGTATTAAAAGCCCAGAAGATAATAATTAATATTATATTAAATCATTGAAAATATATTAATTAAATTAACTAAATCTTCTCTACATCGTGGTAGGTATTTGCCTACATAAAAATCTCGTAATTATTAGCATTGAGTAAAATATTATTTATTATTATACAATATAGTCTATGGTATTATCATTTATCACTATCATTATTTCACGTGCGAATTTGTTTTTACTCATCATAATATTTATTATTTACATCGTATTATCGAAATATTATATTAGGTAATGTGATTTGTGGTTTTAGATTTTAATGTTTCGGAATAATGCGAGACATTACACTTTATACATTTCACTCGTTTATATTCGTTTTAGTCAACTACTCAGCCCAACACCATAGAACACTGTAGCCTTAGTCGACTCGAACTTACGGGTCTTACGGTCAACCTATAGATTGAATGTTGCTTTAAACAACAACACTTGCCACTAAACGATGGACGATTCAATTCCCTATTCGTCAAACGAATACACTCCTCACTTTAACAACGAGTGAGTATACTAGATAGCATTACCTTAAAGTTACTGTCGGGTTCAGAGTATCCAATGTGTACATAGATGAGTAGGATACAATTACTTTTGCCCCCAATATTAGGTTAGGTTTGAATGTGCCTACCAAAAAATAAAAATATGGTTTTATTAAATTAATTTGTTTTTATCTATCGTCTGGGCTTCTTCTGTTAATTCAATTACATATTTATGTATAACTGTCAATGTTGGTTGTATAGTTTTGACTGCTACGTCCAATTATTGTTGATAGCGATAAAATATATTTTCTCGGTTAAATATTGATTATTCAAACCTCAATTCTAAGAAAGTAATTTTAATAATTGAAAAACTCAACCTCATTTTGAAGGATCTTTCATATTATCCTATTTTCAGTGTTGGATAGTAATGTAACGCAAATTACAAATTACTGTAACCAAATTACTTTTGCAATTTAGTCGTTAATACTGTACCTACATTATATATGTTATACCTATACTGCTATACATTTTATATAATAGTTTAATACTATAGCGTGTAACATTATACCATTACTTATTAGTTATTAATCATTACTACCTAGGTACTTGTCAGTCATTATGGACAGATTTTGTAATATATTTTTTTTAAATTAATATTATTTGTGACGTCCTACTATTTTGATGAAAAATTAACGTAACATGATAATAATAATGTTGGGTAACTTGAATTTAACTTAAATAAAAATATTTAATGTAACAAATAATGTAATTTTATTATTTTTCAAAAATAATTTACCCAACACTGCTGCTCTACTTTACATAATTAAAAGGACGTCACACCTGCATGTGTTGTCTCTGTCTTGTAAATGTACAACATAGCAAAAACTGTTTTGAGCGGGATAACTTTTCTCGCACCATATTTGTTGTAGAACTACCAAATTTTCACAAGACCTAAAGAAGAATTCTATCTGTGCAACAGCTTGCATTTTTTTTTAACAAACACTATCCAATCATTTTTTATAAGCAAATGAAAAAAACTAAATGTTTAGAAGCAAATAACTTTTATTGTATTTATGTTGTCTAAAACATAGGCACGTTGTTGCATAGATAATTTTTTACCCTATATGTTCAGAAATTTTGGAGCCACTACTACAAAATATACAGTAAGATAAAAGTTCTCCCGCGCAAAACAATTTTAGCTATGTTGTACATTTGTAAGACGGAGACAACCCATGCGGGTGTGACGTCCTCTTAAGAACTATAGGATGATTAATTTGTCAATTCATATTATTAATACTATACCTTTATATTAATCTATTGTTAAAAATAATATGTAACAGATTGGGATAGTAAAAACTATAGTTTGAACAAAGTTATAACTAATAGTATGTATATAATTATTTTTGAAATTTGTAGGATATTTCAATATGATTTATTTTACTTTCAATGTTAGTTAACTAGATTTCTGTTTTAAATACTAATTATGAGTTTTTAGTAATAATTAGGTATTGATTAAAAAAACATTAACAATTTTTATTCAAACACAATACTTAAATACTGAACGCAGTTACTTATTATTGGTGCATGCTACATACAACTACTTTGTACTTATTAATTAAAAACTTTAAATGTATTAACAATATTTTAATTTTTGTAGCTCTGATGATAGTGATACTTGAATGATGAAAATTCTAATAATGATGATTAATTGATTGACTCTGATAATAATTTCTATATCATCCAATACATTTTTAAAAAATGATAATGTTAAGACCAAAAGAATATTAGATGTTTGTGATGTACCACCCATTGAAGATTTAAAAATATAATTTAACAAAGCCAAATGTCAATCAATCTGATGCAAATTATGTTCACACTTTAGGCAAATATAACTACAAATTTGAGATAAACTATTTTTAAAGTGTAAAATAATCATAAAATATCTTGCTCATATATTTTTTTATTAAAGAACAAAAATAATAATATATTTAAATTGTTTTTTGTTCCAGTTATCGTTGAAGCATTTTTAAATCAATCTGCAATGGAGTATATTGACTTTGCGTTATTTATTTTGTGGATTGGAGAAAACTAGCTTTAGGAAAAATATTTGATGTAGTTGGACTCGTAACTAAACACTTCTACAGAGTTTGTTTCAATGATTCTAACCATATCAACAAGTTTGATATATTAATTAAGGAACACCATATTCTTCTGAAGGTTGGGAATTGTCTGAGGCCGTACACTCATAGTTATCTTAATTGGGAGGACAAGAGCTGTGTGTTAATTAAGTCTTAATATTGGAATTATGATAAGATCGAGTTGTGTACATTATCTCCTGTCTTAGTTTTTTTTGCTAACTTTCCTGCATCATCATCAGAGTAATATAAAAACTCACAAGCCACTAGGTGGTTCATTATTGTCTGTAAGATACACAGCTGAATCACTTTGTGAGTTTTTTTATTACTCTGGTAATGTTACAGATAAGTTTACCAGGGAAAAATGCATTACAGAGTTAGTGTACACAACCTTTGGATAATGATGTTAATAAAATTTATACAAAGAAATTCTTGAATCCTCCCAGTCAATATGTAGTCAAAAATAACCTCACACCAATAAATACAACACATTAATTTTTTCAGAATTTAAATATTTAGACACTACAAACAAACAGCC
Source organism: Sitobion miscanthi (assembly GCA_008086715.1). NCBI lineage: Eukaryota > Metazoa > Arthropoda > Insecta > Hemiptera > Aphididae > Sitobion > Sitobion miscanthi. Next base: position 32,110,561 of record CM017801.1, read on the forward strand.
TGTGTCTTTCAATTATAGTATCCCTCCAACTGTCCTAACCATTTTTATTAAAATTCTTCAATTATATTATTATGATTCAAAATGTTTTTTATTGTGTACCTTGTTTTTGTATTGATATATCAATTTGATATATTATGAGTTATGACTAATTATAATAATTGTTTTTATATTTAAAGCCACATTAAGAGGACGTGGGACCCGCATGTGTTGTCTCCTAACTGCATAACATAACAAATTTTATGCTCAGCAGATGTAAATTGACCTTTTATAATGTAAAGTTAAGATTATCTAGGCATAAATGTCATAGGCTTTCTATTATATTTTAATTTTAAAGCGAGTTATGAATATTTTAAGATGTAAAAACAATTTACAATGTAAATAAAAAAAAAAATAAATAGTCATCGCCCCTCTTAAAATTAAAATACATTAAAACACATCTATGACATTGCCCAGATAATAATCTTACCTTTAAACATTATAAGAGGTAAATTTATTCTAATTTAAAAACTAACGGAGCTGAACCTGAACACATGTGGATGTCACGTCCTCTTAAGTCACTAGGTAATTTTATCATGATTACAGATTTATTCCTGCTTAGGTTAATTATTGTATCTAAATATGCCTTGGAATGCAAAAAAATCAATTATTAAAATAATTATTGAAATTTAGAAAAAAAAATTTACGGTTACTTATCATTTAAGAATAGATAATTTATCTAAACCTAATATTGTAAATTGTAACAGATATGAACAGCATCAACTAAAAATTGATACATTAAATACTTAGCTAGCTCTAAAACAGTAAAACGTAAAATAGTTTCCTTCACAAATTAAATTTAGATTCCTATCAACTAAACTGTGTCAAATTATATGCACAAAATGAATTTTGCATTAATTAAATGTTTAAAATATCTTTTAACCAGCTTATCATTTCACACTTCTGATGTATGGGCATGTGGTTAATAATTATTAGTTAGTAATATTTAATAGGGGCATCTTTCACTATAAGTTTTTTCCTTCTAGATTTTTTTGAACATTTACACTAGTAGAAAGATCTGATATATTCTCAGCCTTTCTTACTTTAGATTTAGTTTCTTGGAGACTATCTAAATTATTTTATAAATGCACAAAAAACCAAGAGTTCCTAGTATTAACTATACATATGTTTACAATAAGTGGTAGAAGGACTATTTTTTCACTATTAACTTGATCATAATGTTTGTTTATATAATATTATAAGTTTTGTAGCGTATCATATATCTTTTGATAGTAGCAAGTATCTTGTCCTAAACAACTTATTATTTTTGCCTCACAACACGTACATACTAAATTGATTTAAAATTATAAAATTAGTAACGCCTTTTTTTTAAATTCTTGAAGGATAATAATTAAAATCATATTTGTTTATAATTATTCTTTGATGAATATGTTTTTTATGTCTCTTTTTGCTCATACAAACATTACTTTTTAACTCAATGGCTAGATACGGCTTAAACAGGATTTTCTTTTACACAATGAAAAAGTTCACATGATAATTCTATATTGTGTATACTAAAAAATAAATAAATTTTACATTTTTTATTTGAAATATGTACATACTCCACTAAAATAATTTTTAAGTTATAGTATAAACACATTTTTTTATTGCATAAGATTTTCATTGGCTTAAAATTATGATATTATTGATAAATGATGAACATGAATAGATAAATAAGTATATACAATTATATGTTACCAAATATATAACAGATAACATTAATAATATAAAATCATTCATGTTGGAATGCATGATGCATCTATTGTTTTTGTTAAAAAAAAAAAAATAAAATTATATCTACTATTACTTTTTAAGTAGTTAAGTAATTAAAAATTAAAACTATTAAGTTTGAATAACAGCATATACCTACCTTATAGTAGGCTTATACACCACATAATTTAAATATTTCTACTTTATTTACCAACATATAATATTTATACATTACTATATTCAGTAACGGCACCAGGGGAGGGCCTGGGCGGATCACGGCCTCCCTAAATTTGTCTTCGCCACCCCTTGGCCCCCAATGACTTTCATTACAAAAGGAAACATAAATAAATTTTCTTTAAAAGAACAGATTATAAAATTGAAATTCTATACTTCTATATAACTATATTATGGCAACAACAATTTTTTTTTTTGACCGAATAAAATATGGATGATTAATTGAGTTATGATCATGAACTCACAAGTCACAATTCACAAAATCAACTAAATTTAAATATAAATGTATAAATGTATTAACTCAAAAACAAATGTAATTTGTGTAGGTATTATATAATAAATACTTAAGTACATGTTTTTAATGTAAGTTTGTTGAAATGTTTAAGGGTGTAAATAATATACCTATATAATATGATATTTATCATCAATTAAAATTAAAACCAATTATTATGTGTTATTATGTGAAAACTTAATATATGCAACACAATCTTTATAATAGGTAGTGTGTTAGCCCACATTTTTTGTGCCTATGAGTCGGAAAAAGACCACTGTTTGAACTTTACCTTGGCCCTACCAAATTTTCTAAGGCCCCCTAGGCCCTCCTAGATAACATTCATGGCGCCGCTACTGACTATATTATTAATAGTATATAATAGAACATAGTAGTATTAGTTATAACATTTTTACAACAAGGAAAAACAAATTTAATATGCATTGGTTTAAAGTTTGAGCACATCTAAATTATTATTTTAAAAAGTAACTGGCATCAGTCCAGCGGCCAGCACCACCCACACTGGAACGGAAATTCATATGTTAAATTTTAAACTATAAATGCCTAATATTACGTTACAAATTATTATAGATTGGTTACTAATTTTCTAAAATAAATAATATAAAATTTCACTTTCAGGTGCTGAACTCAAATCAGCCCAGCACCACTCACACCGGAACGTTTATTCAAGGTTGAAATTTTAAATTAAAAATGTCAAATATTCAGTCATAAATTATTACAGATTGGTTAGTTATTTTCTATAAACAACACGTATACTGTACGGACCAGATATTTAAAATATTATTAAATATGCCCGGACACCAATAATACATCGCGTGCACCACTAATCACCGACCGACTCGTGAAAATTGTGTACCTATGGTTAAGTTAGGTATGCAATGGTGTAAGCTGAGGCCGAGGTTGCCGTGTGAATACCGACGAGCTACGATATGAATATAATGTGTATTTGTGTACCTGCATAATAATATGTTGGTGTGCACTTAACGCTAATATGGACGAATGGGTACCTAACTCTTATATATAAATTATAACTCAAATAGGATAAAATTGTGTAATTTTAACCAAATATGAAATTATAGATTATAGAATAGGATCTATTCAATAGGTAATATAAATTAATCCGATATGAGCAATAATAGCACGTCTAACTTATCGACTCACTCGAAATAATAATATGTACGACCCTCTTGGTCCACCAGGTAAAAAAAATATGTAAAATAATTAAATTTTGAATAAATTGCCTGTTTGGCACACCCAATAATAATAACTATAACTAGCTATATATTTTATATAAAATGACAATAGTATAAATAAAACTCACAGTGTTGTTGAGTGCAGCTGCCCGCCGCAAACATACGAAAATTCCTAAAGATTTAGAAAGATTTTCCTTACAAAATATGATTTCAACGGCGATTGCACTCACGACAATATTACCTATAACATAAATATTTGAAATAACCTGACGATTAGCAACGTTAATATAAACAAAATAATAAATATACGCAAGCGTCTATTCGAGCCGGCGCAAACAATATTTAATATTATGAAAAACAATGATGACATACGGCTATTCGAGCCGGATTACAATGCATAAAGACAATACAATTATTAATTAACTATTAGACCAAAAAAATAAATGATTTCGTTACCTACGCTGCGCGGTTGTTTGCGGACGAACAATAATATTATAATGGGACCAACTAAAAAGAACAATAAAATAATAGGTAACACAATAAGACAGCAACGACCAGCATCAATTTACAGATATTATACAGAGTCTATCTTATGTCATTGTAAGCGGGGTTTTTCAACAATAATGGATCGATGACATAGAATTTCGTTAAAACGAAAAAAAGACGTGTTTCTTTATTTTTAAAAGGCAATTTTTTCATAACAATTTCAAACATTTTAAACACGCACGGTATAGAGTATAGAATATAGTAATTAATAATAATTATTACTATTATTGATAAAGATATATAGACATACAGTGTAAGGTTAGGATATCTAGATATACTTAGGTACATTTATGAATGCAGTCTACATTAAATGTAAAAGTATAATACATCTTACAAGATTATATATTAAGCATCTTGTGCTATATATTGTCTATACTCTAAAAATGAATAAGTTTATTAGTTATATAATATATTACTATCATTTAACTATATAAGTATATAACATAGGAACATACATACACGATACACATATTATAGTATATACTATATGGCTATATGCCTATACAAATATTTTAAATTTAAATATAAATAATTAATATTATATGCCTAATATATAAGATTATGAATTTATAATCCATATATTTTATAAAAAAATGTGAAATAAAAATTATGTTTCATATTTATATAAGGCATGTTTTATACTTTTATAGTTTTATATGGTAATGTTACCTATATACTAATATCTTACATGAATATTAGAATATGATATACAAATACTGAAATATATTATAATTCATAATATATTAATATATTATTATTTATAATGTGCAACATGTTATAATTTACAAATTTACAAATATTAAAATATGGCAATATGAAAAACTATTGATGCAACTATGCAAATTGCCAAGTTATAACAATGAGTAGAACCAAGATACTTATGACCTATTTATAAGTGGTAAACTCGGAATAAATTTTATATTTAATAAAGATGTTGTATCATATAAAGATTAAAATCTAAAAAAGTTTAAATAAAAATAAATAGTTAATTAAATTTCTAAGATTAAGATTTCTAAGATAAAAAGATAAAAATTACATTTGAATTTTTAATGATTTATTAAAATTTTAGGATACATTTGAAAATTTTTTTTTAAGGGGCTATTACAAGTTTTGGTGGATGTCCCCCTAACCGACCATGTAATTTTCAGTCACGGATGTCTATACTAACTAGATAAGGCACTACCAGCTTTTTACACTGAGTCACTGAGATAGATAAGAATATAATTTATAACACGTCCGGTATGTTTTCGGATGGCAAAACAATATTATTAACACATATGAAATACACACAAATTTAAACTTAATATTAAAGTGTTGTATTCTAAATATTTTTAAAATGTAGGTAGTATTCTAATCATTTTCCGAGACAAGTATTTGAACAATATTTTAAAACCAACTGTTTACAACACTGACATTTGAAATAAATTCCCATTGTCATGCACATTGTTGCATACCATTTTCAATGTTTCCATTGTGTACCGATTATATTATCATGTTTTACGTCCGAACGGATGAGTTGACCGTCGCGTAATATCGCCGCCGCGAGTAATCGAAGACATTTGATTGACTTTCGTCATCGGTGTGTCTCTCGTCGTCCGTTCGTCCTCTAAGCGAATTTTCGACGTCCGATTCGAGTTTTCACATTAGCGACAATGACCGCCGCCATCCAACTGATTTTTGGTTCGTTGCTGCTTAACTCGGCCACAGCGCTATGGCCGATCCGCGAGTACTACGCTTCCGGCGATCAAACACAACGTAATTATCAGCTTCGCCTGATTATATTTTATTGTTTTAACGGTGGTATTCTTACTGCCTAGGTCAGTGGCGTGATTGTGGGGGGGGGGGGGCAGGAAGGGTATTTGCCACCCCATTGTCATTAACGGGACGTTGTCGGGTCGGGTATGGGTTAGTTTTGGGCCTTCATATAGTAGCTAATAGGTAATATAGGTATAGGTATTTAGGTAAGTATTCTTCTACATATTATGTATTAATTATAATAACATAACTATTAACTACTTTTGTGCATAAGAGTAGGTATTGGAAAAACTGTTAAATTAAAAAAGTTCTAAATGTATGACATTTGTTGTTTTTATTAGGTATCAATAATTTAAAATTGTATTATTAATTATTTATAGCAGGTATTTTCATTTTTATTTCATTTTGGTTTTGTATTTTCACTTTTTCTTATTTATTTGAACTAGTGGGGCTGGAAAAAAATTGTTAATAATGTTAAAATTTGTTTTTAAGTATGACCCAGTTCAAATTCAAGTAAAATATTCTTTGAAACCATTTTGTTATATAATAATTATTCGTCACTCTGATTAGAGTCTAATGAACAATAATAATTGTTAAATAGTCTACACAGTTGATTAAACGTCGAACAGTTCAGTTCTCGGTTCATCCTTGTTAGATATTTTAATAATTATAATAAATAATATACCTATTATTGTTCGATATGGGCTTCTTAAAATGTCAATGTCCTGGATTTGTATGTTGGTAGGTCAAATATAAATTATAGCACTTGTTTTTAAATTAAGTAAATTATTGGGTAATTACATACAGAGCTTAAAATACCTAATGACAAAAAGACTTGAATTTTTTCATTTTTTACTGCAGTTATGAATTATTTTAATATTTTTACCTACTATACCCATATCTAAATGTTTTTATATCTGATTTAATTTCAAATAAATTATTTTAATAAATTGTTAGAATTAGTTGATGTTAATTCTTAGATCAATTTGTATATTTTTAATATATATTAATTTACACTTATTTATAACCTAAATTGAATAAGATTATAAATAAATAAATAAATAGGCAATAGGTACCTAAATATTTCATTTAAAATCATCCAAGAATTTCTCAATAAAACACTTATTCTTCAATTTTTGTTAATTTTTTGTTTATTTGTTTGAATATTTTAGCCAGTGTACCAAAATGGAGTTCAAGTTATTCTGTAGAAGGTGACATATTTATTCCATTTGCTGAAATCCATGAACCATTTAGTGCTTGGTACGATTCAGACTCTAGCAACAGTCGCATTGACTATTATCATGGTAAATTTTTAATTTTTTTTATCAAAATAAATTTAAGTTTGATTTATATTTAATTATTAAATTGATTAGGAATGGCAAAAACATATCAACTGTCCAATAAAGGCTCTTTTGGTTCATCTCTTAAAATTGTTCCTGTTACTACTGAAACAGAAACCAACACTCTAAAATGTTTAGAAGTGAATGGAACTGATAAATTTCACATTTCACCTCAATCAACTCTTCCAGACTTAAGCGATTTTAGGGTTTGTCGCCTCAATAAGTTATACTTTGATATTAAAATTAATGTTTAAATGTATTTTTTATTTTTTAGTTAGTTAGCGAAAGTTTAGAAAATGGTATTGTAGTCGAAAAATGGGTTTATATTAAAAGAGAGGAAAAAACAGTTGGAAAATATATAATGTGGTTGTATAGAAAAGTAAGCTGAAATTAAATCTGAATGATGAAATATTTTGTTGATAGTAATTTGAACAAATTTTAGTATTTATTTTATCATTATATATGTTAATGTACTCAATACTAATACTTATACAGTTATACATAATATTTATAATATTATATTATAAAGTATAAAAGTGATATTATTTGTTAGGATGATATTGCTTATCCAATGAGGTTTCAAATGAATGGATTTAATTCAGTATTTCTATCACATTTTGACGACTACATTATCGTTTACAAACATTTTACACCAGTGAAGCCGGATCCATGTATTTTCAACGTTGAAGGTATATCAATAATAACTAGTTAATTATTTGCAATATCTTAATGATTTATTATTATATATTTGAAACCTTTGCTTTTAGAATTAAAATGTGAATCTTTCCCTGGACTTGGCATAAACCATATTTATGATTTTAATCCTATGATGGAGCTCATAAATAACTATGGAGAATATATAGATTCCATATTTGAAGAATTTAAACGTAAACATAACAAAAATTACCCAAATGATACAATTGAACACTTTGACCGAAAAAATAATTTTCGTCAAAACTTGAGGTGACTATTCATTTTTTACTAGTTATTTTTAATAACTCATAAACTATCCAAAATAATTTGAAGAATATATACAATACTATAGTTAGTAGTTACTGAATTTTAAATTAATTAATTAATATATTTTTAATAGATATATTCGTTCAAAAAATCGAGCTAATGTTGGTTATACACTCGCTGTTAATCATTTGGCTGACTATTCCAGCACAGAACTTAAATCAATGTTAGGTTATAGAAAATTAAGTGATGATGAATATAATGGTGGAGAACCTTTTCCTTACAATAAGACTGATTTTCAAAACTTACCTTCAGAAATTGATTGGAGGATTGCTGGTGCTGTAACAGCTGTTAAAGGTAAAGTTTTCATTAGCTATTCATTTTTTAAGCTACTATTTGTAATTTATATAATTTTAATTCTTAGATCAATCAATTTGTGGTTCTTGTTGGAGTTTTGGTACTACTGGTACCATCGAAGGAGCATATTTCATGAAACATCGTGAACTTAAAAGTTTTTCTGAACAGGTATGTATCATTACTTGAGATACAGTCTTTTATTGCTAAATAAAATGTTAACTACTAATCTACTAAGATTCATAAATAATTATTATAGTGTTAAAAAAAACATGTTTGTATTTTTTTTGCATGTAAAAAATGTTATTAAATGTGGTGTCTAGTTTATATAAATATATAAAATAATACAGGCAATAAATAAAAGAAATCAAATACTGGAAAACTATTTATACAATTTAAGATGATACAAATTTTATTGTTTTGGTTGTATTTTTTATGAATATAATATTATATAATATTATATGCAGTAGTACCATTTTTAATTTTTCAATAGTTGGTAAGAATATTAGGTGATAATGTGTAAAAAAAAAAGTAAAACCTCATTAAGAAATAATGTTAATTTTAAATTTCAGTTTTAATGTTACTTGTAAAAGTAACATTATATTTTCATTAATAGCATAACAGTATTTATTTTTTTGAAGACTAATTTCCTTATTAGTTAATTCCAATTGTAAATGTTTAAATTTAATTACATAATATATATTTTATTATTTATTTTTATAGGCTTTGGTAGACTGCAGTTGGGGTTTTGGCAATAATGGATGTGATGGTGGAGAAGATTTTCGTGCTTATTCTTGGATTGAGAAGCATGGCTTACCAACTGAAGAAGAGTACGGTCCATACCTTTCTCAGGTATAGAACATTTAAATTTAAATCATTCAATCAATTTTGTGTAAAAATGTTTGGATATTTATTAGTTACACAAGAAAAAACATTTATTAATTTTCATATTATTGTTAATTCTCTTGACTTGGTTTCTTATTGTTGCACTGAACTAAATATTAATATTTTTACATTCATTTTTTTATGAAATTTATCTGTAACAAAATATTATTATAATAAGTATGCAATTAATATGTACTTATTTAAAACTGAATATTTATTCAAAAATCACAATAACCTTTAAATATTGTAAGTCTTCGTGATTGTATATAAGACAATCGTATTTATCTATATATTCCTATTATTCTAGGATGGTTTCTGTCATATAGCTAACATATCAAATGGGGATCATACAAAAATTACTAGTTTTGTGAATGTGACAACTTATGATGAAGAAGCATTAAAAATTGCTTTAGTCAATAAAGGTCCTATTTCTATTGCCATTTATGCTTCACTAAAAACATTTTCCTTCTACTCAAATGGTGTTTACTACGATAAAGATTGCTGTAAGCATTTCTTATTAAACTGAAATATACGTATCACACTGTATGCTTGTTTTAATTTGTAGGTAATAGTCCATTGGAGTTGAATCATGCTGTGTTGTTGGTAGGCTATGGTACATTGGATGGCCATCCATACTGGCTGGTGAAAAACTCATGGTCAACTCACTGGGGTAATGGTGGTTACATACTTATATCTCGTAAGGATAACAATTGTGGTGTTCTCACTAGTCCAACATACGTTAATTTGTAGACTTATGTTTAAGATTTCAACATTTTTTGATTTAATAATAATTTTAAATTTTTAAGTCTGAGTGTAAAATATATTGATTTTACTTTTACAACCTTTTTTGGTATTAATTAATTTTTTTATCATGAATAGTAAAATATTGTTCTATTTGATCTATTTCTAAATAAACGACTGTTGGTTTTATACAGCATATATTTTAATGAGAATAACTTTGACAAAATCAATTATCAACTAATTAATTATACCTATTACCTTGTCATTGTTGGACAAACTTATGAGGAATCTTGTATTCTTTGTAAATCTTTGATTGAAAAAGAAAAATTTTTATGAATTTCTAACTCAAAATATTTGCTCATTTTCGTAATTATTACGTATTTTGTCAAGATTTAAAATTTAAATAATTATAAAAAAAAATGTAAGACTTGATTTTAATATTTTTCAAATATCATTGTAACAATATATAAATAGTCTTGTATTAAACTTTCAAGCTTTTTTACACAACAAATAAAATTTATTGATATTCATAGAAATATCAAATAACACTAAAAACAAATCAATATTTTTTGAAAATTTCATCGTGTATAAAAAATGCTAATATAAACAACCATTGATAATGTCATGTATCTAAGTTCATTTGTTTTAGAGTTACACCAAAAACCAAAAACAGTTTTGTCAAATACCGATTTTGCGTAAAAATTCCCGTTTTTCCTTAAAATTAAAATATCGTTAAAACCAACGAGAAACATGGATAATTTTCTTACATTTAAGTTTGATAGTCGGTCAATACACTCTAATATTCAAGGTAACAACTCAAAATTGAAACAGCTGACTTACATTTTGATACATTATTAACAATTTATTGTCATAATATGCGTGACGACGTACTCTTAAGGTCCAAGCATTGCATGTTTTAAGGAGTAATAGTTAGGCAATTTATACGGCGTGCATATTTTTGGGTTTTGTGTTTGTGTATTAATTGTGTGAGTAGTAAATTAAGTATGAACATAGTGAGTGTAATCCGTTATCGGTTCTAAGTATAAAACTATCAGATATCAATCCTGTACTAAGTGATCAAAATATGAACTATGAACTCAGAGGAATTTATTCGTTGACCGGCAACATAAGTGGTGTAGGTCACTATAAAGCATATTGTAGAATGTTGAATAACAATTGGGAAATATATGATGATTTGGCAGCAAAATCAATTCCAGTTAAATCTGAAAAAATTGTACAGTGTGAATATATTTAAGTACTATACTATATAAATAATATGAAGACAAATTATTATTTCAGTTAAAATGTAAACTTATCTTTTGTTATGTACATCATTGTTATTGTTATTATACAACTTCTAGGTACGTATTATTTTAATGAAAAAATGTAATTTGTATAAAAATTAACATATTGTATTTAACTATAGATAATATGAATTTTGAAAATATTAAACTGAATGATTATAATTAGGGATGGGATTTCGATGCACTTTGCATTGTTTCCCAAAGCTTACTGTGCGATGCTCGTCTTGTCACAAATTTGTTTTATGTACTTTTAAATGAGAATAAGAAAGTTTATTTTGCATTTTTGGAATTTTTTAGGTTATAAGTCTTTTTATGGGTTTTCAAGTCATTTTTGATGTTTTTGAATTTAAAATTAAAGATAATAGATTATAGATTTATAATATAAACTATTTATATGCTAACAATATATGAGAACCTAAATGACCTATTTCTTATCTACAGTTCTTACATATTAAATGTATATTATATAAAATATATAGATATATTCTTAACCAGAATAGCGATCTACTAGAGCAATAAAATCGATAACGATGTCCGACGACATATGACACCAGTCACACCGTTTAGTGCGAGGTTTATCGTTTAATAGTAAAGTTGAATTTAAAATATTTTATATTGCCGAAAGTAAAATTTTCGACGACGAGTTGACTGCGTGCATTTGTTCAAGAATTTGACCAAAATGTAAGGTATGCAATGTAAAAGTTCTAGCTGAAAAAGTTTTACCATACAACAACATATTTCAAGAGACAAACATATAAATGAAGTACAACGAAGAGAACAAATTGAAGGACAAGGAAAAAATATGTCACAAAGTTTTATTCAGGTCACACAAACAGTCAGAATACTTTTTAGATTTAACTCGTGCCTTTCTTTCATATAATATTCCGTTAAGTAAGCTCGAAAATTCTAAGTTACGTACATTTTTGGAAAAGTATACCAATAAATAAGTATACCAATTACATTAGTATTTTTTACGATGAAACTATACAAATGATAAGATTATACGTTGAAAATAAAAAAATATGGGTCTTTATTGAAGAAACGACAGACACCAATGGTCGTTTTGTTGCTAATGTCATATTAGGGACATTAGAAATAGGTAACATAAACAAAATGTTTTTACTCAATCCAGAAATATTAGAAAAACATTTTTTTTAAGATATTTGTATAAGGCATTTTTTGAGTTTTTTAAGTCATTTTGCATTTTTTTAAAGTCATTTTTCGTGGTTTTTAAGAACATTAAAATCCCAGCCCTAATTATAATATATATGTTGTTTTTATAGCCATATTTGATACAAATTATGAAACAAACTGTAATTTTGAAGAAAAAACTTGTTTAAGTTTGTCTGAACACATTATGTATATTATAAATTAGAATAATATAATATTAATTTGCATACATTAACAATAACATTCATACAAAATATTAAATCTTATAGCAACTCTCATAAAAGCTAGGCCTGTAGTGATCTTCCATCATTAATAAAGTTAAAATCGATGTAATAACGTAATAGTAAAAGTTTTAATTATTTAATTAGATAATAAAAAAAGACTAATTTGAATAGCAAAACTGATTTGAATAAAAAGTATAGTTAAATAAAAAACCATAATTTATAATAGTTAGGAAAATACCTAACAACAAAACATCATTGGCGAAAATGTGGAATACTACAATATATTTTCATAAGATATTTATTATTATTTTTCAATTTTCCATAAAAAAATCAGTTTTTTTCGTCAACATCATTTCTTTCCGGAAATTTTAAATGAAACCAAATTTTCTCAATTTTTCCGATAAAACCGGGAAAAACCCGAGTTTTTTTCGGAAATTTTGATCCCTAATCAAATTGTTTTTAATGCACTTTTCATGACACCTTATTTATGCTGCACCGAGCCGCAGTGAATCATTGATAGTATTAATAGTGTGTTGTTTAGTAGTTCTTGTTGGCCGGATGGCTCAACGTTTTTAATTAAGGATTCGTCTCGACTAAATCTACGCCTATCAATAAACTAATGTTTAGTAGTTAACTACCTAATATGTACCTAATTTTTCGAACTACAATAGGTTATTACATGTATGCATGTACCTATATAATAACAGGAACAACAATTTTATTTATTTTATTAATTTATTAAGAACACGTAGAAATAGAAATAAGTACTGAGAAGAACGTAAAGTAAATACGTTACTGATTTTAAATGATCGTATTTATTGCCATAAATTTAAGTTGTGTTAAACAAATGTATGGTAACTTTTATATTTGTTAAGGTTTAACTCACAAGACATAATAGTTAAAGATTATAAATTATAATGAAACTAACTATTTGTGTGTTTATATTAAAATAGTAATATTCCAGTTTTTGGTACAATAAAATAATATTATATATATTATATTTATACTAAATCGGCAGCACCACTGCGCCTTGTCAGAAATCAATGTACTTATATCAGGTCGGTCTATAATTTATAGTAACAGGTCTATGACCTAATCATGTAATAATATGTATTTAATTTTATTTTGTTGAAGTAAAAATTAAAAACTATTTATGTGTTTATTTTGAACACGACGTATTTACTTATTATTTTTGTCTTTTAGTTTATTTCATTTTGTACGATTAAAATATTTTTACCTTAAATACCTAAATAATTATTAAGTCCAAATAATGTAGAACTCAATTTTATTATAACAATAAATACTTTTCTTGATACAATGTTGACTTTGTAGATAGGTAGCAATAAATTATAAACTTTATTAAAATTATATAGTTATAATATAACGTATAAACATTTATTAATTGTACATTCTGGACTTCAGGCGAATAATTATAAAAATATAATGCATCTTCGTTCAATGTATTTTTTTGTTCAGTGGTGGTGAGTAGGGGTATTATTCGACCTAACAACGCCACTGTAAACACCGCATCAACCAGAATTACGTAAGATTCAACTATTAAACTTTTCTAAACTGTACCATTATTAATGACTTTTCAGCAATGCTTTTCGTGGTTGCATTTTCGACGATGATGCAGTTCCGGCGATGCAGACCATTTCCTGAGGCCCTAAACGTATGGTGACTTAAACGGTATTCGCGGTGGTATCTATTGATGTTGTATTTGTACTGTTTGATTGGATGATAATACTGCGTATTCTCAACGTTAAGACTTGCCCGGTAGTATTATATTATATTATGATAGGAAGTTTGTCCCGAGGTGCTCAGTTTGTTCATGGCACAGTAGTGTGGGCACGTTTAAGTGGCTGTCGACCCGTTTTGTGGCGCTGGTGGAAACGTCATATAGCTCGCCTGATTGTTCGACAAAGGTATTGTAATATTATTTGAAAATATTAGGTATTTCTACTTAATTGTAGTAACCGAAATGTTATAATTGTGTATAATTTTCCGAATTATATTATATTATAATATATTAAGTAAGTACCTATTATTAGCTTTTAATAATTGCAATATCTTCTGTTTATAATAGTCATTGCTGTGGATATAGATTTGGACAAAATCATGCAGGCCAAGCGCAGTGACACCATTTATGGCGTATCCGAGAAAATACAGTTCGTTGTTACCCCGACTTTTTGGCGCCGGCCAACCGGGGAAATGGTGACGTTATCGTCAGGCACGTAGCCAAGATTTTATTTCGGGGGGTAGAGTTTTTGCCCAAATAATTCTATTGAGACCGTTCCGATATCCATGTTAATGATTTTCACATTTTTACATCCATAGTTAGCTCAGTTGTGACCGTCGTAATTTCTTCAAGCCTACGTTTCGAGTCATTGACTAACCACGGATTTTTAAATACTGGTTTAAAAAACGTATCTAATGCCCCTCACTACATGACAATTAACGCAAATAAAAATAAAAATAATTCAAATAACGACAAAGCTACTATAGAAAACTATACTGCCAAAAACGAAACACGTGTTTGTCTCGCACGACGCACTTAATATTCATGTATGATTATTGATTAATATATCTCATGAAACTATGAAAGCCAATACTTACGAGAATTCCAATAACATGTACAGTACAAATATTAGATGCCCGCATATTATTGTTGGATAATAATTGACGTTATACGACGTTGTTTACATGTGTCGGGTCTCCGCGTTAAAATAATAATCGAAATTCGACCAATCTGCAGTGGTTTATTTTTGTACCACAATAACATTTTTTTGAATAACACGTATTTAACAACAAAGTATTTTATTTTGAATGAAATTATAAGGATAATGATTTTATTTGCCAGTACACAAAAATTGTTGGGAGGTCTAGACTTCGTGGACCTCTCCCCCCTTCGATACGTGCCTGGTTATTGTCACTTCACCGCCATGAGGTGGCCCCGAGTACAGTAAAATGTCTGTAATCGAGCTGTCGGATATATATATATGGATAAAATACTGGAAGTGGTAATAGCAATAGCACCTAAAACAATGTTAAATATGTTATAATTCATCTTCCTGTAAAAATCGATCCAGAACTCTCCAATACATGCAGCTATTTGGACGTATGCACCACGCGTATTGTTTTTTTTGATCGGAAGACTCACGGAAAACAAATTGCACAGAAATTGGATCTTTAAGAGCACCGTTGAACTTGAAATATTGGAAAGAAATATTACTGATACGTCTACGTTTATCTATATTACAAAAGCGACTGAAATGTCATTTTTACCAAAACACCTTTTCGTGTTCTCGCATATACTCGTGGCACGAACCGAATTTTGGAGATGACTAGACAGAGCGTCTGTCCACCGAAACGTATATATATGATATGGAAAGATGCTGTCACAATGGCCTTGTTGTATATGCATGCACGCGTATGTATGTATGTATGTATGTATGTATGTATGTATATGTGTATGTATATATATGTATGTATGTATGTATGTTTGTATGTATGTATGTATGTATGTATGTATGTATGTATGTATGTATATGTGTATGTATATATATGTATGTATGTATGTTTGTATGTATGTATATGTGTGTATGTACGTAATACATATATAGGGATAAAAGTGTTGACTCGGGCTAAATCGAGTGTGTGAACGATTCGGTTCTCACGATGGTCTACGTGACCAAAAGGGCTGGGTCAGCACATTCTCAGAGCCCCGGACGGACCGTTGCGGCGGGCCTCGCCCGGCGGACAGCAGTCTTGTAAGGTCAAAAGGGTGAGCAACACCCGCGTTACTGGTCAGAGCATCTTTTATAGTTTTTAATCAGAACCTCATATTATAGTGTTAATCAGAACCTCTTTTAGTATCAGTACTTATAATATAGATTCATTACATTAATTATTTATATTAATTATTTTGTGTTAATTGAAATATTTAGTATTAATATCAATTTATTAAAGCATTATAAACATTATTACGACAAGTGTCTAATTCAATAAATCGTAAATATTAGTATACGTAATCTACGTGTTACTTATTTAACACCAATACCTACGGTTTTACGTCATTCGACGGTGGGTCACACTTTAGCCTTCACGCTCGGCCACTCAGCGAGTTTGAAAATAATTTTTCTTAGGATTTACACCCACATTATGCAGACAGTTAAAGGTTGCACAGTTATTCGCAGATGGTACTAATGCTCCACCAGCCATCACTGTTTTGGCGCCTAAACATAGGTCAACTCCCCTCGATAACCACTACTTTTGATAATCAACGATACTCCGATTTAGGCAATCGTGGTCAAAAAAAGACGCTTTCCAACGATTTTCGTGAGGTAGCCGGTTAAAAAATAGGTTACAGGTCATATCCTCGTAATACGTTTCTCCGTCACCGTTTCCCCGTCCGATATTTCTCCGTCAAGTGATTTTCTCCGTATTACATTTCTCCGTAAAAAAGTCCATACTATATAATATGTTTATATAGCTTACAATTAGGTACACACTGTTTACAAACTATTCAACTTCGTTGTTTAATGTTTGATCTATAAATATTCTTATAGTTTTTATCAAATTTTATTTTTAAGAATAAAGGCTTTGACACAGGTGGTCATTAGTATGTTAAGTTGTACATATAAAGAAAATAAGATCCGTATCCAGTAATTGTATACATGACCAAAACTTGAACAGTTTGTCGATAATCGTCCCGTCGTTATACCGAAATAACGAAAAATAATCGAATAATATTGTTCTAAAATGAAAAAAATTTAAAAATATAAGAGTATAATTTTTAGATTCTGATTAGAACGATGAATGTATTGATTTTACAATGATGTGTGTTTTTTTTTAAATTTTTTTTTTTTATTTATTTTTTATTTTTGTGTCTGTCATCTTCTTTTAGGACAGTAAAAATGCTTAGATTTTCTTCAACAGTATCTTTTCTGATTGGAAAGTGAATCTACTGGGGAGGTCAAAAGTAAAAATTTTCCAGTGGTTTTCAAAAGCCACGTGAAAAACAAAAGAAATATTAAGGTAAAGCAGGAATTTTTACGCAAAATATGTTTTCGAGAAAATCGATTTTGGTTTTTGGTATAACTCTAAAACAAATGAACAATACATGACATTTTCACTAGTTGCTTATATTTGCATTATCTATATACGAAAAAATTTTCAAAATAATTTGTTTGTTTTAAACTCTTTAGGAATATTTTCTGTTTCCAATTTTATTAGTCTTTTTTTTCTATGAATCATTCATAATGAATGTTAATAAAACTTCATTTGTTGGGTAAAAAAGATTGAAAATTTAATACAAAGTTCCTTATATATATTGTTATAATGATATTTGAAAAATATTAAAAATCATTAGTTATAGTTTTTATTTATAAGCATTTAAAGTTCAAATATTGACAAAATACTGAAAAATTACGAAAATTAGCAAATTATTTTGAGTTGAGAATTCATAAAAATTTTTCTTTTTAAATCTAAGATTTAAAAATGTAATACAAGATTCCTTATAAGTATGTCTACCTTTATAAAAAAAAAAAATGTCTACAAGGAAATCAAATTACATTTTTATGAGCATTTATTTATACTTTTACAACATTCACTCGATTTCTCATGTAACGATTTTCATATTTTATTGTAATTAAAAAACAAATGACTGTAGATACTTGAAAACTTAACTGAATGTTTATATTAGCATTTTCTTTACACTATACAATTTTGAAAATAATTTGACTCTTTTTGAGCTGTTTACGGACATTGTCAGTTTTCAATTTTCTTAGTTTTTTTTTTTTATAAATATCAATGAAATTTTATTTGTTCGGTAAAAAAGCGTAAAAAATGAATGCAAGGCTCCTGGCATATTGTTACATCAGCAGTTGAAAAATATAAAAAATACACTAACACAATTTTTTTTTATAAGCATTTAAATTTTAAATTTTGACAAAATTTATTAATTTTAAAATTTATCAATAAAATACTTTTGTAGTTAAAAATGTATAAAATGTTCAACTTTCATAGCTAAGGATTGAAAATTTAAAACAAGGTTCCACGTAAATAGGTTATATATATATTACTTTATTCACAATAATATCTTCAAATATACTAGGTAATATCATAGGCTGACAGACCGTTTTCGCTCAGAATCATTTTTCTAATATAATTTCGCCCAAAAGTGAAATTTAATAATGTGTAATGTAAATTCTAAATTTTAACCCAAAACCTTATTATCTACCTCACTCTGCACTGAACTCTTTTACGCTGATGTGAGACCAGCGCTCGATTGTAAAATTGTATACGTTTTGTTTTTAAAAAAATATGAATAAATCCGTAATAATTGGAAACGCAATATTTGGAATTTAGAATTTAGAATGTAACACTTTATTAATATTTAATATTTTAATACGAGGTTGAGATTTACGATGAACATTTTATTTTATAAATGTTTTCTATTGGTTATATGAGAAATAATAATTAGTAGAAATTAGTAGTTTATTTTAGTTTTGGTTGTCATTGGTTGATCGGTTAGATGAATATAATAGATACAACCGAATTTTCACACAATGTCTGATGATATACTGTCGCATTATCTGTGGGGTAGCTGAATTGCACAAACTGCAGCGAGTTACACCCAAAAAGAGTTGAAAAATTAAAATTTTTTTAAGAGTTGAAATTTTTACGGGCAACGAAATGTGCAGGATCAGCTACATTACAATAAATTAGATGAAATATGACATATACATTTTGTACAAATATGTTTATTAAAAATACAAATCTTTGGCCTAGACAACGCTAGAACCCTATAAATTGGTACTTATTTACAAGCTTTTACTTTAAAATATTTAAAGGTCCATAAAACATATGGATTCAAAATAATAAAATTATTATCAATAAGTACAGTGTTACAATTAATAATAATAGCAATATCATCATAAAATGTTTTTATTTAGATTTATAACAAAATATGCTTTCTAATTTTTTTTTCTATTTGATATATGTCTTCCGGTAAAAATTATATGGAAAACTCATTAGCATGGACAAAGCAGTGACAAAAAACAAAAACCAGCTGATTTTGCATATTATCTTTAATGAATAAAGAAGAATTTCGGACTCTAAGATTATGCAATCATTTACCATATTTTTTTCGTTAGCTAATGTTCCATCGTGCCATGGTGCCATTAAATTTTCAATCAACTGCAACATATCTGTACCATGTTTCTCATGTTCACTTAATGCGAACACCAGTGTTTGATTGTAAAATGACATATCACCAACTAACAAATCGTAATTGATCACGGTCGCAGAACAAATGTATATAATGAATGATAGACAACATATTATATAGAAAATAATCATTATTATAAACTAGAGAAATATAAAAATATATCTTCTACTTTTTATACATAGGTATGGCTAAACATGAATATAACTGAATAACTAACACTTAAACAAAATATTCTTTTGTTATTTTAAATGTACATTGAAAAAAACAAACGACTTCTCCAAAGAAACGGCTAATTATTTAAGCCATTATAGTATTAATTTTATAGTTGAAGGAAAATTCCGAAGAAAGTTGTTTATTATATATAGTTATACTAGTTGACACAGCAATAATGCTTTGCTATTGTTAAGTTATTGTGATTGTTCAACTCCTTTTGGGCGTAATACGCTAAGGAAGCAATATCTTTTAAAGTGTAAATTATATTATACTAGCTGATCCCGTGCACTTCGTTGCCCGTTAAATGTATCAACTTTGTATGACTCAAACTTTGTTCAATTCGTTATTTAATATTCGGTGTATGGTGTTCAAAATTTATCTTAACTTTTCCGTTGCCCAGAATAAAAATTCTGATTCGCAGCAGTACAATATATCAGGTAGGCAATCTACCTGTGGTAGATCGCGGACCCCGCCGTGCTGTTAGTACGTAAGTGTATGATTTAACTGTAAAGTATCAAAGTTATACCAGTTTGTTGGTTTTACTTAATTCTACCTACGATGGATTAATATAGTCAATTACCTATACAAAATCCTATCCTAATCTAACCGTACCGATGAATAAAAAAAACAATTTTAACCTTTGTAAATTAACTTATCTTCTTCCCAGAGGTCTATTCTACCCAAGAACATTAATTTATATATATATCTAACTATATAAACACAGAGACTATAACTATACAGACTAAACTCTGGAACTACTTATCAGATCTTCTTGTATATTATATTATATGTATGTATATTGACAAAAAATAATAATACAATCAACAAACATGACCGATTAACCAATAGCAACCTAAAATTTTCTTTCATATAAACCTTCTTCGTGAAATACTCTTTCGTTTAAAAAAAAAAATCAAAAGATCTGATAAGTAGTTCCAGAGTTTGTACAGAGATTTTTATTTCACGTTTTTATAGTTTGATATTATATTATAATTTATATTTAAAAGTAAAGCAAATAGTTTTTTTTTTATTATTATTATCATTAAAAACCCATGGCAACCATTTATAAACAAAAATTTTCATCTGAAATCTCAAAATTCCCGTCTTAGCACCTCCCGGGATTAATCCTTTCCCTTTTAAAAATAGCCTATCTTTTAAGTTGGACCAAATTACACGCGGTGTAAAAAATTTCATCAAAATCGGTTAAGTGGCTTAGGAGTCCATTGAGGACAAACATTGTGACACGAGATTTATATATATTAAGATTTTAATTGAGAGCCATCCCGAACGGCGTTGTCAGTGAGATTCGCTTGTGTTTATACGATCAGTATATTATCTACAGGTGAAAGATTGTGGACCCCATACGGAAGTGTATAATTAAACTCTAAAGTATATCAATAGCAACCATATTCTTAAACAAAAAATAATAATGATTTAAAATTCCTGTTTGAGATCCTCACCAGGTTGGATCTCTTATTTATCCTTATCGCGACAAAATTATAACCTATCTTCTTTCCCAACGTCTTATCTATTTCTGTACCAAATTTCATCGTAATTGGATAAACGGTTAAGGAATGCATTTATAGGACATAGGTAGCTAAGTAGCTAGGTAGAAACATTTTTTGTCTTTAATAAATGTGAAATAAAAATCTTTGTACAGGCTAAACTCTGGAATTACTCATCAGATCTTTTTGATTTTTTTTTTTAACGAAAGAGTATATCACAAAAAACGTTTCTAAGAGAGAAAATTTTAGGAAAGTCCACTGGAAAAGTGGGAAATCTGGATGTCAAAAATATAACAGCGGCGCCTTCTGTCCAGAAAAAAATAAACTAATAACCTACCTAATAAAATAAAAACTAAGTTTATTGTTGCAGATTAAAATAATAATAGTGTATTATATATTGGTTGATATTGGTTAATCGGGCATGGTTGTTGATTTGTATTATTTTTTTTTTGTCAATATATCTTTTTATATAAAAATGGAGTGTGAAAAATGTACGTTACACCATCAATCGAGAACAGCTGGTCCGATTTGGCTCAAATTTTTTTTAAGACGTTCGTATTTGCCATGAGAAAGTTTTTACGAAAGAAAATTTTATGAAAATCCACCGGAAAAGTAGGAAATATGGATGTAAAAATACAAAAGTGGCGGAACAGTGTATTATATATTAGTTGCTATGGGTTAATCGGGCATGTTTGTTGATTTATGTTACTATTTTTGTCAATAAATACATATATAATATATATAAATTAATGTTTGTGTGTAGATTAGACCTTTGAGAAGAAGACAGACTAATTTAAAAATAGTTAAATTTGGTTTTTTTTATTCATCTGATATTAGTTTAGGTTAGGATTTTGTATTAATTGATTATATTAATCCACCATAGGTAGAGTACGACAAACTTGGTATAACTTTGAATTTTGATACTTCGAGTTAAATCATACACTTACGAACAAACAGCTTGGTGCCCGTGATCTACCACAGGTAGATTGCCTACCTGATAATATATTGCTGCGAATCACATGGCAAGGATCATTGTAACTGTGATACTGTGAGTAAATAAATAAATTGTACTACACTCCGTGCTAATTGATAAGTACGTTTTTTTTTCTTATCTATATATTTTTTTTATTTTATTTCATTTTTTTATTTTTAGTATTATTATTATTTTTGTTTGCTGTATAATTCAGAATCGTTAATCTATAGTATTGTATTAATACAATATTAATATCGTAGTTAACATTGGCATTGATGTAAAATTGTATGTAAACACACACACTTATATATAAAATAATACACAAAATAATACTAATACATAAAATAGCAATTCGTTAGGTATCAGCCTAGTGGCTAGGTAGTTAATGAGCGGAAAAGGGGAAAACGGATCGGATAGGTCATCTTCAAATTCAGATAACGAACCAAATAATCTAATAGCACTACCAAGTCCTACCCCTCGTGTAAGTTTACCAATACGATTCTCAAATCTGGAGAATCCTGCATCCGAACGTTCTATTGGGAATATCAGTACTGATAACATCTTCGCCAGAACTGGTGTACTAATAGACAATAATGCAGAATTAATACAAGACGTCTCCGTAATTTTGGGGGAATTAGATACCGTTTTGGGGGAAGCAGAAAATCAACTCACCCGTAATATCTTAGACAATTCCATTGAAGAAAATTTTTTAAACCAGAATATATTTTCCCCTCCTCTTAACTCTAGTGAACAAACCATGAATCCAGTAACTCAGGAAACAGTTCAAACAACGAGTGTTATCGGTAATATCCAGCAAAGCATCATGGTAAATTCGGAAGGACAAGCAAATGTAGACACTCAAGCGATATCCAATCCTCAAGTTACTGAAGAAAATCCAGATCAATCAGGTGTACGATATTCATTCGGACCATAAATAAAGCCACAATAAGGCTAAAGACGCCCAATTTAAAGGAATTGATCCACGAGGAGTTCAGGGAAGCTCTGATCCATTCGGTACAAGTCACGGATCGACAAGAAGAACCTCATGCAAACAGTAGTCGATTGAAACGATTGGAAGAAGCACTTAAAACCGACCATCTGAATTCCGAAGAAATGGGATCATTAGTGGCCATCTGTCAAAAGTATTCGGACATATTCTTTTTAGAAGGAGATCGAGTGTCGGCAACTACAGCAGTGACACACGGGATCAAAACCTCAGAAGCGGTATCGCCAATTCACGTGAAGCCCTACCGTTTACCACAAAGGCATAGACAAGAAATTACGGACCAAATGGAGGCCCTCGAACGGGAAGATGTGATTACAGCCAGTGAATCACCTTGGAACGCTCCACTCCTATTAGTCCCGAAGAAACCTGACGTCAATGGCCAGGATATTACAGTACCTTGGATTTAGCACATGGGTACCACCAAATTCCTATGGATCCCTCCGACCGTAGCAAAACGGCGTTCTCTACAAACCGGGGACATTACGAATTTGAACGAATGCCATTTGGTTTGAAGGGAGCTCCAGGGACCTTCCAGAGGCTCATGAATAAAGTCTTAATCAGTATAAACGGAATCAAAGCATTCCTTTATCTAGATGATATCATCATTTATGCAAAAGATCTAAATGATCATTCATAGAAAATCACCGAGATTTTTCAGAGACTCCGCCAATACAATCTCAAACTTCAACCACTAAAGTGCGAATTTCTTCGAAAAGAAGTTAATTATCTCGGACATCAAATCACTGACAAAGGAGTCAAGCCAGATCCTCAGAAGATAAGTTGTGTGAAACAATTTCCAATTCCAAGAACTGTGAAAGAGGTTAAGTCTTTTTTAGGTTTATCAGGTTACTACAGAAGATTCATCAGAAACTATGGGCAGATCGCTAAGCCACTGACCTCATTGTTAAAAAAGGACGTGACGTTCAGGTGGAGTGACCTTTGCCAACAATCTTTTGAACAGTTAAAAGACCTCTTAACACAGGCTCCGATATTACAGTATCCGGACTTCTCTAAAACCTTTAACTTGACTTGCGACGCAAGTGACTACGCAATTGGATGTGTACTGTCGCAGGGACCGATAGGAAAGGATTTGCCAGTAGCATTTGCATCTCGCACCTTAAATAAGGCAGAAGTCAACTACAACACAACTGAGAAAGAGCTAACCAGTATAGTATGGGGAATTAAGATGTATAGACCTTATTTATTCGGGCAAAAGTTCAATATAATTACCGATCATCGAGCACTAGTACGGTTGTTTCATATTACCGATCCAGGATCAAGACTTACTCGTTGGCACCTAAAGTTGGAAGAGTATCAATATACAATACATTTCAAGCCAGGAGTGAACAACACAAACTTCGATGCGCTGAGCAGAATTCACCGAGTTACCACCAGAATTCAAAGTGCAGAAAGTTGTGCAACACATCTAGATACTCCGGGCCAAAACATCTCAGAAACTCACGATAAAGTAGAACCCCACTCACAGCATGAGCCATCTACTAGTTTGATGACTTACATGCCACAAACAAATATCAGAAATTCCTGCAGGCTACGTCAGAACATATAGCACCAACACCAAACCTTAAGGAAATCACAGGGGACATATTCGAAACACAGTCAGATATGGCACTAGCTCTTTGTGTTTCAGAAGATTTCAAAACGAAAAAAGGAATTGCATTGGAATTCCGTAGGAAATTTGGAACTTGCAGGGAACTGAAAAAGAAAAATCAAAAAGTAACAGACATCTTAATATCACAGATAGATCAACGAAAGTTACTTTATATCATCACCAAGAAATCATTCCATCACAAGCCAACATACGAGACAATTTTCAACAGCTTACAGAACCTCAAGGCGTACTGTATAAAAAATGGTATTTTTAGACTCGCTTGCGCCAGACTAAGCTGTGGCTTAGACGGACGTAAGTGGGAAGTCATTCGTGACATGCTACGGTTCATCTTCCATGGCTCCTTGGTGCATATTCTAGTATACACTCGAGATGAGCTGACGGAGGATGACAAGCAACGAATCATACAAGAGCATCATGAAAATCCACTTGGTGGACACCAAGGGATTTCACGCACGCATAGTAAAATATCCCAATTATACAAGTGGCAAGGGATGAGAGCGCAGATTAGAGAGTACATAAAGAAATGTCCAGTCTGCCAAGTCAATAAACCTCCAAATCAGACTATCCGGGAGCCCATGGTTATAACGACTACTGCAACTAGGCCTTTCGAGAAAATCTTTATGGACATTGTAGGGCCTTTGCCAAAGTTCTATAACGGTAACGCCTACATCCGAACACTAATTGACGATTTCTCGAAATTCGCTTGGGCTTCAGCCATGAAAGATCATGAGGCAAATACTGTCTCACAATATTTCGTCACACAGTTCATATGTTTACATGGACAAACACAGTCTCTGGTGACTGACTGTGGTACAGAATTCTTGAGTAAGGTTTTCAAAGAAGTTTATAAACTCTTGAAAATAACGCAAACCTCAACGACATCGTACCACCCGCAGAGTAATGGGAGCTTGGAACGCAGTCACAGAACTCTCGGAGAGTACTTGAGAAATTACTCTAGTAAAAATCCTCAAAATTGGGATGTCTACGTTCCCTACGCAATGTATTGTCACAATTCATCCGTACATTCAGCCACGGGGTTCCAACCGCATGAAGTGGTATATGGTCACCCGTTGGTAGTACCCACATCTTTTACACGAAAAACAGAACCTCAGTACAACTATCAGGACTACCAGTACGAGATGAAACGGTTGATGCAAGAAACTCACCAAATGGTAAGAGAGCAACAAATAAAATCCAAAGAAAAATCTAAGGATCGCTATGACCAGAAAGTAAATTCAATAGAACTAAAAGTGGGTGATAAAGTGATAGTACAAGAAAAGGCTAGTAAGGGTAAATTGGCACTCAAGTGGCTGGGTCCATTCCCAGTAGTAGAAGTGAAAGCAGACTCTCCCAATGTTACTATTTTAAAACGTAACAAACAAACGCTATTGAATAGGAATCTATTAAGGTTATTCAATGGATAACTAATAGTGTTTTTCAGATTGTATACTATGATCATATCCGAAAAATCAGAACATTTAGACAAGAACATCCAAGTGACGACCCTTAGAAATGTGACAGGCCTCTATTTTGAATCGATAAGTCCGCTCCGAACCTCCAACACCAACTGGGATTTTGTAACATACGTCAATCTAATCACTTATGACCTTAAATTTCGGACACTCCAGAATTACTTTCAGTCAACTAGTGACATATGTGTACTCCTAAAAGTCCAGGAAGACGAGACTTTAAATGATGCTTGTATCACTTTTATACAGACAACATATCCATTTGTCCATGAAATTGAACTTAATTTTAATTCAGTTATGAAAGTCTTAGCACCCGGTAGAAAATCTCCAGAACATCTAACCCGGCGAACACGGGGTCTAATAAATGCGATAGGTAGGTTAACGATTGTCTTCTTTGGTGTCTGCTCAGACGAGGACGCCGAATTCTTCTACACGAATATCCAAAACCTCAGAGATTCAAACGAAAAATCCTTACATCTCGCTCATGAACAATTACGAATTGTTTCATCCGTTGTTCAAGACGTGAATTTTACAGTTCATGACTTAACAACAGATTATCAAAAAACGAGATCAACTATCGACAGACTCTCAGAACAAGCCAAACGCATGTTAAATGCAATCGACATTCTAAGCGTAAAAACTAAATTTGATGAGCACACAACCATATTAGGGCTTTTTCTAAACCAGTTTGCGTGGGAAACCCAGAACCTCCAGACTATAGTTAATTTCGCGTTGAACGGATTAATGCACACCAGTGTATATCCATCCTCTGAACTATATCATGAGCTAAAAGAAATTCAACTTACGTTACCACCGACACTGGAACTTCCTGCAATGGAATCCCATTTAGCACTTCCAGAACTTTTCAGAGCATCCACCTTAAGCGTAGTATATTCACAACAGACCCTATGTTTATAGCGAGAATACCGTTATTGTCAAATATACCTTTTAACATTGACCATAACATCCTCTTGCCTATAACAGTGGCACTAGGAAAAATAATGTTAATAAAGCCCTATACTCAATATTTAGCAGTAAGTTCAAATAGTGAATTCCATTTAAGTCTAACAGAATCTCAGTACATGAATTGTAAAACACTGTTTTCCTACAAATTATGTTTAGGATTAGAATTCATTTTTAAACGTGTGAAAACAGATAATTGTGAGGTATCCTTGTACAATAATCCAGAAAAACTGTCAGGCATATGTAATATCAGGTACTTGAGTATGAATACAGCCATATGGCATAAGCTCAGAAATCAAAACTCGTGGTTATATTATGGTACCCATCAGGTAGTCACAGTTGCTTGTCGTAAAGACTCGTATAAACTGGTACTAACTGGTGTAGGTAAATTAGATATCCCAGAGTATTGCGTAGTCTACACAGACTACTCAATACTCACGCCAACTAGGAATTTAAGAACACAGGTTCATAAAGATTTCATACCCGAAAGCCCGAGTCTCAATTATTCTATATCTCTTAAGAAAATCATTGAATACCATGAACCCCAGAAAATCGATAATCATATGTCTTATACAAATTTCAATAAATTAGCTCAGGACGCCCAGGAATTAAATCAACTTTAGGAATTATACAAGGATACTACGAAAAACATTTTTGTAAAACCAGAGCATCATATTATATTACTATTTGTTATTGTAATTATTTAAGTAATCATAAGTTTGTATTTAATTATTAAATATAGATGTAATATACCTAAATTATATTCACCCGACATTGCAGAACCTCACATTTAGAAAGATATTGTACAGTCTCGCACGGCCTTGGCCTGCAGTCTTTCAGAAGAAACTACTTAATTAAGAAAAGGAGAAAAATGGTAACTATTTAGCCACCATTTCTCAATTAAGTTGGGGGGTGTTATAAACCCATTATATTTAGAAGTAGTAAATCGTAATATAAGCAATTCTTATTATATCTATATTATATATGTAACCATGTATATATGTGTCCATTTATGTTATTCTTATATATATATATGTATACAAGAACCCGTGGGAACGAGCACGGCGACAGCATATGACATTCCGCTGCGTGGACAGTTTTGGTAGCCACAGCGAGCTGTCGTCCGCGCTCGTCCTCAAGGGGAGTCAGTCGTATTCTAGCAGAACATCTATCCGAACCTCCGAATTCATGTACATTAAATTGTTTTACATTCTTAATAATAAAAGATATAGTCGGTTATTTCGCCAGCGTACTAGTTTTTTTAATTTGTTGTGTAGACGTACACAACAAAGTTAGTTCTTTTGAATATATTTTTACCGTAGCTCGGGATCACGAAAGGTGTTAGGATCTTAATATTACAAATAAATAACAATTGATCTAAATTATTATTAATACAAACAAATTTATTATTACTTACGATTTACGAACAAAGTTACCAAAAATGTAGGATTGTACGGAGTTCTGGTGCACGTGATGGAATCGCGGAGAACTGCCTTTTTCTTACATAGCGATATTGGCCGGAGCCTTACAATCATAAAATATATAAGTGGCACATATACCGGAGGGGCTTAATATATAATAGTCAGCGCATAATATGCATATTGTGCATATTATGATGCTTATAAAATAAACGTAATGATGTTTTGAATTAGGAACCAACTAAGTTTAGTCTAAAAACTTATATCATGTATAAATATGCACTATAAATTACAATAATCATTGCTCAAAAAACGCCAAAACTTGTAAAAATGCAAAATAAATTATAAGTTTTCATTGTATAGGCAGTTTCATTAGTGGGTGACTCCTTTCATCAAAATAATGTTACCTGTCAAATGTGTTATTTTCAGCCTATATTCTTATTATATCTCATAATACAGATTGTATATTGATTGAAAAAATAAAAAAATGTCCAATTCTTTGTTGAATGAAACGGATTTAGTAGTAGGTACTTGAAAAGTATTGCCGGGGGCTTTTTAAGAAATAATTTATTTTGCATTAAAATGCAGCTCTATAGTTATAAATATTTAAAGTTTAGTTGAGTTTAATGGATCATTTTGGTCTACTACCAAAGTGCTCTAAATATAAAAGGTAATAAAAAAATCGCAAAAAATAATATAATAAATTATACCAGGTGTATTTTTTTTGTACCAGCCGGGAGGACATAATATGACTTTGGCCCACTGTGTAATTGCACCCAGTCTATCCCTGCTCTTAATTATACAAATATCTGTTGATCTTGTCCGTTATTTTAAAGTTTAAAACTTAAGCACAAATACTATTTATTATTGAATAAAAACATACAATTTGCCGATGAAAAAGAATAATAGTATTATACAATTTACAATTATACCACATGTAGTAATATAATTAGAAACCTTAGCAACAAGTGGTAGATCACCATATACTTCAAATGTTTAATGTGGCCCACTTGTTGGAAAAGGCTGGAGACCCCTGCTATATAGGTTTTGAAGAGTAAACATTTTTTTCCGCCTCTTAAACTTTGAGACACCAAAGTTCTGCTGCTCTTTATATTTAGTATTTTTGTATATAATGATAGACTTGAAGACTTGACAAATAATTTATTAGAATAACACAGTTGCTAGTATTAATTTGTATGTTAATACTATAATATTGGTGTTAACGACCCAAATAAGCTGATACAACTGGGATTTGTGATTTCTTCATTGCATTTATTTACAGTGTTAATTACTTTAATGTATTTTGTGAATTCCGTTGAAAGGATAGGCATCTCCGGCGGCGTCAGCTTAGCTTTTACTATATTTCTTGTTATAATTATAATTTAGAACCAATTTTAGAGAAAAATATACCTACATAATATTTATGTGTATGGAATAAATAATGAACTTAATTAAAATATCCTTAATTGTCTATTAAAAAAAATAACAGTTGTTGTAAACAGTCAAAATACAACATTAGACACGTTGTTTAAAGTTTCCACGGAATATTTTTTCAGTCTTGTAAATTATTATATTAGGAGTTGGTCGTTCGTGAAGAAACTGATTCCAGGGAGTCTTTTTTCATTCTCGATGTACAGAAATAATGAAGATTGAAATGCCCCAGCAATACTAACATTATTAAGAAAATGATTGGTATGCAACAGAAAAACTGAATGTAGTCGTCTTCAACATATTCATCATCTTGGTCACAATAACTGCAATTATACAAATAAGATAAAATATTGATTACAATATTCCTGTCCTTCGTCCACATGTTAGTATATTGTATTGATATAATTCATAATGCCATACCTATAGACTCACAGTATAATGATAACCTAATATTATATTTGGTTACGAGGAATCGCGGGTGTAGGCCACCGTGGTACCATGATTCAATAATAACCCTAACCACAATATATAACTACTAAGGACCAGTCCAGACTAAAGTCTAAAACGTTTAAAGTGGATACGTTAGAAAATGAGAACGCAACACATTGATAATATGAGAAATGACCTTGCCCACACTGGCCGGTGAACAGACATGTGTAATCCAAAGACCGGATTTCAAAGGAGTACGTACGTTCTATCGGATACTGTTCGAAATATATTGTTTTTGATGATGGTGAGGCACATGTACATATTTGTTACACTATTTTTTTTTTTTTGGCACATCTTTGTGCATATGCGGTTATTTTTAGGTGCATATTTTAGAGCATATTTGGCCATTTTTTGGTGCATATTTGAATATTTTTTAGAGCTACAAGTTCCTTAGCCTAATAATAACACACCACAGTACCCCAAAATCTTGTGCTCGTATCTAGATGAAAATGAATTAAAAATAATTTTCTTGACCTGTAATTATCACTATCCTATTTAATTTTTTCAAGGTGCGATTGTGTGAAAGTGTGTTACAAACGATTTAATTAAAAGGAAGATAATGGACGTGAAACATGACTTAACGGCCTTTAATAATAGTTATAAGGGATACCCGCTGCAATGACGCAATTAGGCAACATCTTCAGGGTGGTGCTGCTTCAGTCTCCAGATATTTTTTGTAAGTTTAGTATAACCCTGTAGGATCAATTCAGAAAAATGTACAAGCATGTACCATAAATAAATAGTGTATACCTGTATAAGTATTAGATATTTAAGTGTGTGGTCTGAAGTACTCGATGTATGTAAAATAATATTGAAACTGATACAGAATCGTGTATGCAAATGGTCATCATAAAACCTACACGGCTCCGCAAACTCACTGAATCGTTCCCTACCAAAATACATTGCATTCAAGTAAGTTATTTAATCTATTCAGTATTTTATATCCTTAGCCGCAGAATATTATTGCTAATAAATATAAATATATTCTGTTTTTAATAAATACTCATATCAACAAAACTAATAATAAACTACTCTTACCAACTGTTGGACCGTTGTGTATAATTATTGAAAATCACAAACTCACTGGGCGTATGAGTCAGTGTCTGCTGCAGTCTCGTTGAAACTCGATGGCCGTGTTCCCGGGATGTTCGCGTAATCCAGTGACTGTGTACTGTGCAGCTGCTGCCGTGGTGAGTTCTTTATTGCATCGCTGTCTGCAGTCTTGGTTGTTGTGGTATGGTCGTCAGAGTTACATAGTGTAGGCTGTGGCACCAAAACAGTCTCTGTCACCGTGGTGTGTCCGTTAGAGCGACTGGGCGCCGGCCGTGGTGCTGGTTGAGTACGGAAGATCGGGCCATCTATCGACGATAATCTATCGTTTGCGATCGCTGCGGGCGCTGACGCTAATATCGTAATGCACAAAAAAGCGGCGTGCATAACGTCTTTGCTGTGACACATTATATAATTACGGTACACATACAATTCGTTCGTATGTTGGATAACCAACCGCATATGACTGAATACAATATATCGCTTTAACAGGAATACTATCAAAATATATTTTAACTGTAAGAGGCATAAACGTTATTGATTTGATAAACAATGGAATTTAATCACCTATGCTACAGAATAATATGACACTTACGGAGTGAATTACAAAAGTATAATATTGGCCTTTGGATGAGTGCGTAGTTCATAAATATATAGTAATTCATCGATGGATTACCGTACATGGAAACGAGTTTGCTGCAAGGGCGAATTGACATTAAATAATAGTTATAAAATGTATGTTGGCCAAAACAAAACATTCCCTATGCACCGATAACGTAATTATCTATTATATGTAAATCCGAAATGGTGTGATTTGAACCTAGATCATATACCTACATAATAATATAGTATATATGATTTGAGAATGTTTTCTACATGTTATTAAATACATAATATATTTGTATTGAGTAATAAACTCAAAGCTATAGTATTGTAGTAACCAAAGTTACTACGTAACATTAAAGTCAAGCTATAAGATATTATATCTAATATAATATGTTATATTAATTATAAATAAATAGCAGATAATAATTAAATACGTAATAATAATAAAATATAAATATACTCTGTTCCAAAACAGAACGGTCACTTTTCGCGCATACAACTGACGGCTGCGGCACTGCAATGGCCAATCCCTCACCTCGCTAGCCGTCGTTTCTCGAAGATGTCGACGATCGTTGGCTAGGAAGGTGGGGGGAAGGGAAGTTTGGCTTTTACACTGCCGCAGCCATCAGTTGTATGCGCGAAAAGTGACCATTCTCTTTTGAAACAGAGTATAGTTAAATTACTATTCATTTATTAAATCGTACCTAGTCGGGCAAGTGACAAAACTGAAGGTTATTAAACCGCAACAACAACCCGACGTGAAACTTAGAAATCACATAGATTAGGCGAACGTAATATTACTATAGTATTGACGGATGTATAAGACATATATATATAACGTTAAATTACAAATAATTAACTAAAAATATTAATATATGTAATATCAAAAATACTCGGAATAGATTAGAGAAATTCGCGAGTGCGTGAGTGGGAGATAGACCACATCCGGAGTCGATAGCCACATTCGGGACAACAGGATACTAAATCGATAGACAGGGGGAGCGGGAATAGAATTATAAGAGGGATCTTGAAACGGCCTGTAATCAATCGTGTACGCTCAATCTACCAGCAAGCACCTTCACGTTGGACTGAGTAACAATTTGGTCAATTGGACTTAGTAATATTTTATTTAAAGAAAAATTTTAATAAACACTTTAACTTTCAATTGTATACTATCTTTTCAACAAACACCTGAATATCCATCAACACGGTTTAGCTACCCACAACCGGTAATCCGACCAATCAAGTCGATTGGCAGATTACTACCATAATAAACATGATAAATTTCAAAAAAGAAACACGAATCAATAAGACGTATTATAATAACTGATGAGAATACGTCATATAATTCTAATATAAAATAAACCAACTTGATTATTATAACATATATTTATAAATCATAAATGAACCGCATTTAAAAAGACCCAATGTAGTAGCTATTGAAAAAATGCTGGTATGTTGTTTGTTAAGGTAGTTAATAATTAGCTACAATTAAATAACAATTATTTGTATTACATAATATATTCACAAATCATCGATGGACAGCCTGTAAAACCTAACTTATTAGTAACCAACAAAATATGATGGTGATTTTTAAAAAAAAAAATAAAAATTCCAGCTTAGGGTATTTCCCCAGCACCCCCATATAAAAAAGCATCACCATTGGATAAAAAGCTTTTTTGAATAAAAAATCTGAATTAGATAAAAAAAGTCTATTTGAATAAAAATACTGATTTGAATAAAAATAGTTAGGTAAAACACCATTCTTTATAAAAAAATCTTAATAGAATAAAAGCCTAGTTGAATAAAAAATCTAAATTAGATAAAAAAATTCCAATTAGGGCATTTATCCAGCCCCCCACCAAAATTTTAGGTGGATATGTTACATCGTTTGTTATGTATGTTTTTCTAAATAAGGATTATTTTATTAATTAGACAATTATTTGGGCTTATGTGTCTGGATCGTAATGAAGTTGAACTATGTTTTGAAAATGACTATAAAAATGACCAACCTAAGTGACGTGGTCCCGCGTAATAGCAGTTTGAACTCAAACAGCCTTTACGCGGAAAGCCGCGCCGCGCTTCTCAAACAAACCGCAATCGACGACGGATGACGCCGGCACGCGATAACCGCGCTAGGATCGTCGGCCGGCCGTTCGATGAACCGGATCAAGTCCAGAAAAACGTCACTAGTTTTTCCCGCACTTAACGGACAACACACGTCCCCGCGACTATCCAGACCACACGGAGTCTTATTGAACCAGTGTAATCTTAACCGAATAAAATGACCATTTGAATTGATCACACCGTGTTTGTCTTTTTTTTTGTTTGTTTTTACTCTCCGTAATATCGTCTTTTTTTTTGGGGTATCATCCAACCTCAACCTCGCGGCGCCCCACAGGTCCGCGACAACTGGCTCCCCGAACAGGAATCACTGGTAAGTGAAAACCCTATTCACTAATTTACCCCATACTACCACCATCATATACCCCCCGTTGCGTGACTTGGAAAAAGTCCCCGACGCGTTCCGACAAAAACGTGGTTAGCAGGCGATAGCGGAAAAACCGGCGTTACGTAACATATTACATAACAATAAAGGACGCAACGACCGGCTGCGCCGCCTGACATACGAACGCACCGACTACACCGCGCGCGACGCTCCAAAGTCCAAAACGACACAACGTAGGTAGGTAGGAACGCAAGAGCGCGAGAGGACACACCGCCACCGCCCAGCGCCACCACCCGAAAACGACTACACGCTATCACCCGGGACAGAAATATCACGTAATCTGATTGCCGCCGCCGCTCAAAGCGACAGCCGCCGTCTACCCTAATCGCAATAGTGGCCCGGACAACGCACACCCGCGCATCCGTGACAACACTCCGCGAAAACCGGTTACTGCGATCACCCGGCAAGCGCAACACCAAAACAACAACAACCCACTGACCTACATTTCCGTACGTAAATAAAAGTCGATAAACGATCGACACAGCTGACCGGAGGAACGCGACACCCGTTCTACCGACACCGGCCACATCTCATATTCTCCCGTAAACAACACCGGAAAACCAACCGGACGACATGACGGGAAAATGTATTAACGAGCTGACCGGTGCACAGTTACGCTACGAATGCAGGCAACGCGGGCTATCGGACACGGGCGCAAAGGATGATCTTGAAATCCGATTAACACAACATTTTACGGACCTGAACCTACGGGCCAACGAAATCCGGTTTCCACCTATGGAAACCACTGAGTCGACCGGAGATAACCCGGCGACAGGTCAGGGGCCCGAGGCCGGACAAATCGAACAACAACGGCTCGAATCATCACCAGCCCACCACCCGAACAACACCACCAACAAACCACCCACACACCAACAAGCTATGGACATGATCCAAGCAGGTCGGTCCATAATAAGAGAGGTACGGCAAGCGGCGGAAAGCACGCCGCACGGGCACAGTCTGGAATCACGACTGCCCATGCTCGAAGACTGCATGGCCCGCTTTGGCGACGACCAACGTCGCATTGCAGAGACAATGCGACGCCTAGAAATGGGTATGGCACGCCAAGCACTGGAACAGAAACCGGATGTTACTATACCGACCCATCCCCAACAACGCCGCCGCCGCCTACCAGTCAACTCAAGACATAACAACCAACATCATCAATCGCAATCAACCAACCGAACTACGAAACCTAATCACCAGTCAAATCTGCAACCATCAACGCAAAATCCAAGTGCTGTAGACTTCAAATTTTTCCAAACGTTTTTTTTTTTTTGTCAATTTTTTTTAACTTTTTTACTTAGATGTGTGATAAGCTATAGATATTTTGTACAATTTTAAAAAAAATATGAAAACTTTAAAGAATTATCCTTATATTTAAATGTTATCCTCGTCTTTGAACTTAATGAAGTTTAGTTGTATTAGGTACTTACCTTTATATTTTTAGTGGGTAGGCCACGATATGACTATTAACTATAATATTGGTAAATATTATTTATTTATATTAGCTCAGTTCCTCACGGACAGCCACGCAGTACGCACGTACGATACGTTGTCTCTGAGCCGTGTTATGCAATATTCGTTAATCTTAACGGATTTTAATCTAATTTGTTTCCAACTCTACATAAAAATATATATACACAACAAACTTCAAACTCACGCTTGCAAGTCACTTGCACCAGCAGCCATCTCAACTCTCAAGTAATATAATATTTAAATTAAATTTAATTAATTAACCAGCTTGTATTATAAAATACGCAAAATATCACTATCTGTCATCCTCGGGCACCGTCAGCGCGATGACCTTTGGACTACAGATTAGACAACTGCACCTTGCCCGTGATTCCAATTAAAAATAAACCACCCAAAACCGTACCGCCAACTAAGATAGTAAAGCAATCAAATACCCATACAATTAATAATGATTCTACATTATCAAACTCTGAATGGCAACAACAAAAGT
This sequence comes from Sitobion miscanthi, assembly GCA_008086715.1. Lineage (NCBI taxonomy): Eukaryota > Metazoa > Arthropoda > Insecta > Hemiptera > Aphididae > Sitobion > Sitobion miscanthi. The sequence continues at coordinate 32,147,758 of CM017801.1, forward strand.
CTTCGAAACGTAGGAAGACCCTAATTCACCTGTTACTCCAAGCGACAACCAGGGGAAAAACAAAATTATTCTTCTCACCAAACCGGTTCTCCGCATTATCTGCAGATGAACCTTCCAACGATTCAGATATTGCCGATAATAATGATGTTTATAATCAAAATGAATCTGAACACGTAATTACTCAAACAAGAAAAATAGAACTACCACCACCATTATACGTAAAAGGAACAATCAACTTTGCCGATCTTAGAAATGCACTTACCGAAATAATTGGACCGGATAGCATTATCTGCAAATCAACTACCTCGCAATTAAAAATCCAAACAAATACAACCGATAGCTATAGAACACTTATCCACTATTTAAATGATAAGAAAGCAGAACACCATACATTTCAGCTTCAATCTGAAAAATCATTCAGAGCAGTGGTAAAAAATATTCACCACACAACCGATCATACTGAAATAGCATTAGCACTTGAAGAATTAGGATTCACCGTAAGGCAAGTGACAAACATAAAACACAAAAAAACCAAAATACCACTACCCTTATTCTTTGTCGACCTTGCTCCTGAATCTATTAGTAAGGAAATATTCAACATAACGGCCCTACTTAATACCAAAATCAAAGTTGAGGAACCTCATAAACGCCGTGAAATTCCTCAATGTCAAAACTGCCAGACTTACGGTCATACAAAAAGCTAATGCTCACACTCTCCTCGCTGCGTGAAATGCGGTAGAACCCATCTTACCACAACTTGCACAAAATCACCTGACCTGCCGGCCAAATGTGCTCTCTGTGAAGGTGAACACCCATCCAACTACAAAGACTGTGCTATATACAAGGAGCTGCAACAACGTCGCTGCCTACAAGTCAACTCAAGACATAACAACCAACATCATCAATCGCAATCAACCAACCGAACTACGAAACCTAATCACCAGTCAAATCTGCAACCATCAACGCAAAATCCAAGTACTCGAACAAACCAATCATACGCAGAAGCAACAGCAAATACAGATAAGGCACCACCGCCAACTCCGTCCTCCAACACCTTACCTATACCCAGTCCTAATAATAATGATATAAAAAAATGTTTAGAAGAACTTAAATGTCTAATTAACCCACTTATCTCTTTCATCACAGCACTCATGTGTAAACTTTTAAATGATACACACAACAAATTACTCAGTCACCCAAAACTCTATCATGATCCCTTCATGGAACACGAACGGACTAAAAATCCATAAAGATGAATTCCTCATTACACTCCAAGAAAAAAGAATTGATATCGCTTTAATATCCGAGACCCATTTCACTAATAGTTACTCTCTCAATATACCAGGCGTTCGTCTACATCATACCAACCATCCGGACGGGACTGCTCATGCAGGATCCGCTATCTATGTTGGGTCTTCTCTCACATCTCATCCACTCCAAAATATTCCAAACCGACTATATATAGTCGTGCGCTGTATCCATAATAATCAACAATATACCTGTTTCCATAGCAGCCATTTACTGTCCTCCTAAACATAATATATCCACTAATCAATTCAATATCTATTTTAATACCCTCGGACATAACTTTATAGTCGGTGGTGATATAAACTCTAAAAACATTTAATGGGAATGCCGGGTCACAAACCCTCGTGGGAACTCACTCTTACATAGTGTAATAAACAAAAACCTACAAGTAATTTCACCTACCAACCCGACTTATTGGCCAACTTCCTCTCGTAAACGACCGGATATATTAGATATATTTGTAACCAAAATTCCCAACACACTCCACTCATTAATTACAAATCTGCACGCTCCATGCTCAGATCATTCCCCATTCTACTCTCAATCGACTGCCAGCCTCTGTCCAACCAACACAACCCAACACCATTACACTCTCATATCAACTGGGATAACTTCCATAAGTCAATACTGGAAAAAACCAGTCTAAAAGTCCACCTAAATACATCATTCCCCTTTACATCTGTAGTCTCATAGCACAAAAACGTCGCGCTCGCTGCCTACGGCAAAGATCAAAATATCCCACTGATAAATCCCACTACAATATGCTTGCCCAAAAACTCAAACGGACCCTAGCAAACTATAGAAACAAATCTTATACTAACCACTTAGAATCACTGACGACTAAGGACGGTTCTCTCTGGAAAGGTACCAAACAACTTCTTCGTATACGAAATCCCCCAGCCACCCTACGCAATGCAAATGGAAACTGGGCACACTCTGATGAGGAGAAAGCTAACATATTTGCAAACCATCTCGCTGATACTTTTTAACCTCACAATACCATTCTCTTTCCGGAAAAAAATTAATATAGTTGAACAATTTCTCAACTCACCACTACAAATGTCCCTCCCACCGAAGCATATATCTCCTGCTGAAATTCGCTATATAATATCTAAACTCCCCAGGAAAAAGTCTCCTGGCTATGATCTAATAACTTCTGAAATACTCAACCAGCTTCCAAAAAAAGTTATCGTACTTCTCACTTATATATTTAACTCAATCCTCCGATTATCTTACTTCCCTATATTATGGAAGTTTTCTCAAACCAAAAAAACCACCCGACTGTCCAACATCATAAGACCTATTAGCCTGCTTCCAATATTGTCGAAAGTGTTTGAAAAAATATTATTAAAAAGAATCTTAAACATTATCGCTGAATCCAAAGTCTTACCTGACTCTCAGTTTGGTTTTCGTACCAAAAACTCCACGATACATCAAATTCACCGTATAGTAGATAAAATATAATTTTCTCTAGAAGAAAAACAATATTGCACTGGGGCCTTCCTTGACGTTTCTCAAGCCTTTGACCGAACCTGGCACGCAGGGCTTCTATTTAAGCTGAAACTCATCCTGCCGTCTACTTATTATCTTATACTCAAGTCCTACCTAGAAGATCGTTTCTTCTCGGTACGTTATGGTTCATCTAACTCCTCACCAAAACCCATAAATGCAGGAGTCCCCTAGGGCGCAGTCACTGCTCCTCTGTTATTTAATATATTCGTATCTGATCAACCCACGCTGCCCACTAGCCTCATCGCTGACTTTGCCGATGAAAAACTATTTTAACCAATAGCCATGATCCATCCATTACTTCCTCGCATATCCAAGAACACCTATCTCTCCTCGAAAAATGGTATAAAGAGTGGGGTGTGAAAATAAACGAATCTAAATCTATACAATGTACCTTCACTCTTAGGAAGAGAATATGCCCATCTATTACCTTAAATGAGCAAATCTTGCCAACCGTGCAGAGCACTCGCTATCTAGGCATAATCATTGATCAACGCCTCACATGGTCTCCTCATCTTCGCAGCAAACTGATATCCTTAAACAATCGATTTCGTCTTCTCCGCTCTCTCCTAACCTCCAAACACATAAAACTACCAACCAAGCTTCTAATATATAAACTTTATCTTAAACCAATGTGGACGTACGGAATTCAATTATGGGGCTCTGCAAAAATTTCAAACACTAACCGTATCCAACGCTTCCAATCCAAAACGCTCAGAGCCATAACTAAAGCACCTTTCTACGTGTCCAACCATACCTTACATAACGATCTTGCCATCTCACCCGTCTGTGATGTAGCTAGAACTTTTTATAGACGATTTAACTTATCTGTTAAAAACCATGATAATCCCCTAATTAAAGGACTTGCGTCGGCAAACATACCCGACAATCCTAGGAAAAGACTAAAAAGGCAGAGGTGTCGGGACCTATTAATTTAGTTAATTATCTAATCTTTATTTCTATTTAAACTTTATTGTTAACTTATTGAAATGTATATAAACAGCTGACAAAGTGTCTTCACTGGAAGGCTTCTTAAATCCGTCCTTTCCTCAAACCACTTATTCAATTATCTATTTTACTTATTGTTCATTTTATTGTAAAAGATTATAAATAAAAATTATAAAAAAAAAAAAAAGTTATATTAGCTATTTGCCTGAGTAACGATTGTCGTCATTGACATCGTACATTACTCCCTACGTTGAACACGGCTAATATGCTGAGTGTTAGTAACAGCAAATGTGTATATATGTATGCAATATATATTATGGTGTCGCGATGTTTAGCACGCGTCGTGTTAATACCCAAACGGGACTTCTGGCAGTCTACAGTTAAGTACAGGGTTTGAAACCGATTGAAATAATTTCGGTTTCAATTTTATATACCGGTTTTTAATTTTTTCGATTTTGGTTTCAATTTTTCAATACCGCTATTAGGAAATTTCGGTTTCGGTTTCGATTTTATATACCAGTTTTGAAATTTTACGATTTCGGTTTCAACTTAGCAATACCGGTATTAAGAAATTTCGGTTTCGGTTTCGTATACTGGTTTCTAATTGTCTTTTGCGAATAATGAAATAGTTATCAACATTTTAATCATGATCTCAATTTTATTATGAGCATTAAGTATGCGTATTAATGGAATTTACGTATTTAAAAACACGTTGATTAAAAAAAAAATAACGATTTCCATTTTTTTTCAGATTTCGGTTTTGAATTTAATACCGGTTTCCAATTTTTCACGGTTTCGACTTTGAATTTAATACCGGTATCCAATTTTTTTCGGTTTTAAAACGGTTTATACCGGTTTCTGAAATCGGTTTTGAAAACGGTTTTAAGCCCTGGTTAGGTATAGTCGACAGAGGCAGTCTAGAGTCGGAAGTCGATAGTTTGATGGTCGAGAATAAAGAGTCATAGTGGATGGTCGATAGTGGAAGTTGATTGATGACAACGACCTGAAGAGGAACCGCGGACGACCAGCTCAACCCACATTGGATTTTGGCACCCTCGACACACTATGGCCCGATCGGTAACCTTCAGTATAATTTATAAGTATACCTAATACACATAAAATATCATATTATATAATATTTAATAGCAGATACATACATATATATATATATATATAAAAACGTTGAGTACTTTGCTTCACATAAGGTAACCCTGATTCCTAGTAATAATATCACACACCGAGGTTCAGTCTCCGAGACCTCGTTAATATAAACAAAACGACACCTAAAAAGTGCAGGAGCAAGCGATTGGTGAAGAGGTGACATTACACCTGTAACTATAAAAGTGTGGTATCTGGAGCTAAAAATTTGCCTATGCCATAGGAAGCTATAATTTAAATCTGACTATCTGAGGTAACTAAAATTGAAATGAGACTAACCAATTATTTTTTCCCATGTAGTGCCTATTGATTATTTGCTACCCACCTATTATATTGAACGTTGTCCGTATTAGTTTCTTAAGGGTTCAAAATTGTTAACGACGTTATTGCATTTTGAAAAAAACGGCACTCCTAGTCTTTCACAATCTTGTCACGGCACACCAAGTCTCACCGGCGCATAACTTTTAGTTAAACACCACACGTGCATCATAAAGCTATACAGACTCAACTATATGTGCCATGTGGTCGAGCGAGACCGTCCAAAAGTCAAAACGGCTCATATTATATAGTGAGGCAGCAATAATTTCGTCTACTCGCAATATCAAAATACGTATTTCTTCCATACTATGTAATATCATTTCCCACGTATCAGGTAAAAGCGTTTAAAATATATAATGCACAATTAATAGTATACGATCTTACCCATGCGTAACATTAATTATTATAACCCTAAATCTTTAATCGTACGTGATATATTTCGCGAAGTCGTAATGTTTTTATTATTTGGATAACATAAATACATTTAAAGTTATCAATTTGAGAACATTAGGTTGTTTTTACAAATTCATTGGTTAGTGCCATCAAAAAAATTAAAACACTACGACACAGATAAAGTTCTTCCCTATGCGTTGTGGAATTTTGGTAATTCTACTGTAAATACAGAGGTAGTATAGGTGCGTCCCGCAGTAGTGCGCTACGCACAGTTTTTGCTATATTGTAAAACGGAGACAACACGTCATGGTCGTTTTAAAGTCTTAAATGCTTGTAAAAAAAAAATGCATACCTATATTATGTATCGTTAATATTTTTGAACTGCTAATATAACACATTGTGAGGAACATTGCATACTTTTTCAAGGTTTCCAACCCAACGAAGAAATCTATTGAACATTTCAAATGTCTATAAGAAAAAAGTCAAAATATTTCGAAAATCGTACCAAAAACGGAAAATGATAAACACATTTGATGAAAATGTCAAGTCCATGGTTATTTGTAATTGAATTACAATAAAAAAAGAAAATAGTTCGATGAGAATTCGTTAATTAACAGATAAAAATCGAATGTTGAATAAATTTCAAATTCAAAAATTCATAAAAAATGAATTTGACTTTTCGGTGTAAACTTTTCTTTTGTTTAAGGTAGAAAAACTTATGAGCATAGCACAGATTATATAGCATTTGCTGATTGTATCATAAAGCAGATAAAAATAGTCGTGAGCTATACATTTTTTTTATTCACTAGAAACTCCAAATATGAAATAGGTATTATACTCCTATTTTTTGCATATTAAAGGCATTTTAGATTTGTGTTATTTTTAAAGTTTTGGTGTTAAATGCTATGTTTGCCACTTCATTAGAGAATTAAACACCTATCAATAATTAGAACATTTTTTATTTTCAGTCAAGCTGTTTCGGAGGAGTTCAATAACAAACACTGTGGCATTTATATATTATATATTAGATATACATATCTACTTGATATGCTGCGCACAATGTCCATGATCTGACGTAGTCGGGTGGCACCAGGGTGGCTAAATTGCCCTTACTGCTGCGAGTTACATATAAAAGGTTTTGAACAATGACAATTTCTTAAAGGGTTGTCATTTTTTAAGGGCATTTAAATGCACAGGGTCAGCTAGTTATTATATATTTATATGTAGCCCGGCGTATTGCCCCATCGAACAGTACAGTACATACTTATGACACCTTATCGGTTGCATTTATATACTTTTGTCAAGAATATTCAGTCATACGTATTTCAGCATCAGTCAGTTCTCCATACAAATAATTATTTAATATAATATATGAGTTTTTTAAATTGTTAACAGAAGAAAAATTTCTTTTATGCTTTTTTCATGTTTTTATGGAATACTATGGCGCATATTTATGTTATTCTTAGTCCTATCAAATCTAAGCCCTGCTTAAGAGGAATCTTATATTAATTTTTCAAAATTTAAATAGGTTAGATTTAGGTTGGATGGGTACGTTTTTTTTATGAATTTCGAACATAAAATAGTCTAAAAATGTTCGTAATTTTGACGTACTTCCTACTTTGATCAGGTGATTGAGAAATTAGATGAACAAATGACAATAACATCAGGAGGGCAGCTAGAGAGGCACGACGAGAAACCAAAGTGCGCACAGTCTTCCCACCACAACCACCAAAGCCTAATGACTCTGCATTATCGAATTTATCAAACAGCAAATTTACAGAAGTGTTGTCAACTAATGACGATTTTGGCTATCAAGGTGGAAAACAGAAAGAGTGACAGGAGTAACCACCACACACCTAGTACATCTTGTTTATTGTTTGTTGTAGAATCAGTGGTGAGCCAATCAGCAACAATAAACAATGATGCGCCAAACAGAAGGACTTCTTTAATTAATTATAATTAAGAAACATCTAGATGGACACCTGACCATGATAGTATTTTATTGATTATGTTATTTTTATTTAGAATACAAACACAATATTATATAACAAAAAACAAGTTATTTCAAAATATTAAAGTGAAGTTTATTTAAGAAATGTGATTAAGATGTATAAATAAGTATAATTACAAACCACCAGATATTATTATTTGTTTACAACTCTTAAACTAGATTGCTTAAAATACATTACTAAATTTACTTCAATAATTCAATGGTAAAAGTTATAATTTGAATTGTACTAATATATATTATTGTTTTACTTACTAAAGAAATCATATCATAAAAGCTATGACCAACACATGGATATATTTATTATGTATGTAAAAACATATTAAGTTACTATGGTTACATAATTACTAATAATGGTTAAATTAATCATACACTTTAACAAAGACATATGGATCTTTAGATGAAAATGCACAAATTTCAAAAATGTTAACAATATTTTAAATCAAAATTGTGATTACATAATATTATAATAATATAATATAATGATAATATTAACTTAAATATTTAGGATATAATAAATTAAAAATAATAAACAAAAATAATTAATAACTAACAAATAAATCTATGACAAAGATTCATACATATTTTATACCTATGAACTTGTCTTAATAAATAATAGAATGAACATTTATACAACCTTCATGAATACTAATTAATTAATTTAATAATAATAAATATTTACTTAAATATAAACGATGTAAGAACTATACTATATACTAACAAATACATTTTTTTTTTTGTTTTGATTTTAAAATTTATTTTTATTTTTTTTGGTATCTAATTTTTTATTACTTTATTACTGTACAATAATGTAATTCAATGTAACCTACAAAAATTATTGATTAGGCAATGATTATTATAACCATGACATAGATTCATGCATATTTTATGCCTCTGAACTTGTCTTAATTAATAATAGATATCATGTATACAACCTTCATGAATACAAATGAATTAATTTAATATTAATAAAAACATTTTTTTTTTGTCTTAAAAATAAACAGACCATTATTACATAATTATGAAATATTTATAAGTATAAAATATTCACTTTAAAGATATAATAGATGACAAAAAATGAGCCAATATCATAAGAGCAAGTCCCTTAAACATGTTTTATAAAAAAATGTTTTTATGTAACCTACACATTTAATTATATTACTTCACTGTACTTAAATCAAGTTATGTTACCACATCATTGATAAAGCTAAGATTATTAAAACTATGACAACGATTCAAGCATATTTAAATGCATTTAAACTAGTCTTAAAATTAACATATGACAGAACTTGGGGAGCACTATTCAGTATACTAAACTATATTAAAATTATATTTATATTTTAAATATTAAATATTTATATATTAAGGTTCTTAAAACTATGACAAAAGTTCATGCATATGTTTTGCTTCTAAACTTGTCTTAATTAATAATAGATATCATTTATACAACCATCATGAATACTAATGAATTCATTTAATACTAATAAAAACATTTTTTTTTTTTTTACTGATTATTTAAATTTAGTAGTTTACAACTGAACACAAATATAATGATATCGCGTACAATAATTGATTTAAATTATGACATTGATTAATTCAGAGATATTTATATGCGTTTGAAGTATTGTTCAAAGTATTTGTAATCAGAGCAGAAGAATACTTTTCTGTGTCTTAACATAAGCTACACATTTGGGAAATAATAAACAAAAATTAAGGACTACAAGACATATTATATAATATTTTATAAATTAATACAAATTTAAGATTTACTACTTTTACCACTGTACAAAAACATGTTTTAATGTTACTTCTTACAATTATTTATTAAGCTTAGATGATGAAACTATGACAAAGATTCAGGCATATCTATAAAACCTTGAACTTTTCTTAAAAATAATCTGATTATTAGCTCATCATCATGAACTAATTGTTAGTATTAAATATTTACTTAGAAAAACTTAATCATAATTGTTATTTAACTGTATATGATAATGTTTACAATTTTAGTTTAAAATAACAAAATATATTATTATTTAAGATAGGATTATTTATACTATGACAAAGATTTGAGCATTTTTATATGCCTCTAATCTTGTCTAAAAATTAATTGCAATGCACGCATGAAAAAATACTCTACATTAAAACTTATTTGTAACTTGTATTTAAGGCTTTGGATATAATAAACAAATATTACAAACTTCTAGATTTTTTTTGAAATTTTTACACTTTTTAATTTCTTTTTTTTTATATTACTACAATTTTAATTTTAGTACTTCAATACTGATTTAAAATGTAGTTTAATGTAATGTTATGTCCCCTATTATTGATGAATCTTAGATTATTAAAACTATATGTTTCTAAATTCGCCTCTTAAAAGGAATTCAAATATTTCTACTCATAACCATAATATAATTATTAATATTAATGAAAAATTTTAAATTAAAATTAAAAATAAATTAACAATGACTTTTAAAACTGAAAAACAAAATTAATAATTCTAGCCAAATGCATAATTATATAATTTAAGTAAGTCATTAAGTAAAATTGCTTATTGTATTCCAAATCTATCAATTTTTAATGTCATTTTTAAATTTACTCCTTTTTTTAATAATAATACGGTCTCCTAATTGATGCCACTTAAAAGTTATAAAAAAAAATTTAAAAAAAAACCTTACTGGAAAAATAATTTTTACATTATGAAACTGGAGCTTATATATAAAATTGATAACTAACTTTTAAATAAGTTGTATAAATCTCAATCTTTGTTTTGTGTATCCCCACTGTTATTAGGGTTATCATTATGAATTGCGGCTAACATTGATTCTATGTCCAAATATTCCGTTTCGTTTTTCACATTTGCATTGTTTTCATCAACTTCTTTCTCCACACTGTATCGTGTTTCTTGATCAGCTACTTCCTGTCCAGACAAGTCTGTATCTACCTCAAATGAGTTTTCTTGTGCAGGCTTATGTTTTTTTTTTGATTTGACTACTTTTACAGTCTCATTTTCTTGAGAGATTTTAGTTTCTTCTCTTTTGCCTGCTTGTTCAAAATTTGCATATCCTTCATTGGGGACATTGTCATTAAACATCATATCCGTGTCGACAGTGTCTTTATTGTTATCCTGTTCTTGGTCTATGTCCATAGGCGACTCAACTTGCGGATTATTTTCTTGATTCTTGGATGGTTCCAATTTCATAACATTGGTTGTAATCGTACAAGAAACTTCCGTATCTCTTTCCTAAAATAAAATGAAATAATTAGGTCAAAAATATTCGTTAAAATATTTAATTTTTTATTTACTTCATTTGAGGTTGATGGAGTTGGCTGATTATGGCCTGTCTTAATATGATCAAGGCAATTATTTCGATTATCAAATGATTTAGAACATACTTGACATCTGAAAATTTGTTTCTTCTGTTGTGGTACCTAAATTGAATAAAATATTTAATATGATTAAATTTATATATATTAAAAGATAAAATTAAAATTGTATCTCATACTATTAACTGCATTTATAATAATGGTAAATGAGTTACATAAAATTAATATTAAAAGAAATTCTTTTACAATTAAGAGGATGTCAGCGCATTTTTTTTCTGCCTCACACAGGCAAAATAACAAATTTTACGTTAACAATAATGATCATTATCATATTAATTTCTAAAATTAGAGTGAAATTATCACATATGAAATTTGAAGGTAAGATTATAATTTAAGCTTTTATAATATTGTAATTTTAGAGTAAGTTATGAATATTTTAAGTAGTACTTAAATTTACTATTTTAAAATACTCATAGCTAGTTTTAAAATTTAAATTTAATAAAAAGCCTATGAAATGCACTTGATAATAATCTAAGGTGACAATATGCTGACATTCTCTTAAAAATCAATTAATAAAAACATTAGTAATATAATAGTATATATTTTTAAATTATGAACTTATAGAACAAATATTATATCATAGTATTATAATTGAAAATAGTGGAAAAGTGAAAACGTAGTACTAGTTAATGTGTTAACTAAATTAAAATATGCTCTACAAAAATATAAATTAATATAGTAAAAGATCATATTTTTTTCTAATTCTTACCAGAGTTAATGCTTTAGCCGCTGCTTGATTATGAATAGGTTTTTCAGGCTTCTTTTTGTTCCTATGAGTGCGCATGTGGAATCTAAAATTAAAGTATTAATAATAACTTAAAAATAATATTAAATAACGTACATACTGAACATGACCAAGCACTTTCGATTGGAATGTACAAAAGCCACACTTATATATTTTTGTTTTTTTAGCGCTTTCTTGTTGTGTTGCTGGTAGTTGTTGTTGTTGTTGTGGTTGGTGCTGTTGTTTATGTGTCTGCTGCTGCTGCTGTTGTGTTTTCAACAATTTTAATGGAGTTTGGACTGGAGTAATTACGGCAGCAGTAGTCAGACCACTAGGTACTTTATGTTGATCTTTTTCTATTTGTTTATCTGCCTTTAAGTGTCCATTGACAACCTAAGTAAAAGTTAATAGTTATTTTTTTATATAACAACCTAATAACATGTACCTTGTTTCAAATTAAGTTCTATCCTTACCTCAACACCCTTAAAAATCTGATCAGGAGGCAATATTCCATATTTCTTTTGTATATATGACAACATTGCATTTTTAACAAGTTTCAAATCATTTTCCAACCTGTCCATATGAGTCAAAAGTGATGTACAATTCTTGCACATGTGATCCGCAGGGGTCACAATGACCACAACTTCATCTCCTATAAGCTGAGCAATTTTTTCTGGGTATGATACACAACTATGTGGTGTAATGCTTGAACACACACGTGTACGTTCACCGTACAATTTTCTATCACAAAGAAAACAGACACTCATCGTATCTAGGAAAAAAATGTAATTTTCTAAGTTATAAATGATAACTAACTTTACAATAATTAATAGAATATTAAAAATATTATTAGAAATATAATAAACATAAACATTTTACTTTATAATACTATAATAGTTATTTACCGACAATGTAATACTATCTAAATCAATCGTCATAGATAAGTACAAACCAAAATCAATTAGATACCTACTTGAGTATGAAAAAGGTTAAGTTACAAATAGAAGATTTAAATTTAAATATGATCATAATATAAAAAATATTCGTATGTGTGAA
>CM017801.1:32160663-32321564 GCA_008086715.1 Sitobion miscanthi
AAATGCCAAACTGACTTCTGTAAATGAAATTGTAATGCTTTTAATACAAATCATTCACTAAATAAATTATAATAATATTTATAAAAATATATGAATTCATAATGAAGGAACATTTATGAAAATAACATTTACATTTGGGATATTTTACAAAAGTGTTTCACATAATATTTTTAATTTTTAAAATGACGCACACGGCATATACTTTGACTGTAACCATCAGTATGTGTGAACTCACCTGTACACATATTAACAGCTATCTTCTAAGACAGTAAAGCACAATTTTAAATATAGGTAATAATTATTTAAGTTTTTAAAACCAAACTAGTCTCATTATTGATAAAAACCTCATGCACAGAGCTCTATCTATGGAATAGTCATAAATATGGAATACTTAACCTTTTCTGGATATCTATAATCATAACAAGGTTCACTAGACCACATTGCATATTTTGTTGAGGCGTCGAACCTTTAGACACTAATTATATGTCCAAAGTTATCAATAAGCTTTGATTATGTTTGGTTAATACAAACTTTTGTTAGTGACGTCGTTATTATTGTTTATTTATATTTTTTTGTAAAATATTGAAAGTAGGACATTGTAGTTGTATGTTTGGTCACCTTCAAGTAGTACCTATATAATATTACTAGCTGATCCCACGCACTCCTTGTCTGTAAATAATGACAAATCTTAAAAAAATTGTTATTGTTTAATTCTTTTTGGGCATAACTCGTTGCAGTAAATGCAACTCAGCCACCTTTGTAGGCAATGCGTGAAAATTTGATTTGATGCATGTTTGTACCCGATCTGTTTGATAACCAATGGCAACCAATAAAATAATAAACACTAATTTCTACTATTTATTTCTCCTGTAACCAATATCAACCATTTATAAACAAAAATTTCCTGTTTAAGAACTTCCTCGGGTTAGACTTACCTGGTCAAATTGTGAATCCAAAACACCCAGGGAACCACTCAAACATTCACAAAAAATTGCATAAACATCGGCCCAGCTGTTCTCAATTGATTAACTACTATACATATTTTACACCATTTTTATAAAATATATAGTTAGATTATATAAAAAATGATATATTATAATACGATACAATATTATTATATTCATTGATTATTTATTTGATAATTTTTTGGATTATTTGACATTTCGATCATTCGAAATATTTTCATTTTTTATTTTATAATTTTTTAAATATTGCATCTATAAATAAAACTTGTGAAATCGACTTCTAATAATAATTATTATTAATATTGACATTTTGCTTATCGTCATTTATATATTATTAGGGAATGTAATATTTTATTTTGGGAATATATTATAATTTAATATAATATAAATCAACAGACGATGATTACCGATTATCTTGTATCGTAAATAATGTGTGTGTTTGATGTCTGTACAACTGTTGCCAACAATCTGCAAGCCTGGATTAAGGGGGACACGGCGTAACGGTCCATGGGGGGCCCATCTTTATCCCCAAAATATATTTTTTTAACGCGTCCAATAGTTTTCAAAATAAAAAATTATTTAAGTAAGTAGGTATAGTAGGTAAGGTTAGGTTGCCAACAATTTTTTTTATTTTGAGCATTTTAGATTACCGATTTAACTATTTAAGTACATAAAAAGGTAGTTATATAAGAAAAAATTATTTAGCTCTTGTACCTAAATGAGGTATTTCAGTTAAAAGTATTAATGCATATTATACTAAACTTCAGAGGACCGTAGTTAATAACCTAGCGAACCAAAATTGATCATTTGACTGTCAAAATGTTCAGAAAAAAAGCTTTACCGGAATCCATCAAAAAATATAGTGGTTACCATTTGAAAAAATAAAGTCAATTTTATTATCGGTGCAACTGCGTGTTAAAAACTTTTCAAAATGTTATAAAAAATTGCATCCTGTTAAAAATAAAGAAACACGAGTCTTTTTTTTTTGTTTTAACGAAATTCCCTATCATCGATCCATAATTGTTAAAAAAAAACCTGTGTACAATGACATAAGATACATTCAGTATATATTTTGTATAATGAAAAAATAATAAATTAGGTATTTCTAAGTTTCAACTTAAAATTTAGTTCAAACTAAAAATTGAAACTTAAGGTAGTAAAGAAATTATAAATTTATAGCATGTAACTAAAAATAACTTAATAGTTAACAAAAAATTTGAATTTAAAATTCTAGTCAGCAATTTTGAAGATAACACCACCACCACCCCCCCCCCCCCCACCATGATTTTTTTTTTTAGATCGTCCCTGCATGGACTTTGAGCCAAATTAATTACTTTGAATACCTACCTTCAATATGTTATACCTAATACCTATACGTTAAGTAAACAAAATATGGATATATTTCCAATCCAAAACGCTCCGAGCCATAACTAAAGCACCTTTCTACGTGTCCAACCATACCTTACATAACGATCTTGCCATCTCACCCGTCTGTGATGTAGCTAGAACTTTTTATAGACGATTTAACTTATCTGTTAAAAACCATAATAATCCCCTAATTAAAGGACTTGCGTCGGCAAACATACCCGACAATCCTAGGAAAAGACTAAAAAGGCGGAGGTGTCGGGACCTATTAATTTAGTTAATTATCTAATCTTTATTTCTATTTAGACTTTATTGTTAACTTATTGAAATGTATATAAACAGCTGACAAAGTGTCTTCACTGGAAGGCTTCTTAAATCCGTCCTTTCCTCAAACCACTTATTCAATTATCTATTTTACTTATTGTTCATTTTATTGTAAAAGATTATAAATAAAAATTATAAAAAAAAAAAAAAAGTTATATTAGCTATTTGCCTGAGTAACGATTGTCGTCATCGACATCGTACATTACTCCCTACGTTGAACACGGCTAATATGCTGAGTGTTAGTAACAGAAAACGTGTATATATGCATGCAATATATATTATGGTGTCGCGATGTTTAGCACGCGTCGTGTTAATACCCAAACGGGACTTCTGGCAGTCTACAGTTTGAAACCGATTGAAATAATTTTTGTTTCAATTTTATATACCGGTTTTTAATTTTTTCGATTTTGGTTTCAATTTTTCAATACCGCTATTAGGAAATTTCGGTTTCGGTTTCGATTGTATATACCAGTTTTGAAATTTTACGATTTCGGTTTCAACTTAGCAATACCGGTATTAAGAAATTTCGGTTTCGGTTTCGTATACTGGTTTCTAATTGTCTTTTGCGAATAATGAAATAGTTATCAACATTTTAATCATGATCTCAATTTTATTATGAGCATTAAGTATGCGTATTAATGGAATTTACGTATTTAAAAACACGTTGATTAAAAAAAAAATAACGATTTCCATTTTTTTTCAGATTTCGGTTTTGAATTTAATACCGGTTTCCAATTTTTCACGGTTTCGACTTTGAATTAATACCGGTATCCAATTTTTTCGGTTTTAAAACGGTTTATACCGGTTTCTGAAATCGGTTTTGAAAACGGTTTTAAGCCCTGGTTAGGTATAGTCGACAGAGGCAGTCTAGAGTCGGAAGTCGATAGTTTGATGGTCGAGAATAAAGAGTCATAGTGGATGGTCGATAGTGGAAGTTGATTGATGACAACGACCTGAAGAGGAACCGCGGACGACCAGCTCAACCCACATTGGATTTTGGCACCCTCGACACACTATGGCCCGATCGGTAACCCTCAAGTATAATTTATAAGTATATCTAATGCACATAAAATATCATATTATATAATATTTAATAACAGATACATATATATATATATATATATAAATACGTTGAGTACTTTGCTTCACATAAGGTAACCCTGATTCCTAGTAATAATATCACACACCGAGGTTCAGTCTCCGAGACCTCGTTAATATAAACAAAACGACACCTAAAAAGTGCAGGAGCAAGCGATTGGTGAAGAGGTGACATTACACCTGTAACTATAAAAGTGTGGTATCTGGAGCTAAAAATTGCCTATGCCATAGGAAGCTATAATTTAAATCTGACTATCTGAGGTAACTAAAATTGAAATGAGACTACCCAATTATTTTTTCCCATGTAGTGCCTATTGATTATTTGCTACCCACCTATTATATTGAACGTTGTCCGTATTAGTTTCTTAAGGGTTCAAAATTGTTAACGACGTTATTGCATTTTGAAAAAAACGGCACTCCTAGTCTTTCACAATCTTGTCACGGCACACCAAGTCTCACCGGCGCATAACTTTTAGTTATAAACCACACGTGCATCATAAAGCTATACAGACTCAACTATATGTGCCATGTGGTCGAGCGAGACCGTCCAAAAGTCAAAACGGCTCATATATTATATAGTGAGGCAGCAATAATTTCGTCTACTCGCAATATCAAAATACGTATTTCTTCCATACTATGTAATATCATTACCCACGTATCAGGTAAAAGCGTTTAAAATATATAATGCACAATTAATAGTATACGATCTTACCCATGCGTAACATTAATTATTATAACCCTAAATCTTTAATCGTACGCGATATATTTCGCGAAGTCGTAATGTTTTTATTATTTGGATAACATAAATACATTTAAAGTTATCAATTTGAGAACATTAGGTTGTTTTTACAAATTCATTGGTTAGTGCCATCAAAAAAATTAAAACACTACGACACAGATAAAGTTCTTCCCTATGCGTTGTGGAATTTTGGTAATTCTACTGTAAATACAGAGGTAGTATAGTTGCGTCCCGCAGTAGTGCGCTACGCACAGTTTTTGCTATATTGTAAAACGGAGACAACACGTCATGGTCGTTTTAAAGTCTTAAATGCTTGTAAAAATAAAAAATGCATACCTATATTATGTATCGTTAATATTTTTGAACTGCTAATATAACACATTGTGAGGAACATTGCATACTTTTTCAAGGTTTCCAACCCAACGAAGAAATCTATTGAACATTTCAAATGTCTATAAGAAAAAAGTCAAAATATTTCGAAAATCGTACCAAAAACGGAAAATGATAAATACACATTTGATGAAAATGTCAAGTCCATGGTTATTTGTAATTGAATTACAATAAAAAAAGAAAATAGTTCGATGAGAATTCGTTAATTAACAGATAAAAATCGAATGTTGAATAAATTTCAAATTCAAAAATTCATAAAAAATGAATTTGACTTTTCGGTGTAAACTTTTCTTTTGTTTAAGGTAGAAAAACTTATGAGCATAGCACAGATTATATAGCATTTTGCTGATTGTATCATAAAGCAGATAAAAATAGTCGTGAGCTATACATTTTTTTTATTCACTAGAAACTCCAAATATGATATAGGTATTATACTCCTATTTTTTGCATATTAAAGGCATTTTAGATTTGTGTTATTTTTAAAGTTTTGGTGTTAAATGCTATGTTTGCCATTTCATTAGAGAATTATACACCTATCAATAATTAGAACATTATTTAGTTTCGGTCAAGCTGTTTCGGAGGAGTTCAATAACAAACACTGTAGCATTTATATATTATATATTAGATATACATATCTACTTGATATGCTGCGCACAATGTCCATGATCTGACGTAGTCGGGTGGCACCAGGGTGGCTAAATTGCCCTTACTGCTGCGAGTTACATATAAATGGTTTTGAACAATGACAATTTCTTAAAGGGTTGTCATTTTTTAAGGGCATTTAAATGCACAGGGTCAGCTAGTTATTATATATTTATATGTAGCCCGGCGTATTGCCCCATCGAACAGTACAGTACATACTTATGACACCTTATCGGTTGCATTTATATACTTTTGTCAAGAATATTCAGTCATACGTATTTCAGCATCAGTCAGTTCTCCATACAAATAATTATTTAATATAATATATGAGTTTTTTAAATTGTTAACAGAAGAAAAATTTCTTTTATGCTTTTTTCATGTTTTTATGGAATACTATGGCGCATATTTATGTTATTCTTAGTCCTATCAAATCTAAGCCCTGCTTAAGAGGAATCTTATATTAATTTTTCAAAATTTAAATAGGTTAGATTTAGGTTGGATGGGTACGTTTTTTTTATGAATTTCGAACATAAAATAGTCTAAAAATGTTCGTAATTTTGACGTACTTCCTACTTTGATCAGGTGATTGAGAAATTAGATGAACAAATGACAATAACATCAGGAGGGCAGCTAGAGAGGCACGACGAGAAACCAAAGTGCGCACAGTCTTCCCACCACAACCACCAAAGCCTAATGACTCTGCATTATCGAATTTATCAAACAGCAAATTTACAGAAGTGTTGTCAACTAATGACGATTTTGGCTATCAAGGTGGAAAACAGAAAGAGTGACAGGAGTAACCACCACACACCTAGTACATCTTGTTTATTGTTTGTTGTAGAATCAGTGGTGAGCCAATCAGCAACAATAAACAATGATGCGCCAAACAGAAGGACTTCTTTAATTAATTATAATTAAGAAACATCTAGATGGACACCTGACCATGATAGTATTTTATTGATTATGTTATTTTTATTTAGAATACAAACACAATATTATATAACAAAAAACAAGTTATTTCAAAATATTAAAGTGAAGTTTATTTAAGAAATGTGATTAAGATGTATAAATAAGTATAATTACAAACCACCAGATATTATTATTTGTTTACAACTCTTAAACTAGATTGCTTAAAATACATTACTAAATTTACTTCAATAATTCAATGGTAAAAGTTATAATTTGAATTGTACTAATATATATTATTGTTTTACTTACTAAAGAAATCATATCATAAAAGCTATGACCAACACATGGATATATTTATTATGTATGTAAAAACATATTAAGTTACTATGGTTACATAATTACTAATAATGGTTAAATTAATCATACACTTTAACAAAGACATATGGATCTTTAGATGAAAATGCACAAATTTCAAAAATGTTAACAATATTTTAAATCAAAATTGTGATTACATAATATTATAATAATATAATATAATGATAATATTAACTTAAATATTTAGGATATAATAAATTAAAAATAATAAACAAAAATAATTAATAACTAACAAATAAATCTATGACAAAGATTCATACATATTTTATACCTATGAACTTGTCTTAATAAATAATAGAATGAACATTTATACAACCTTCATGAATACTAATTAATTAATTTAATAATAATAAATATTTACTTAAATATAAACGATGTAAGAACTATACTATATACTAACAAATACATTTTTTTTTTTGTTTTGATTTTAAAATTTATTTTTATTTTTTTTGGTATCTAATTTTTTATTACTTTATTACTGTACAATAATGTAATTCAATGTAACCTACAAAAATTATTGATTAGGCAATGATTATTATAACCATGACATAGATTCATGCATATTTTATGCCTCTGAACTTGTCTTAATTAATAATAGATATCATGTATACAACCTTCATGAATACAAATGAATTAATTTAATATTAATAAAAACATTTTTTTTTTGTCTTAAAAATAAACAGACCATTATTACATAATTATGAAATATTTATAAGTATAAAATATTCACTTTAAAGATATAATAGACGACAAAAAATGAGCCAATATCATAAGAGCAAGTCCCTTAAACATGTTTTATAAAAAAATGTTTTTATGTAACCTACACATTTAATTATATTACTTCACTGTACTTAAATCAAGTTATGTTACCACATCATTGATAAAGCTAAGATTATTAAAACTATGACAACGATTCAAGCATATTTAAATGCATTTAAACTAGTCTTAAAATTAACATATGACAGAACTTGGGGAGCACTATTCAGTATACTAAACTATATTAAAATTATATTTATATTTTAAATATTAAATATTTATATATTAAGGTTCTTAAAACTATGACAAAAGTTCATGCATATGTTTTGCTTCTAAACTTGTCTTAATTAATAATAGATATCATTTATACAACCATCATGAATACTAATGAATTCATTTAATACTAATAAAAACATTTTTTTTTTTTTTACTGATTATTTAAATTTAGTAGTTTACAACTGAACACAAATATAATGATATCGCGTACAATAATTGATTTAAATTATGACATTGATTAATTCAGAGATATTTATATGCGTTTGAAGTATTGTTCAAAGTATTTGTAATCAGAGCAGAAGAATACTTTTCTGTGTCTTAACATAAGCTACACATTTGGGAAATAATAAACAAAAATTAAGGACTACAAGACATATTATATAATATTTTATAAATTAATACAAATTTAAGATTTACTACTTTTACCACTGTACAAAAACATGTTTTAATGTTACTTCTTACAATTATTTATTAAGCTTAGATGATGAAACTATGACAAAGATTCAGGCATATCTATAAAACCTTGAACTTTTCTTAAAAATAATCTGATTATTAGCTCATCATCATGAACTAATTGTTAGTATTAAATATTTACTTAGAAAAACTTAATCATAATTGTTATTTAACTGTATATGATAATGTTTACAATTTTAGTTTAAAATAACAAAATATATTATTATTTAAGATAGGATTATTTATACTATGACAAAGATTTGAGCATTTTTATATGCCTCTAATCTTGTCTAAAAATTAATTGCAATGCACGCATGAAAAAATACTCTACATTAAAACTTATTTGTAACTTGTATTTAAGGCTTTGGATATAATAAACAAATATTACAAACTTCTAGATTTTTTTTGAAATTTTTACACTTTTTAATTTCTTTTTTTTTATATTACTACAATTTTAATTTTAGTACTTCAATACTGATTTAAAATGTAGTTTAATGTAATGTTATGTCCCCTATTATTGATGAATCTTAGATTATTAAAACTATGACAAGATTCAGACATTAATGCAAAATAATATGTTTCTAAATTCGCCTCTTAAAAGGAATTCAAATATTTCTACTCATAACCATAATATAATTATTAATATTAATGAAAAATTTTAAATTAAAATTAAAAATAAATTAACAATGACTTTTAAAACTGAAAAACAAAATTAATAATTCTAGCCAAATGCATAATTATATAATTTAAGTAAGTCATTAAGTAAAATTGCTTATTGTATTCCAAATCTATCAATTTTTAATGTCATTTTTAAATTTACTCCTTTTTTTAATAATAATACGGTCTCCTAATTGATGCCACTTAAAAGTTATAAAAAAAAATTTAAAAAAAAACCTTACTGGAAAAATAATTTTTACATTATGAAACTGGAGCTTATATATAAAATTGATAACTAACTTTTAAATAAGTTGTATAAATCTCAATCTTTGTTTTGTGTATCCCCACTGTTATTAGGGTTATCATTATGAATTGCGGCTAACATTGATTCTATGTCCAAATATTCCGTTTCGTTTTTCACATTTGCATTGTTTTCATCAACTTCTTTCTCCACACTGTATCGTGTTTCTTGATCAGCTACTTCCTGTCCAGACAAGTCTGTATCTACCTCAAATGAGTTTTCTTGTGCAGGCTTATGTTTTTTTTTTGATTTGACTACTTTTACAGTCTCATTTTCTTGAGAGATTTTAGTTTCTTCTCTTTTGCCTGCTTGTTCAAAATTTGCATATCCTTCATTGGGGACATTGTCATTAAACATCATATCCGTGTCGACAGTGTCTTTATTGTTATCCTGTTCTTGGTCTATGTCCATAGGCGACTCAACTTGCGGATTATTTTCTTGATTCTTGGATGGTTCCAATTTCATAACATTGGTTGTAATCGTACAAGAAACTTCCGTATCTCTTTCCTAAAATAAAATGAAATAATTAGGTCAAAAATATTCGTTAAAATATTTAATTTTTTATTTACTTCATTTGAGGTTGATGGAGTTGGCTGATTATGGCCTGTCTTAATATGATCAAGGCAATTATTTCGATTATCAAATGATTTAGAACATACTTGACATCTGAAAATTTGTTTCTTCTGTTGTGGTACCTAAATTGAATAAAATATTTAATATGATTAAATTTATATATATTAAAAGATAAAATTAAAATTGTATCTCATACTATTAACTGCATTTATAATAATGGTAAATGAGTTACATAAAATTAATATTAAAAGAAATTCTTTTACAATTAAGAGGATGTCAGCGCATTTTTTTTCTGCCTCACACAGGCAAAATAACAAATTTTACGTTAACAATAATGATCATTATCATATTAATTTCTAAAATTAGAGTGAAATTATCACATATGAAATTTGAAGGTAAGATTATAATTTAAGCTTTTATAATATTGTAATTTTAGAGTAAGTTATGAATATTTTAAGTAGTACTTAAATTTACTATTTTAAAATACTCATAGCTAGTTTTAAAATTTAAATTTAATAAAAAGCCTATGAAATGCACTTGATAATAATCTAAGGTGACAATATGCTGACATTCTCTTAAAAATCAATTAATAAAAACATTAGTAATATAATAGTATATATTTTTAAATTATGAACTTATAGAACAAATATTATATCATAGTATTATAATTGAAAATAGTGGAAAAGTGAAAACGTAGTACTAGTTAATGTGTTAACTAAATTAAAATATGCTCTACAAAAATATAAATTAATATAGTAAAAGATCATATTTTTTTCTAATTCTTACCAGAGTTAATGCTTTAGCCGCTGCTTGATTATGAATAGGTTTTTCAGGCTTCTTTTTGTTCCTATGAGTGCGCATGTGGAATCTAAAATTAAAGTATTAATAATAACTTAAAAATAATATTAAATAACGTACATACTGAACATGACCAAGCACTTTCGATTGGAATGTACAAAAGCCACACTTATATATTTTTGTTTTTTTAGCGCTTTCTTGTTGTGTTGCTGGTAGTTGTTGTTGTTGTTGTGGTTGGTGCTGTTGTTTATGTGTCTGCTGCTGCTGCTGTTGTGTTTTCAACAATTTTAATGGAGTTTGGACTGGAGTAATTACGGCAGCAGTAGTCAGACCACTAGGTACTTTATGTTGATCTTTTTCTATTTGTTTATCTGCCTTTAAGTGTCCATTGACAACCTAAGTAAAAGTTAATAGTTATTTTTTTATATAACAACCTAATAACATGTACCTTGTTTCAAATTAAGTTCTATCCTTACCTCAACACCCTTAAAAATCTGATCAGGAGGCAATATTCCATATTTCTTTTGTATATATGACAACATTGCATTTTTAACAAGTTTCAAATCATTTTCCAACCTGTCCATATGAGTCAAAAGTGATGTACAATTCTTGCACATGTGATCCGCAGGGGTCACAATGACCACAACTTCATCTCCTATAAGCTGAGCAATTTTTTCTGGGTATGATACACAACTATGTGGTGTAATGCTTGAACACACACGTGTACGTTCACCGTACAATTTTCTATCACAAAGAAAACAGACACTCATCGTATCTAGGAAAAAAATGTAATTTTCTAAGTTATAAATGATAACTAACTTTACAATAATTAATAGAATATTAAAAATATTATTAGAAATATAATAAACATAAACATTTTACTTTATAATACTATAATAGTTATTTACCGACAATGTAATACTATCTAAATCAATCGTCATAGATAAGTACAAACCAAAATCAATTAGATACCTACTTGAGTATGAAAAAGGTTAAGTTACAAATAGAAGATTTAAATTTAAATATGATCATAATATAAAAAATATTCGTATGTGTGAAAGATGGAGACGAGTACCATGTCTTCTTAATCAACCATAATTCCAAATGCTTGGTCTTTTAGACCAGGGAGCGTGCGTTCTTGGGTAAAAATGTAGCAGTGATAAATTATTGAAAGTTGTCAAATGACTTAGAATTTGGAGAAATTCCAGTTCAAATTTAGATGGAAATTAATAACTAGGTACTGGAATTTACTTCTGATTCAAACATTTAAGGCAAAATTAAATTTGATACTATTTAAATATTAAATTTAATTTATATTAACATTTCTTATTAATAGATCACAAATTTGAATGTACAGAAGAATATCGCAATATGTTTTAGATGCCTATGTTTATTAACTTCAATATTAATTTTAAATCAACTTAGTATGTTACATAATTTAGGTTAAACAACAGCTGAAATTCTTAAAAAAAAAAAAACTATATATGATTGAATGTGATACGCTGTAACAGGCACATAGTGTATCATTTATATGGTATTTTTAAAGTGGCCCGTTACAGATACATCACTACAGGCCTAAAAATAAATAAGTTTTGCGTGCATTAAATAAATCACGCAATAATTCCTGCCGTAATAAGCAAAAGTTTGAAATTCTCTTGCAAAGAGTGAATGTACAATTAATTGATTTTAATAATGGACATAAAGTTATAAGCAAATATTCTGTTTGACTGTGTAACATCCAAAATTATTCTTCACAGTCTCGTTTTTATATTGGTTTCTGGGAAGCTGTCAACTGTGTAACCAATTAATACATTCTAATAATGCATTTTATTATTCTAATATATTTTAGTATAGTGGACTATTACGTTCAACAAAAGCATACAAATAATTTATTTTTTTGTTTTTCGATTTTATCATTGATAAAATTGTATAAGTACCTACAGTTATTACTTTTAATACAAACATTTAATTTAAAATTATAAGACATTTATCATATTATTGTGTTAAAGGTTAGCTTTTAAATAAGGTAGGTACAATTTTTACGTTTATATGAAAAAAAAAATTATGTACCTAACTAATGTTTAACTAAATTAAGTTAGTTAGGTACTTTCATTTTCTAATTAACTTGTTACTTTTAGAGGCGAAGGAAAAAAAACAGGTAACTTTTAACTTTAAACTTAACTTACAATTTTCTATATTAACTTAACTTAACAAGTTAAAAAAAAAAAGCGTGTAAGTGGATGTCACTCTGCTGTACAGTAGGTTACAATTAAGTCAATGTATAATGGGTTGTATTAAACTTGAACTCAATGATATAATATCATAGTATAAGAAAAACGATTCTGATCGGAGACGGTTTATCAGTCTGGACTTTTTATATTTTTATTATTTATTATAGCTTTTAAGTTAAATTAGTATTATAATATTAAAATTTTTGATTCGTTGCTACGGTGATGATTGATAAACAAAGTACTAGAAATTATAATCCCATTTTAAGTGATTTTTCGTAATTTGTCAGTAGATTTTCCCGTGGCATTAAATAACTATTGAGTAAATCGAAAAATGACCTGTCTGAAGTACCATCTTGATCCAATTTACTAAAAGATAAGGTATTATATGTTGAAATCAAAGCACTCCTTCTGGTAGAAATTTTGTATACAGGATATACAAATAAAAATAAAAATAAATAAACACTATTATAAAACCACTAGCTTAGAATCTAATAGTTAACTTTCCCAGTCTTGAATATTATGCATAAAGTTATAGAATATTTAACCTTCATAATTATATTATTTAAAACAAGGTATGTAGGTACTCATATTAAAATTTATGCATTTTAATATTATATTATAAAACATATTATAGGATATCCAAAACACACATAAATTTGTCTCGGTAATAAATGTGCATTTTTATGTAATATTAAAAAAAATTGTACCTACTTTTATTTAGTAAGTATAAAACAAGACAGCATAAAATATGTTGAGTATATAAATGTTGTCCTACATTTATTGATTATTTATTTTTGGGGTTATTTTCACCATTGTACACTAATTAGGCACCGACTTACTTTTTATGAGTAGTGCGGTATAAAAGTATATTATACAATCACAATTATTTAGGTGCAAACGAACGAAAAGTGACAACAAAACAAAACGCTCCATACACACTTCAAAGCACAATCAACACATCTATGTTTTCATCGTTAATGACCCTAAATTGTAATTTTTACCAGTACATTTTTGAATTAGACACTATATTTACAAATCAATTTCCTATTTTAGCACTATAACAAAAGTAGAGCAAAAACTAAAAACTTAAATGTTAAATGTGTACTTCGAACATCTCTGTGAACAATTCCCTCATGAATATTTGTTATACTCATTTATAAGATTTAGAATTTATACTACGTTAACCAGAACCAGTCAGATTTTGCAAATTCCTCGTACAAAAAATTGCAAATTGTATGTAATTTATAAATATTGTTATGTATATATTTTTTGATTTGATAATGTAGTTAGTAATTTTGCATAAGAACATGGTCTGTAAATAAAATAATGTAAAAAGTACTGTTATTAACTGGTTATACTATGTTAACATTTGTTGTAATATTATTTCATTATCTAGTTTGTATATTATGTATTTAAATAAATTGTTATTCTCTACCTTCAACCATAAAACATTATAAAACATTATGTGTGTATATAAACAAACTATTAATTATACATACTTGTACAAATTGCTTTTTCGCAAGTCTTATAATCGATGATGTTTCAGTATTGGCAGTTAGTGCAGTCTTATCGGGTGTCCCATATTCTGTGTACCTATCGAAATAGGTATTTCGTTTGGTAGCGGTCGGATACAGTCGTCAATCGTGTTTACAACTAGTCTAAAAAACGTTCGTCGGAAACCTACTCAGATGTTCTGCGACCGACCGACATTAATGACAGTGTACGACACGTCACAGATTATAGCGACATTACAATATAGCCACTAGTACTTCAAAATATATTAAACGCAACGAAATCGAATACGAGGCGAGCACACACCGAAGCGTGCCACCGAGCGAGATATATATAGTTATTCGAGAGTATTAAGACGTATCTAAGTAAATCAACATGCATATCAGCTCGATAACACAACGCATAAAATTGTGATAAATGTTCCCCAGACTTGGAATAAACGCTAAAGTTTTGTAGGTAGGTATCAGTATCATAGACCTATGAACTAATGGACGCGTATTCCACTCCGTCCTGCCATCAATGCACGGAAATCATATAGGAGAAAGAAAGAAGAAAGAACGAGGAGAGAAAAGAGGGAAAGAACATAAAGGGGGTAATCGTTGACGTATGAAACTAATACTATATTTCCCCCACGTTCTCTTTTTTCTTTTACTCTATAATATAGTCTATATTGTTACCCCTGACGACTCTCTCTAAGCGCTGTCCATTAGTTTATAGGTCTATGGTAGGTATGGTTTAATAATATTCTACATTATACATTTTAAGTTATTCTTTCCATGTCTTGGAAACATGCGTGACGATAGGGAAAAGCGCGAATTAATATTAATTAATTAAGAAGAATTTTATGTTTATCTTAATTTGTGACGAAAAGCGATTTAAAAATATATATTATAGGTACGATCACAATTTAGGCACAAACGAACAAAAAGTGACAACAAAACACGACTATCCGAAGCTATAAAAAATACGTAATAAAATAAAGGTGTGTTACACTGCACCCGTAATATACCCTGACATACGTGTAGAGTATGCACTCGTACATCTGAATACTGAACCACAATAAGAGAAAACTGATTTAACAAGAATTAAATAGATAACTTAAGAAGCTCTAATCCTCTAATGTCCAGTATATTTTTGAGCATTCGGAAGTAATCGGAACTTACTTTATAATAACTTTCTTAAAAAGATTATCAACATATTAAATATGGCACCCGGAATTTTTCACCCCGAAGTTTTCCGGGGCACCGGGTTGGTTACAAATTTTTTTTTGTGGTTAAAAATTGTTACATAAAAGATAACATAATACCAATCGGTTTTGAAGTTAAAATTTTGACCTTGGGGTGCCAGAGTAACACTCCTATAAAATAAAATAGCCAACAGTTAGTGGGGCCAGACCATACCGTATAAATTTAAACATCGCGTAATTTTTTTCATAATCTGGTCGTTCACTTTGAGTAGGTACTGGAATAGGTACAACATTCATTGCACACGACAAGTTTGATTATATCCATTGACTTTAATATTTATTTAATGTATTTATTAAGTATGGTGTATACTTATTAGTCATTTATGACTTCTACAATACCATATGTATAGTTTAGTATAAGGATAAATTTAAGTTATTATATCTAAATTAATTTATACTATCACCTATACATAGTAATACATTTATAAATATTTATATCATATTAATGTATTGTCCATATTATAAAAATGCAATTTAAATAAAAATATCTATTGTAATAAATAACATAGTTTACACAGTTTACACATTTTAACAGTCATGTGAATTGGAAAATGTAGTTAAAGACTATAGAAACCAAAATTCACAAGATTGTACAATGTCAATACCTGAACTAATGAATGTTGTACAAAATATTGGTCATGTTATGATGAGTAAAGTAAGTTCAAATCCTAATTAGTTCAATAAATCATTAATATTTGTTGTGTTAATCAATTATGTAATATATATTATTTAACCATGTAAAATGTATTATTAACTATATTTTTTTTATAATTTCAAATCACCCACACAATATATATATATATATTTATTTTGTGTCCAATCAATATTTGATAAAAATCTTGATGAATAATAAATATTTGATTTTTATTGATTTCAAATTTTTAAATATTTTATCAATATTTAATAAACTACGTTTGAACCTTTTGGAGTTTTGTGATCAATATTTTTAAACAAATATTTAATTGTTATTATTAACTAATGTTCATTAAAAATTAAAAACTAAATAATTAATAGAGGTTTATTTATAATCAACAATAACTATATTATTCCAAATTAATTAAAATGAAAATAATAATTTTCTTGATGCTGGAGTAGATTATAATATATAATTTCATATTATAATATATTATATAATTTTATTATTGAAATGTAAAATGTTACCTATGGTTATATCATATATTACCTATATTTATATTACCTGTATGGTCAAATATATAATAGGCAAAATATTAGATAAAATAAATTGAAGGCATAACACATATTAAATATTAGTATACCTAGGTGCATTGTTATTATATAGTATATATAATCTAATATACAAAAATCTCGTGTCACAATGTTTGTTACCAAACTCTTCCGAAACGGCTGGACCGAATTTCATGAAATTTTATATTCATATTCAATAGGTCTGAGAATCAGCTACTATCTATATTTCATACCCCTAAATGATAAGGGTTGTCCAGAAAAAAATAAAAATAATATTATTATTAAAATAATAATTGAGTATTATATTATATTGGTTGCTATTGGTTAATCGGACATGTTTGTTGATTTGTATTATTATTTTTTGTCAATATATATATATATGAATGTTTGTGCATAGATTAGACCTCTGGGAAGAAGATGGGCTAATTTAAAAAGTGTTAAATTAGGTTTTTTTTATTAATTGGATTTCAGTACGGTTAGGTTAGGTTAGGATTTTATATTAATTGATTATATTAATCCACCATAGGTAGAATACGGCAAACTTGGTTTAACATTGATACTCCAGAGTTAAATCATACACTTACGTACAAACAGCACGGAGTCCGCGATCTACCGTAGGTAAATTGCTTACCTGATAATATTTCTACTGCTGCGAAATATAATTTTTATTCCGGGCAACGGAAAAGTTAAAATAAATCTAGAACATCATACACCGTCCACCGAATATTAAATAACGCATTGAACAAAGTTTGAGTCATATACAGTTTGTACATTTAACAGGTAACGAAGTTCACGGGATCAGTTAGTAAAATATAAATTATAATAATACCAGTATTTTTAAGTTTATAACCAATGATTGTACCTATTATAAAATAAACGTTTTAAATAAACTTTTTTTATTATTTTATATAAATTAATATATTATCATACAATTATAATAAAATAGTAAAAATAAAAGTATAATCATTAGGGTTCGGAAGTAATAGGAGCTAAAAGTGAAAAAATATACAAATATGCATGTAATTATGTATGAAAATATTGTAAAATATGCAAAAAAAATTAATAAATATTTATAAAAATTCAAAATTATTCAAAATTCCAAATAAAATTATTTTCGTTAAATTAATAGTCACATATGAACCATGAGCATATTATAGAAAAATATGCAACTCCAATAACTTCCGAATCATAATCATCATATTATAATATATGTTTTAGTATCATTATGCATACAAATTATAATATGAATTATGGGTTACAAGTTGATTAAAATATATATATATATCTATATTATATTATAAAAAGTTCTATTGATGAAATAGTTAATGAAGTAAGTAAACATCCTTATAAAACATCAATTATTTTATTTTATTTTTGGTATTTAGCTAACCCATTTAGCTTACCATTGTAGACTGCTATAAATTTGCTTGTCGAAAATGTATATATCATCAGGAAGTAGAAAACCAAATGCACCATCTTTATATTCAACCTGACATATATACTAAAATTAATTTAAAGTTATTCAAGTTAAATGTAATATGATAAATTATACTTACTGAATATATGTGCTTATAATTTAAACCCAGGAATAAACCTTTGTCACCAGATTTTAAATGTATTATTTTGTCAATGGGTGGAAAATTATTTGCATAGTTCTAAAAAAATTATTACAATAAAAAAAAATTATTTATGAATATTAGATGATGTAAATTATGTTGTTAGGAATATATTAAATACATCAAGTGTTCTAATTTTCTTAACTGAAATTAATAAAAAAGGGCAAACATTAAAAAGACAGCCATAAAATGCATTTTAAAAGAAATAAGCTCATAAGAATCAGGTTGATTAATTTGGTATAAAAATATTAGCATTTTAATATTTTTTCTTTTAATTCAATCTTTACCATAAAATACAAAATCAACTAAATAACATATTTGTTAGTACAACTAGTGATTTCTGTTATTTATATCAATGGTAAAACCAAAATTTTTTGTTATGATTCTGGAATATTTCCAAATAATTGAATAACATAAGAAACATATAATCGATTTCAGTAATTAAATAAATCAAAAAAATGAAAATGTATAATATGTCTGAAAAAAATTATGTTATTCAGTTATTTTCAGGTTTCAAGCTTAAATAATTTAAAAATTCAACCGATACTTTTTTTAGAATAAGAACGCACCAGATTTACATACCAAAATCAGTTTTACCTGTGGCCACCTGGTGAGATCTTATTCTAAAAAGAGTGTAGATGTATGCATAATCATATGTTGTATTTTGATGGTACAAAATTTTATTTTTTAAGTATCTGTAAATTTGTGATATAACATAAGAGGCTACTACCTAAAGATAATAATATACAAAGGTTAAAACAAACAAGACTACCTTAATTTCTTTTAGTGTAATACTGTCTGATATTGTACCATCACTGAACTTCACAATACCTAAAGGAGTTTTATCAATTTTTACTATTCGGCATACAGAGATCCTTTTATGTCGCAAGTGTCTTGCCCATACTTTTTGATTTATGTGAACTATCTTGTTCTAAAAATACAAACATCCACCATAAAATAACTAACATATTAAGCTATATGAAGAATAACTTACTTTATCTGGAATATATGAATGATTATTGCAATGGATTAAAGTTATATGGTTCCTCTTTTGGTGAATTTGATAAGCATATCCAGCAAATATTCCACAGGAAATATGAAACTGTGCACAGCAACTGCTTCCAGAGCAACGAAAACAATTACCAGTTGTTAAATTGCATATTACACACTGTAAAATATTTAATACATTTAGAATGTTGCATAATTTAGGTATAAAAAATACAACTTAATAATGAACCCATATATACCTTTTGGTTAGTTATAAAGTCTGTTGAAAAAGTGTTTGTAGATAATGGACTACTGCCATGTACAAAAAGATGACATTCAACATGTGACCATTCATTGATTTTAAATTCTTTTAGAGCCCCACCTTTCAATGGACAGTATACACAAGCCTATAGGTACATACAATTCAATACACATTAATATTTTATTATAAACTATTTTTGAAAAATTAAATATATTTTATGTATACAGATTAATCTATGAAACTATAACAAAACAAAAATAAATAAATAAATAAATTCTTGAGTCAAACGAGTATTCATTTGACTTGAGAATTATTTTTTAAGTTGAGACTTGCGCAAGCATACATTTATTAATTTGTAATTCACTTACAACAAGCCTAGGATTTTTCATGCATCGATCACACAACCAATGACTACTTGTGTCTACAGTTATGCCATAACACACTTCATGAACGGTCAAAAAACATTTTTCACATCTTATGAGTTTTTCCTTAAAAACCTCATCACTGCCAGAAAGTGCTTGTAAAAATAATGCTATGGTGGGATTATTCAAGGTGGGAAACACGAAAGATTTTGCTATGATTTGCCAATCCAAGTTGAAAGTTAACTATTCAAACATTAAAAATATATTATGATTTTTAAATATAGTTTTTTCAAAATAAATTATATTCTTAAAACATATATTGGTGTGAGCAACAATCATATTTAGATAATAATGCTGAATCTACATTTTAATAAGTAGGTACAAGTGATTTATTGGAAAAATATATTTTCTATTACCTTTTTATGATTTAACATCATACATATTGAACAATGTGGGTCGTCAATGCTTCTATAAATATTATACAGTCGCTCAACCTCAAATGAGCAACAATTGTTAACCATATCACTTATATTATTTTGTATACCTGTGAATGAAAATGTCTATTTAAATAGATACTTATATTCTATTCAACATAACAAGTAACCTTGGTGGCCAACTTCTGCACAAACGTGTGGTTTTTAATTACAGCAGGCGTACAGATGTTTGACTCATAGGAGTGACTAACAGGTGTTGACCTGAGCGTTACCCAAAACTAAACTGGTCGTCACCGAGGTTAGGTTTTATGTTGAATAGAGTATGGTAAAAACATAAAATTAAATTATTTAAATAAAATTAAAATAATGATATTATAGTATTAGTATTAATATTGTAACCAATATTACTAGTATCATACATAAAATTATATTGTACAGTAGAACCACTTATTACAATGCTTTATACAACATCAGATACTACAATTCTTAGTCATGTACATGGTTGGTTCTATGTGCAGTATGTTTTTGTCATCCGGATATAACAATACTCGGATAAAACAATCTGATTCAATCAGTCCTTTTAAGATCGTTATAAGCATATTCTACTATATTTTTAAATGTTGATATTAACTTACATAAAAAAATTTAAATTTAATATTTGATAATTGTTTTAATATAAGTAGAAACGAAATTAACTGAAACATACCATAAATTTCATGTTTTTCTTCCTTAGGTTCAAGAGTTGGTTGAAAAAAATTCTGTGTTGTTTCCAAATCTATTTTTTTTTTAGTTTGAGTCGTAAATATTGATGTCATATTAGATGGTTGATTTTTAAAAATCATGTGGGTTTTCGAACTGGTGACAGATAAATTACGTGGCTTTTCCAACTTACTTGGTGGTAATGATTTATTTACAGCCACATTTAAATGTGTGTTAGCATTAACACTGTCACATTTTTTAGATAATAAATGATCATTGCTTAAGGTTTTGTCAAAAACTGTTGAATCTTTTATACTCTTATTAATATATTTATTCATCCGAGACTCTTCTGTAATTCTATTAATATTTATAGAATTGAGACTCTCAACATTTATAGGTGATATAGTTGTTACTTTTTCAATTGATTTAGACTTTTTCTTATTATTAGATTCGGGATTCTTTATTGTTTCTAGTCTTGTATACTTTATTTTCTTGCCACTTCTTTTATCTGAACCATTACAATAACCAGGACCACTTTTAAATTCTATATCTTCCAAGACTGAATGATTTTTATTCAAAAGTCTAGATTTTTCTTTATTATATGATAATTCAGTGACATCTAAAAATAACAATTTAATAAAAATAATCATTGAAGCAAAAACGCATAGGCGGTCCCAGGATTTTACTTCAGGTGCAGCATAGATGGTTAATTTCTAAATGTTAAGGGTATCGGGTATGTGTTCTAAGTTAGATTTACTGAGTATCAATGAACCTTAATTTACTTTCGACTATTATATAAAATTGTCGAAAATAGTAAACTAGTAATTTCCTTTCCTCCGAACTTGGTTTTTCTGCATAATATAATAACTATAGATGTGATAGTAACTATATAAATACTGCTGTTAGCCTAGGGTCTTCCTCCCTTTAATCCTGGCTTGATCATCAGAACTACGAGCTAACAACTATCCTGTGTCAATCTCAATTACGTTACCCACAACATTAAATATTTTATTTAAATTACATTTGCATTACTCGACATCATTTTTATCATGTTATGTTACTTTTTCATTCAAAAAGTAATGCGTGATGAATAGTTATTTTTTCAAAATTTAACAACAAATTCAGTCCATAACGAATACAATAAGTAGTAGGGAAACCATAAATTATTATATATTAATTGTACATAGTTTATGTGAGACATTGATTATGTAGGTACACTACACTGATAATAAATTAATGTAATACGCATGAATAAAACGCGCAAAATTCCTGCATTCTTCATAATAATATTCATCATTATTATATACAATTTTTAGAATAGTAAATACATTTTATAGATTTTTAATTTTTCTCGAATATCCTAACCATTAGTTTATGTGACATTCATAACTTATTTTATTAACGTTGAATATAACACGTTACTTCATAGAAATTACTTTTAAAAGAAAATTTGTTACAATTACGTTAATTTAAATAAAATATACTATATAACTCCTACTACATAGTAATTTGTAATTTTTATTACGTTACTACATAACACTGAAACTAACAACTAAGTTCATGATCAGAACAATAGATCGTGAAAAAACAAAAATATATAAACTATAAAATATCCACCTTATGAGTTATGAATAATTATATGATTTCAACCAATAAAATAAAGTGGTAGTTGAAATGTCAGGTGTAGCACAGGCTGCAGAGGCTGCACCCATAGGACCGCTAAATTTAATATTTAATGATTATTTGAATATAAGTAGAAAAGAAATTAACTGAAACATACCATCAATTTCATGATTAACATTCATGAATGAATGATTTTTATTAAAATGTCTAGATTTTCCATTATTATATGATACTTCAGTGATATCTAAAAATAAAAATTTAATTTAAAATAATCATTGAAGCAAAAAGATCAATGTAAATATAACCAACCCTTTTCATCAGCTTTTAGCAATATATTTTCCATTACTTCTCTCTGTTTAACATTAAGTTGCTCATCTTCATATTCTTTTTTATCTAACCCTTGTACACTTGTTGATGTAGGTACACCTCTAGCTTTATTTGCATATGTTGTATCTTTAGGCAAATCAGAATCTGATTGAAGTGTTTCGTGACATCGTTTTCTACCAGCTTTAATATGATGTTTTGGAATACTTGTATTACTGTAGCTTATAAAAAACCAAATTTAAAAAACTTTTATATTTGGATAATGAAAACTAACTTACTTCTTGTTACATGATACATTAGATTTACTAGTCAAAGGAGCTTCTAAAGTACCATAAGTATCTTTTGGATGAGCACCAACATTATTTTTTTGAAGCCATAACTCATACTTTTCGGGCTGTATACGTTTAACAAATGTATCCATACAAATCTTCACTGAATCTGGACGGCAATCACACTGTGATTTTTTCTCATACTCGACCCAACGTGATGATGCAAAATTAGTGCATTCCGCCATATTGAATCCATGGTCAAACGCCGAATGATATCCAAAGGGGAATGTTATAATAAATTCACCTCGCTTTTGTGTGATCTATAACAAACAATAATATTGATCATAAAAAAAATCAAAATTACCTACTAATAATCAAGTTTAAAATTACTAATTCTTTATTATTTACTTTATTAAATGGTATAGAATTTTGTTTCAAAATATTAGGAGATATTACAGTCGTTTTATGTCTGAGGAAAGCAGAGCAGTTTGAAGCTTCAGTTGGAAAAAAGTCATTAGCCAAACTTTCGAAGCGGTGACCATGTTCTGGAGGTATTGTGTACCTTAAGTAAAATAAAATATATAATATATAATTACAAAGTATAATAATACAATGTAAAAATAATCTTACCATGTCTTTGGATATCCTTCATGTATATAGTGTATACTATACAAGTCCATTTCTTCAGTCTGCCAAGCAAATGAGGATTTCCACATACCAAAATACAAATAAGCTGTATTGAGACCTTCAATTCTAACACCATAATCTTCAATTACATAATCTAATATTGTATTCAATTTGTTAATATTCCAGACCTTCATTTAATTTAAAACGATATTTACTTAATTTGCATATACACTTGACATAAAATAAATTATTATTTGTAAATGTATAAATGTAATTCTTACACCAACATCTTTATCCATGATAGATCCAGATACATCTGCACCACACAATGGGGGTTTATACATAATATTTTTCCAAAATTTTCTTTCAAGATCGTCATAATTAAAGTAGTCAGGTGTCTTAAATTCATCAGATTCTGCTAATGTTTTATAATCAGATACTGTCATAGGTTTCTTTTGTACATAAAGTTGTTGATAAATTCCTCGATTACCTTGTGCAACCTAAATCAAAATAATAATTAGTGGACTTGGTTTATTAAAACTAAGTAGGTACATTAACGTAGTACCTGACTGACTGGAGCTGGAATTTTCAAACTCATAATATCATCTTCATAATAACTCATTCGTCTTGCTCTCCATTCAGGTGGTGGGATAACCTACAAGATTAATATTACATATTTAGAAGAAAAATAAGTTAGAATTGTAACAATAAAATCTGAAATTGATATAAAAATGTAACAATTTTATAATTTAATACTTTCGCCAATCCAGCCCTGTGAGCACCTTGTTTCTCTATCAGCTCAATATAGCTACTGAAATTTTTAAATTCTGTCAAAGTTGGTCTGAAAACCATGATTTCATATGTATCTTTATCAGAACACATCTTCTCTAAAATTATAAATAAATGATTATTAATATCAACATGTTTTAAGTACAACTAAATTCGAATTTATATATATATTATAAAAACTAAATTTTCCATCCAAAATATAATAATGATTGCAATGAATATATTGTAGTGTTTTAAATATCTAATGGTAAATACTAATAGTACTAATAATACTTATAAAACATCATGTTTTATTTCATTTTTTTAAAAAACTCTAAAAAAATAACGTCTTAATTATATAGTTACTTGACTATATTTATTATCAATTGGTGAAATTTAGCAGATTTCAAATCCAAAAAATTAAGTGTGGCATCTTATTAAATCAGTAGAAGATGGAAAAAAATTAGTACTAAAGGGCCAGGTACCAGTTTTCCATAATTCTATACAATTTGAAAACTACATTTTATATTTTTGTTGCCATTTTAATTTTAATACTTGAAAAAAATGACTTCACGGGAATAGTTCTCAAGCCTTGTGGAATTGTCGTATTTTGATAACAATTTTTTTATGTGAAATAAGAAGACTTCCTACATGCCGCATCATCCTCCAATTTTTCATTTTATTTCATATAATGGTACAGTATAATTTATAAAAAACGCTTAAAATAGTATTAACTTCGAAGACGTATTCTAAAGTTTGAGGTTAAAAATATTGAAAAACGGAGTTCCATGTGGTCTGTAGAATATTAACCTGTATTAGTTTAAAAAAATGAACTAATTTGGTTTATTTTAAAGAATTGGATCATTATTCTCGTAGAGCGTATTTTTCTGTACAAGATTACATTATCACCGGTCGCCTCAACTGTTATACTATGATAGCTTTCATTAAGAATACTATACTTTATAATCAAATAGCTGATCCTGCGCAATCATTGCCTGTAAAAAATGACGTCCCTAAAAATAATCATGATGGTTCAACGTTGAATATCGGAAAAAGTGCAACTCAGCCACCTTGGTAGGCAATGTGCGAAAATTTTATTTGATGCAAGTTTGTGCCTGATCTGCTCGATTAACCGATGGCAACAATAAAAAACAAATACTAATTCTCCTATAACCAATAATAACCATTTATAAACAGAAATTATCATTGTAAATCTCAAAATCTCTGTTTGAGCACCTCCCTGGGTTGGACCTACCGGGTCTAAATGAGAATCTAAATCATCCCGGGAAACACTCGAACGCACCCAAAAAATGTCATCGAAATCGATCCAGCCGCTTAAGAATACATAAAGAACAGACAAACGGATGGAAAGACAGACATTCATTCATTTTTATATAATATATAGATAAGTATTTAATTTCCATTTGTATTTTTATTAAGTAAAGCTATTGATAAATATCCCAGTATCAGATTTAAAAAAAAAAACATCAAACCTATTTGAAAACTTACTAATTTGCCGGAGATATAGGTATCAATGTAGAGATTTACAATTTACGCGCCATACATCAACTTTATTCAATTTTCTTTCAATCCATCCCACGGAGTTACTCATCAGTCAAACGCAACACCTGATAGTAGTGTCGGTCGTTTGGTGGATTGGTTAAAATCAAATGATTAGGTAACTTTAGATCTATCGCGGTTTCAACGAAAACTTAAACCATTTATGAACGGACTGGCGACGTACCAACACCGAACTCAGAAGACCGTTGTCTTTGCCACTTGTGATAATTTTGTATCCAATGTCAAACTTCCAAGTTTCCAACAGAATACGATAAGACGATTAGGGTACCAACATGCCATAATACGTATCACGACAAAAGAGATAGGTATGTCAGCAACTTGTTGATGCACATCGTCTTTGCCGACCACTCCACACCCCGTCTATAAGCAGCACAGGTTCACCATTGTTTGGTAATTTAATAGCCAATGAAATGAGGCGAACTATGACTTTTTTGGGGAGGGAGGGAGGCGCTAACCTTACTACGTCTCGTATTGATGCTGACATAGCTACCTATTTATTTTTCCATGAACGTTCCTGACACTGGCATAGAATATTATAGAAGCGACACTCTCAGGCGGTCAATGTTAATGAGTCTAGAATTTTTCATAGCCTTGAAATTGTTCATTACTTTTTGCTTTACCGCCAAGCTTATTCTTGTTGATAAGCGATAAGTCATCCTTGTTGATAATTATTGTGCAACAAGAGTATTATAAAATATAAATTATAATATTACGTCAATTATTTTGTTTTTTATTTTTTAATTTTGTACAATATGAATATGATGGATGGACGAATCACGGATAGTATATTTTTTTAAAATATTTATTCAACAATAATGTGAGTAGTTTTTCTTCAGAAATTAATTTATTAGGGTAGAAGTACTTATTATTTAATATATACAATTAATTATTTACCTTCTATAAAGGTATAAGACAAAACTGTGTTACAGCTTAGAACATTAATGTTTTATAATGTTTTATGGTTGAAGGTAGAGAATAACAATTTATTTAAATACATAATATACAAACTAGATAATGAAATAATATTACAACAAATTTTAACATAATATAACCAGTTAATAACAGTACTTTTTACATTATTTTATTTACAGACCATGTTCTTATGCAAAATTACTAACTACATTATCAAATCAAAAAATATATACATAACAATATTTATAAATTACATACAATTTGCAATTTTTTGTACGAGGAATTTGCAAAATCTGACTGGTTCTGGTTAACGTAGTATAAATTCTAAATCTTATAAATGAGTATAACAAATATTCATGAGGGAATTGTTCACAGAGATGTTCGAAGTACACATTTAACATTTAAGTTTTTAGTTTTTGCTCTACTTTTGTTATAGTGCTAAAATAGGAAATTGATTTGTAAATATAGTGTCTAATTCAAAAATGTACTGGTAAAAATTACAATTTAGGGTCATTAACGATGAAAACATAGATGTGTTGATTGTGCTTTGAAGTGTGTATGGAGCGTTTTGTTTTGTTGTCACTTTTCGTTCGTTTGCACCTAAATAATTGTGATTGTATAATATACTTTTATACCGCTCTTCGCCACAAATCAAGATAAACATAAAATTCTTCTTAATTTATCTTAATTCGTGC
Organism: Sitobion miscanthi; assembly: GCA_008086715.1. Taxonomy (NCBI): domain Eukaryota; kingdom Metazoa; phylum Arthropoda; class Insecta; order Hemiptera; family Aphididae; genus Sitobion; species Sitobion miscanthi. The sequence continues at coordinate 32,188,639 of CM017801.1, forward strand.
TTTTCGCTATTGTCAAGCATGTTTCCTAGTCATGGAAAATATAATATAAAATGCATAATGTAGATTATTATTAAAGCGTACGTACAACATTTAAGCGTTTATTCCAAGTCTGGGGAACATTTAACACAATTGTATGCATAGTGTTATCGAGCTGACATGCATGTTGATTTATTCATGATAAACATTGTAATTTTGTTGTAATAGGTAGTTATTACTGAGTACTTACTTAATACTCTCGAATAACTATATTTTTTTACGTTTTTCAACGATGTTTGCATATCGCTCGGTAGCACGCTTCAGCGTGTATTGGCCTCGTTTAAGATTTCGTTGCGTATAATATATTTTGAGGTTCGAGTGGCTATATTGTAATGTCGCTTAATCTGTGACGTGTCGTACATGGTCATTAATGTCGGTCGGTCGCAGAACTTCTGGGTAGATTAGACTGCACTAACTGCCAATACTGAAACATCATCGATTATAAGACTGGCGAAAAAGCAATTTGTACAAGTATGTATAATTAATAGTTTGTTTATATACACACGGTGTGGTTACTGGCTCTCCGCACTCTCTCAGACAAATAAAATCGAAAACATCCCTCGACGATGTTTATTATTTAAAATTTAAGTGGCTGTGGATATGAACCAAAATTAAACTATATAGGCAGGTACTTACATGTTAAATAAAACAAATAAATAAATTATAAATAGTTGTGATTTATGGTCTCGCTGTTTGTGTTGAAACCAGGTACAATGTATTTTGTAATAACTAAGCACTACTCATAAAAAGTAAGTCGGTACCTAATTAGTGTACAATGGTGAAAATAACCCCAAAAATAAATAATCAATAAATGTAGGACAAAATTTATATACTCAACATATTTTATACTGTCTTGTTTTATACTTACTAAATAAAAGTACAATTTTTTTTAATATTACATAAAAATGCACATTTATTACCGAGACAAATTTATGTGTGTTTTGGATATCCTATATTATGTTTTATAATATAATATTAAAATGCGTAAATTTTAATATGAGTACCTACATACCTTGTTTTAAATAATATAATTATGAAGGTTAAATATTCTATAACTATATGCATAATATTCAAGGCTGGGAAAGTTAACTATTAGATTCTAAGCTAGTGGTTTTATAATAGTGTTTATTTATTTTTATTTTTATTTGTATATCCTGTATACAAAATTTCTACCAGAAGGAGTGCTTTGATTTCAACATATAATACCTTATCTTTTAGTAAATTGGATCAAGATGGTACTTCAGACAGGTCATTTTTCGATTTACTCAATAGTTATTTAATGCCACGGGAAAATCTACTGACAAATTACGAAAAATCACTTAAAATGGGATTATAATTTCTAATACTTTGTTTATCAATCATCACCGTAGCAACGAATCAAAAATTTTAATATTATAATACTAATTTAACTTAAAAGCTATAATAAATAATAAAAATATAAAAAGTCCAGACTGATAAACCGTCTCGGATCAGAATCGTTTTTCTTATACTATGATATTATATCATTGAGTTCAAGTTTAATACAGCCCATTATACATTGACTTAATTGTAACCTACTGTACAGCAGAGTGACATCCACTTACACGCTTTTTTTTTTAACTTGTTAAGTTAAGTTAATATAGAAAATTGTAAGTTAAGTTTAAAGTTAAAAGTTACCTGTTTTTTTTCCTTCGCCTCTAAAAGTAACAAGTTAATTAGAAAATGAAAGTACCTAACTAACTTAATTTAGTTAAACATTAGTTAGGTACATAATTTTTTTTTCATATAAACGTAAAAATTGTACCTACCTTATTTAAAAGCTAACCTTTAACACAATAATATGATAAATGTCTTATAATTTTAAATTAAATGTTTGTATTAAAAGTAATAACTGTAGGTACTTATACAATTTTATCAATGATAAAATCGAAAAACAAAAAATTAAATTATTTGTATGCTTTTGTTGAACGTAATAGTCCACTATACTAAAATATATTAGAATAATAAAATGCATTATTAGAATGTATTAATTGGTTACACAGTTGACAGCTTCCCAGAAACCAATATAAAAACAAGACTGTGAAGAATAATTTTGGATGTTACACAGTCAAACAGAATATTTGCTTATAACTTTATGTCCATTATTAAAATCAATTAATTGTACATTCACTTTTTGCAAGAGAATTTCAAACTTTTGCTTATTACGGCAGGAAGTATTGCATGATTTATTTAATGCACGCAAAACTTATTTATTTTTAGGCCTGTAGTGATGTATCTGTAACGGGCCACTTTAAAAATACCATATAAATGATACACTATGTGCCTGTTACAGCGTATCACATTCAATCATATATAGTTTTTTTTTTTTTAAGAATTTCAGCTGTTGTTTAACCTAAATTATGTAACATACTAAGTTGATTTAAAATTAATATTGAAGTTAATAAACATAGGCATCTAAAACATATTGCGATATTCTTCTGTACATTCAAATTTGTGATCTATTAATAAGAAATGTTAATATAAATTAAATTTAATATTTAAATAGTATCAAATTTAATTTTGCCTTAAATGTTTGAATCAGAAGTAAATTCCAGTACCTAGTTATTAATTTCCATCTAAATTTGAACTGGAATTTCTCCAAATTCTAAGTCATTTGACAACTTTCAATAATTTATCACTGCTACATTTTTACCCAAGAACGCACGCTCCCTGGTCTAAAAGACCAAGCATTTGGAATTATGGTTGATTAAGAAGACATGGTACTCGTCTCCATCTTTCACACATACGAATATTTTTTATATTATGATCATATTTAAATTTAAATCTTCTATTTGTAACTTAACCTTTTTCATACTCAAGTAGGTATCTAATTGATTTTGGTTTGTACTTATCTATGACGATTGATTTAGATAGTATTACATTGTCGGTAAATAACTATTATAGTATTATAAAGTAAAATGTTTATGTTTATTATATTTCTAATAATATTTTTAATATTCTATTAATTATTGTAAAGTTAGTTATCATTTATAACTTAGAAAATTACATTTTTTTCCTAGATACGATGAGTGTCTGTTTTCTTTGTGATAGAAAATTGTACGGTGAACGTACACGTGTGTGTTCAAGCATTACACCACATAGTTGTGTATCATACCCAGAAAAAATTGCTCAGCTTATAGGAGATGAAGTTGTGGTCATTGTGACCCCTGCGGATCACATGTGCAAGAATTGTACATCACTTTTGACTCATATGGACAGGTTGGAAAATGATTTGAAACTTGTTAAAAATGCAATGTTGTCATATATACAAAAGAAATATGGAATATTGCCTCCTGATCAGATTTTTAAGGGTGTTGAGGTAAGGATAGAACTTAATTTGAAACAAGGTACATGTTATTAGGTTGTTATATAAAAAAATAACTATTAACTTTTACTTAGGTTGTCAATGGACACTTAAAGGCAGATAAACAAATAGAAAAAGATCAACATAAAGTACCTAGTGGTCTGACTACTGCTGCCGTAATTACTCCAGTCCAAACTCCATTAAAATTGTTGAAAACACAACAGCAGCAGCAGCAGACACATAAACAACAGCACCAACCACAACAACAACAACAACTACCAGCAACACAACAAGAAAGCGCTAAAAAAACAAAAATATATAAGTGTGGCTTTTGTACATTCCAATCGAAAGTGCTTGGTCATGTTCAGTATGTACGTTATTTAATATTATTTTTAAGTTATTATTAATACTTTAATTTTAGATTCCACATGCGCACTCATAGGAACAAAAAGAAGCCTGAAAAACCTATTCATAATCAAGCAGCGGCTAAAGCATTAACTCTGGTAAGAATTAGAAAAAAATATGATCTTTTACTATATTAATTTATATTTTTGTAGAGCATATTTTAATTTAGTTAACACATTAACTAGTACTACGTTTTCACTTTTCCACTATTTTCAATTATAATACTATGATATAATATTTGTTCTATAAGTTCATAATTTAAAAATATATACTATTATATTACTAATGTTTTTATTAATTGATTTTTAAGAGAATGTCAGCATATTGTCACCTTAGATTATTATCAAGTGCATTTCATAGGCTTTTTATTAAATTTAAATTTTAAAACTAGCTATGAGTATTTTAAAATAGTAAATTTAAGTACTACTTAAAATATTCATAACTTACTCTAAAATTACAATATTATAAAAGCTTAAATTATAATCTTACCTTCAAATTTCATATGTGATAATTTCACTCTAATTTTAGAAATTAATATGATAATGATCATTATTGTTAACGTAAAATTTGTTATTTTGCCTGTGTGAGGCAGAAAAAAAATGCGCTGACATCCTCTTAATTGTAAAAGAATTTCTTTTAATATTAATTTTATGTAACTCATTTACCATTATTATAAATGCAGTTAATAGTATGAGATACAATTTTAATTTTATCTTTTAATATATATAAATTTAATCATATTAAATATTTTATTCAATTTAGGTACCACAACAGAAGAAACAAATTTTCAGATGTCAAGTATGTTCTAAATCATTTGATAATCGAAATAATTGCCTTGATCATATTAAGACAGGCCATAATCAGCCAACTCCATCAACCTCAAATGAAGTAAATAAAAAATTAAATATTTTAACGAATATTTTTGACCTAATTATTTCATTTTATTTTAGGAAAGAGATACGGAAGTTTCTTGTACGATTACAACCAATGTTATGAAATTGGAACCATCCAAGAATCAAGAAAATAATCCGCAAGTTGAGTCGCCTATGGACATAGACCAAGAACAGGATAACAATAAAGACACTGTCGACACGGATATGATGTTTAATGACAATGTCCCCAATGAAGGATATGCAAATTTTGAACAAGAAGAAGGAACAGAAAATGCAGGCAAAAGAGAAGAAACTAAAATCTCTCAAGAAAATGAGACTGTAAAAGTAGTCAAATCAAAAAAAAAACATAAGCCTGCACAAGAAAACTCATTTGAGGTAGATACAGACTTGTCTGGACAGGAAGTAGCTGATCAAGAAACACGATACAGTGTGGAGAAAGAAGTTGATGAAAACAATGCAAATGTGAAAAACGAAACGGAATATTTGGACATAGAATCAATGTTAGCCGCAATTCATAATGATAACCCTAATAACAGTGGGGATACACAAAACAAAGATTGAGATTTATACAACTTATTTAAAAGTTAGTTATCAATTTTATATATATAAGCTCCAGTTTCATAATGTAAAAATTATTTTTCCAGTAAGGTTTTTTTTTAAATTTTTTTTTATAACTTTTAAGTGGCATCAATTAGGAGACCGTATTATTTATTAAAAAAAGGAGTAAATTTAAAAATGACATTAAAAATTTGATAGATTTGGAATACAATAAGCAATTTTACTTAATGACTTACTTAAATTATATAATTATGCATTTGGCTAGAATTATTAATTTTTGTTTTTCAGTTTTAAAAGTCATTGTTAATTTATTTTTAATTTTAATTTAAAATTTTTCATTAATATTAATAATTATATTATGGTTATGAGTAGAAATATTTGAATTCCTTTTAAGAGGCGAATTTAGAAACATATTATTTTGCATTAATGTCTGAATCTTGTCATAGTTTTAATAATCTAAGATTCATCAATAATAGGGGACATAACATTACATTAAACTACATTTTAAATCAGTATTGAAGTACTAAAATTAAAATTGTAGTAATATAAAAAAAAAGAAATTAAAAAGTGTAAAAATTTCAAAAAAAATCTAGAAGTTTGTAATATTTGTTTATTATATCCAAAGCCTTAAATACAAGTTACAAATAAGTTTTAATGTAGAGTATTTTTTCATGCGTGCATTGCAATTAATTTTTAGACAAGATTAGAGGCATATAAAAATGCTCAAATCTTTGTCATAGTATAAATAATCCTATCTTAAATAATAATATATTTTGTTATTTTAAACTAAAATTGTAAACATTATCATATACAGTTAAATAACAATTATGATTAAGTTTTTCTAAGTAAATATTTAATACTAACAATTAGTTCATGATGATGAGCTAATAATCAGATTATTTTTAAGAAAAGTTCAAGGTTTTATAGATATGCCTGAATCTTTGTCATAGTTTCATCATCTAAGCTTAATAAATAATTGTAAGAAGTAACATTAAAACATGTTTTTGTACAGTGGTAAAAGTAGTAAATCTTAAATTTGTATTAATTTATAAAATATTATATAATATGTCTTGTAGTCCTTAATTTTTGTTTATTATTTCCCAAATGTGTAGCTTATGTTAAGACACAGAAAAGTATTCTTCTGCTCTGATTACAAATACTTTGAACAATACTTCAAACGCATATAAATATCTCTGAATTAATCAATGTCATAATTTAAATCAATTATTGTACGCGATATCATTATATTTGTGTTCAGTTGTAAACTACTAAATTTAAATAATCAGTAAAAAAAAAAAAAATGTTTTTATTAGTATTAAATGAATTCATTAGTATTCATGATGGTTGTATAAATGATATCTATTATTAATTAAGACAAGTTTAGAAGCAAAACATATGCATGAACTTTTGTCATAGTTTTAAGAACCTTAATATATAAATATTTAATATTTAAAATATAAATATAATTTTAATATAGTTTAGTATACTGAATAGTGCTCCCCAAGTTCTGTCATATGTTAATTTTAAGACTAGTTTAAATGCATTTAAATATGCTTGAATCGTTGTCATAGTTTTAATAATCTTAGCTTTATCAATGATGTGGTAACATAACTTGATTTAAGTACAGTGAAGTAATATAATTAAATGTGTTGGTTACATAAAAACATTTTTTTATAAAACATGTTTAAGGGACTTGCTCTTATGATATTGGCTCATTTTTTGTCATCTATTATATCTTTAAAGTGAATATTTTATACTTATAAATATTTCATAATTATGTAATAATGGTCTGTTTATTTTTAAGACAAAAAAAAAATGTTTTTATTAATATTAAATTAATTCATTTGTATTCATGAAGGTTGTATACATGATATCTATTATTAATTAAGACAAGTTCAGAGGCATAAAATATGCATGAATCTATGTCATGGTTATAATAATCATTGCCTAATCAATAATTTTTGTAGGTTACATTGAATTACATTATTGTACAGTAATAAAGTAATAAAAAATTAGATACCAAAAAAAATAAAAATAAATTTTAAAATCAAAACAAAAAAAAAATGTATTTGTTAGTATATAGTATAGTTCTTACATCGTTTATATTTAAGTAAATATTTATTATTATTAAATTAATTAATTAGTATTCATGAAGGTTGTATAAATGTTCATTCTATTATTTATTAAGACAAGTTCATAGGTATAAAATATGTATGAATCTTTGTCATAGATTTATTTGTTAGTTATTAATTATTTTTGTTTATTATTTTTAATTTATTATATCCTAAATATTTAAGTTAATATTATCATTATATTATATTATTATAATATTATGTAATCACAATTTTGATTTAAAATATTGTTAACATTTTTGAAATTTGTGCATTTTCATCTAAAGATCCATATGTCTTTGTTAAAGTGTATGATTAATTTAACCATTATTAGTAATTATGTAACCATAGTAACTTAATATGTTTTTACATACATAATAAATATATCCATGTGTTGGTCATAGCTTTTATGATATGATTTCTTTAGTAAGTAAAACAATAATATATATTAGTACAATTCAAATTATAACTTTTACCATTGAATTATTGAAGTAAATTTAGTAATGTATTTTAAGCAATCTAGTTTAAGAGTTGTAAACAAATAATAATATCTGGTGGTTTGTAATTATACTTATTTATACATCTTAATCACATTTCTTAAATAAACTTCACTTTAATATTTTGAAATAACTTGTTTTTTGTTATATAATATTGTGTTTGTATTCTAAATAAAAATAACATAATCAATAAAATACTATCATGGTCAGGTGTCCATCTAGATGTTTCTTAATTATAATTAATTAAAGAAGTCCTTCTGTTTGGCGCATCATTGTTTATTGTTGCTGATTGGCTCACCACTGATTCTACAACAAACAATAAACAAGATGTACTAGGTGTGTGGTGGTTACTCCTGTCACTCTTTCTGTTTTCCACCTTGATAGCCAAAATCGTCATTAGTTGACAACACTTCTGTAAATTTGCTGTTTGATAAATTCGATAATGCAGAGTCATTAGGCTTTGGTGGTTGTGGTGGGAAGACTGTGCGCACTTTGGTTTCTCGTCGTGCCTCTCTAGCTGCCCTCCTGATGTTATTGTCATTTGTTCATCTAATTTCTCAATCACCTGATCAAAGTAGGAAGTACGTCAAAATTACGAACATTTTTAGACTATTTTATGTTCGAAATTCATAAAAAAAACGTACCCATCCAACCTAAATCTAACCTATTTAAATTTTGAAAAATTAATATAAGATTCCTCTTAAGCAGGGCTTAGATTTGATAGGACTAAGAATAACATAAATATGCGCCATAGTATTCCATAAAAACATGAAAAAAGCATAAAAGAAATTTTTCTTCTGTTAACAATTTAAAAAACTCATATATTATATTAAATAATTATTTGTATGGAGAACTGACTGATGCTGAAATACGTATGACTGAATATTCTTGACAAAAGTATATAAATGCAACCGATAAGGTGTCATAAGTATGTACTGTACTGTTCGATGGGGCAATACGCCGGGCTACATATAAATATATAATAACTAGCTGACCCTGTGCATTTAAATGCCCTTAAAAAATGACAACCCTTTAAGAAATTGTCATTGTTCAAAACCATTTATATGTAACTCGCAGCAGTAAGGGCAATTTAGCCACCCTGGTGCCACCCGACTACGTCAGATCATGGACATTGTGCGCAGCATATCAAGTAGATATGTATATCTAATATATAATATATAAATGCTACAGTGTTTGTTATTGAACTCCTCCGAAACAGCTTGACCGAAACTAAATAATGTTCTAATTATTGATAGGTGTATAATTCTCTAATGAAATGGCAAACATAGCATTTAACACCAAAACTTTAAAAATAACACAAATCTAAAATGCCTTTAATATGCAAAAAATAGGAGTATAATACCTATATCATATTTGGAGTTTCTAGTGAATAAAAAAAATGTATAGCTCACGACTATTTTTATCTGCTTTATGATACAATCAGCAAAATGCTATATAATCTGTGCTATGCTCATAAGTTTTTCTACCTTAAACAAAAGAAAAGTTTACACCGAAAAGTCAAATTCATTTTTTATGAATTTTTGAATTTGAAATTTATTCAACATTCGATTTTTATCTGTTAATTAACGAATTCTCATCGAACTATTTTCTTTTTTTATTGTAATTCAATTACAAATAACCATGGACTTGACATTTTCATCAAATGTGTATTTATCATTTTCCGTTTTTGGTACGATTTTCGAAATATTTTGACTTTTTTCTTATAGACATTTGAAATGTTCAATAGATTTCTTCGTTGGGTTGGAAACCTTGAAAAAGTATGCAATGTTCCTCACAATGTGTTATATTAGCAGTTCAAAAATATTAACGATACATAATATAGGTATGCATTTTTTATTTTTACAAGCATTTAAGACTTTAAAACGACCATGACGTGTTGTCTCCGTTTTACAATATAGCAAAAACTGTGCGTAGCGCACTACTGCGGGACGCAACTATACTACCTCTGTATTTACAGTAGAATTACCAAAATTCCACAACGCATAGGGAAGAACTTTATCTGTGTCGTAGTGTTTTAATTTTTTTGATGGCACTAACCAATGAATTTGTAAAAACAACCTAATGTTCTCAAATTGATAACTTTAAATGTATTTATGTTATCCAAATAATAAAAACATTACGACTTCGCGAAATATATCGCGTACGATTAAAGATTTAGGGTTATAATAATTAATGTTACGCATGGGTAAGATCGTATACTATTAATTGTGCATTATATATTTTAAACGCTTTTACCTGATACGTGGGTAATGATATTACATAGTATGGAAGAAATACGTATTTTGATATTGCGAGTAGACGAAATTATTGCTGCCTCACTATATAATATATGAGCCGTTTTGACTTTTGGACGGTCTCGCTCGACCACATGGCACATATAGTTGAGTCTGTATAGCTTTATGATGCACGTGTGGTTTATAACTAAAAGTTATGCGCCGGTGAGACTTGGTGTGCCGTGACAAGATTGTGAAAGACTAGGAGTGCCGTTTTTTTCAAAATGCAATAACGTCGTTAACAATTTTGAACCCTTAAGAAACTAATACGGACAACGTTCAATATAATAGGTGGGTAGCAAATAATCAATAGGCACTACATGGGAAAAAATAATTGGGTAGTCTCATTTCAATTTTAGTTACCTCAGATAGTCAGATTTAAATTATAGCTTCCTATGGCATAGGCAATTTTTAGCTCCAGATACCACACTTTTATAGTTACAGGTGTAATGTCACCTCTTCACCAATCGCTTGCTCCTGCACTTTTTAGGTGTCGTTTTGTTTATATTAACGAGGTCTCGGAGACTGAACCTCGGTGTGTGATATTATTACTAGGAATCAGGGTTACCTTATGTGAAGCAAAGTACTCAACGTATTTATATATATATATATATATATGTATCTGTTATTAAATATTATATAATATGATATTTTATGTGCATTAGATATACTTATAAATTATACTTGAGGGTTACCGATCGGGCCATAGTGTGTCGAGGGTGCCAAAATCCAATGTGGGTTGAGCTGGTCGTCCGCGGTTCCTCTTCAGGTCGTTGTCATCAATCAACTTCCACTATCGACCATCCACTATGACTCTTTATTCTCGACCATCAAACTATCGACTTCCGACTCTAGACTGCCTCTGTCGACTATACCTAACCAGGGCTTAAAACCGTTTTCAAAACCGATTTCAGAAACCGGTATAAACCGTTTTAAAACCGAAAAAATTGGATACCGGTATTAATTCAAAGTCGAAACCGTGAAAAATTGGAAACCGGTATTAAATTCAAAACCGAAATCTGAAAAAAAAATGGAAATCGTTATTTTTTTTTTAATCAACGTGTTTTTAAATACGTAAATTCCATTAATACGCATACTTAATGCTCATAATAAAATTGAGATCATGATTAAAATGTTGATAACTATTTCATTATTCGCAAAAGACAATTAGAAACCAGTATACGAAACCGAAACCGAAATTTCTTAATACCGGTATTGCTAAGTTGAAACCGAAATCGTAAAATTTCAAAACTGGTATATACAATCGAAACCGAAACCGAAATTTCCTAATAGCGGTATTGAAAAATTGAAACCAAAATCGAAAAAATTAAAAACCGGTATATAAAATTGAAACAAAAATTATTTCAATCGGTTTCAAACTGTAGACTGCCAGAAGTCCCGTTTGGGTATTAACACGACGCGTGCTAAACATCGCGACACCATAATATATATTGCATGCATATATACACGTTTTCTGTTACTAACACTCAGCATATTAGCCGTGTTCAACGTAGGGAGTAATGTACGATGTCGATGACGACAATCGTTACTCAGGCAAATAGCTAATATAACTTTTTTTTTTTTTTTATAATTTTTATTTATAATCTTTTACAATAAAATGAACAATAAGTAAAATAGATAATTGAATAAGTGGTTTGAGGAAAGGACGGATTTAAGAAGCCTTCCAGTGAAGACACTTTGTCAGCTGTTTATATACATTTCAATAAGTTAACAATAAAGTCTAAATAGAAATAAAGATTAGATAATTAACTAAATTAATAGGTCCCGACACCTCCGCCTTTTTAGTCTTTTCCTAGGATTGTCGGGTATGTTTGCCGACGCAAGTCCTTTAATTAGGGGATTATTATGGTTTTTAACAGATAAGTTAAATCGTCTATAAAAAGTTCTAGCTACATCACAGACGGGTGAGATGGCAAGATCGTTATGTAAGGTATGGTTGGACACGTAGAAAGGTGCTTTAGTTATGGCTCGGAGCGTTTTGGATTGGAAATATATCCATATTTTGTTTACTTAACGTATAGGTATTAGGTATAACATATTGAAGGTAGGTATTCAAAGTAATTAATTTGGCTCAAAGTCCATGCAGGGACGATCTAAAAAAAAAAATCATGGTGGGGGGGGGGGGGGTGGTGGTGGTGTTATCTTCAAAATTGCTGACTAGAATTTTAAATTCAAATTTTTTGTTAACTATTAAGTTATTTTTAGTTACATGCTATAAATTTATAATTTCTTTACTACCTTAAGTTTCAATTTTTAGTTTGAACTAAATTTTAAGTTGAAACTTAGAAATACCTAATTTATTATTTTTTCATTATACAAAATATATACTGAATGTATCTTATGTCATTGTACACAGGTTTTTTTTTAACAATTATGGATCGATGATAGGGAATTTCGTTAAAACAAAAAAAAAAGACTCGTGTTTCTTTATTTTTAACAGGATGCAATTTTTTATAACATTTTGAAAAGTTTTTAACACGCAGTTGCACCGATAATAAAATTGACTTTATTTTTTCAAATGGTAACCACTATATTTTTTGATGGATTCCGGTAAAGCTTTTTTTCTGAACATTTTGACAGTCAAATGATCAATTTTGGTTCGCTAGGTTATTAACTACGGTCCTCTGAAGTTTAGTATAATATGCATTAATACTTTTAACTGAAATACCTCATTTAGGTACAAGAGCTAAATAATTTTTTCTTATATAACTACCTTTTTATGTACTTAAATAGTTAAATCGGTAATCTAAAATGCTCAAAATAAAAAAAATTGTTGGCAACCTAACCTTACCTACTATACCTACTTACTTAAATAATTTTTTATTTTGAAAACTATTGGACGCGTTAAAAAAATATATTTTGGGGATAAAGATGGGCCCCCCATGGACCGTTACGCCGTGTCCCCCTTAATCCAGGCTTGCAGATTGTTGGCAACAGTTGTACAGACATCAAACACACACATTATTTACGATACAAGATAATCGGTAATCATCGTCTGTTGATTTATATTATATTAAATTATAATATATTCCCAAAATAAAATATTACATTCCCTAATAATATATAAATGACGATAAGCAAAATGTCAATATTAATAATAATTATTATTAGAAGTCGATTTCACAAGTTTTATTATAGATGCAATATTTAAAAAATTATAAAATAAAAAATGAAAATATTTCGAATGATCGAAATGTCAAATAATCCAAAAAATTATCAAATAATAATCAATGAATATAATAATATTGTATCGTATTATAATATATCATTTTTTATATAATCTAACTATATATTTTATAAAAATGGTGTAAAATATGTATAGTAGTTAATCAATTGAGAACAGCTGGGCCGATGTTTATGCAATTTTTTGTGAATGTTTGAGTGGTTCCCTGGGTGTTTTGGATTCACAATTTGACCAGGTAAGTCTAACCCGAGGAAGTTCTTAAACAGGAAATTTTTGTTTATAAATGGTTGATATTGGTTACAGGAGAAATAAATAGTAGAAATTAGTGTTTATTATTTTATTGGTTGCCATTGGTTATCAAACAGATCGGGTACAAACATGCATCAAATCAAATTTTCACGCATTGCCTACAAAGGTGGCTGAGTTGCATTTACTGCAACGAGTTATGCCCAAAAAGAATTAAACAATAACAATTTTTTTAAGATTTGTCATTATTTACAGACAAGGAGTGCGTGGGATCAGCTAGTAATATTATATAGGTACTACTTGAAGGTGACCAAACATACAACTACAATGTCCTACTTTCAATATTTTACAAAAAAATATAAATAAACAATAATAACGACGTCACTAAACAAAGTTTGTATTAACCAAACATAATCAAAGCTTATTGATAACTTTGGACATATAATTAGTGTCTAAAGGTTCGACGCCTCAACAAAATATGCAATGTGGTCTAGTGAACCTTGTTATGATTATAGATATCCAGAAAAGGTTAAGTATTCCATATTTATGACTATTCCATAGATAGAGCTCTGTGCATGAGGTTTTTATCAATAATGAGACTAGTTTGGTTTTAAAAACTTAAATAATTATTACCTATATTTAAAATTGTGCTTTACTGTCTTAGAAGATAGCTGTTAATATGTGTACAGGTGAGTTCACACATACTGATGGTTACAGTCAAAGTATATGCCGTGTGCGTCATTTTAAAAATTAAAAATATTATGTGAAACACTTTTGTAAAATAATCCCAAATGTAAATGTTATTTTCATAAATGTTCCTTCATTATGAATTCATATATTTTTATAAATATTATTATAATTTATTTAGTGAATGATTTTGTATTAAAAGCATTACAATTTCATTTACAGAAGTCAGTTTGGCATTTTGGCATTCCAAAATACGATTCGGTGCAGAGGTTTTTGATGTCAGTGTTGACTATTGTAATATGACTATTAACTACTAACAGAGTGATATGTGTGTGGGTATACTCAATAAATGTTTATTGGTGAGCAAATATTAATTTTTTTTATTTTAATTTGATAAATATTTTATTTCATTTAATTGTGTAGATGGAAGTTTTTGATGGTTCAAAACATTTGAAGTCTGTTGAATGTTATAATCCCACACATGAACTACCTAGTTTAAGAACTGTCTGTATGTCCCAAAGGAGTTAGTATAGAAGTTTAGGACGGTGTTATATATGCTATCAGTGGTAGTGATGAATCAACATTTCTTAACGGAATTAAGACCTGTAGACCAATGATGGTGTACATGAACCTGGTCCATGGAAACATTGTTAACAAGTAACATTGACCTCTGTGTTTTTAGTAGAATAGTTGTTAATGTGTTAACTTCAAGTTAATTTTATTTCAATAAATCTAAATTAAGTTAATTTTCGTCCAAACAATAATGCAAATTTTTGAATGGGTTTTTGCTTTGATGCATCATTTTAAATTTCCCCAGTAATTTTCTTTAACATTAAGAAAAACTATCTAATAACTCATATTATGTGTCTGGAATTTTTTATTTTTGCAAATTAGCAAGTTTTAACTTTACACTAAGTTAAGTAACTATTTTTTTTTCATAGTTAACTTTAAACTTAACGAGTTAACGAAAAAAATACGAGTAATTTTTAACTTAACTTAACTTTATTATTTTAAACAATTTTAACTTGACGAGTAAAAAACATCATTAACTTGACCAGCCTTGATAAATACTATACATTATTATTATTATTATTGCTTTTAAACTAAATTGTATACGGTTGTGGGTGCACCGCTGTGGTAGTTCCTGCGCGAGATGCGATGTGCAAACGTGGTATGTATAGGTACTGCTAACGAGTAAATAAGATTGATGTGAAAGATATAGAGATCGGATTGTCGCGATATGGCATTTACATTTTAAGAGCATGAGTACGGAATCTGATTCTCTGACTGTCCATTAACACTGCACACTGGCGACACGCGAATAATGATTTATTATTTATATTGAATAATATACATATACCTATAGGTGCGTGGAATATTTTTTATGCATTGTTTTAGTCAAATATTTCGTTATGTTAAACCGTTTATAGATTTCTCGAGTGACATTTTAAGTTCAAATTTGGATGAAATTAGGTACATATTAAAACCAAGAATAACGATTTTAACTGTTAACTTGTAATTTAAAATTATTATTCGTGGATATATGAAACTTTTAGAGTACTTATATTATTACTATATTTATAGATTCAATGAAATTTTAAAATGTAATTTTTCTGGCAAAAATAAATTTGACCTACTCTAATACTAGTAGTAAAAAAAAAAAACAGTAGTATCATCAAAAATACCAATAATAATACCATATACTGGCAGACCGTCTTCGCTCAGAATTGTTATTTTTATGCAGTGATTTTATATCATTGAATTCAAATTTAACACCATACATTACTGCTGTGACCCACTTATAACCTATTGTACAGCAGAGCCATGCCCACTTACCTGCTTTTTTTTACCATAATTAATTTAAAAAAATTACGTGACCACAAGTAATTTTGAAAATTAACATTCGGCCTTTTCAAATATCCTAGGGAAGACAGCTGTACAAGAGCATGAAAAAGATTTGAACTTTGTTTTCACTCCAAGAAAATGTTATACTTAAATGCTTGAGTTCGAGTGAGACAAACTTCATTGAGGGGTACGGAGTGGCCGAGCGGATGCACACCGTCGCCGGTTCGAACCTTGGTCTCGGGCGGCACTTCTCTTCGGGCAGTCACGGTGTCTGGAGAGAGAGGCGCCATCCTCCACCTGGGCATGACAGATACCTACGAGTGCCCACTTGAAAATTCTGCCAAACTAAATACACATGTGTTTAAATACCTACAGTACCCTCCCCCACAGTTAAAAACCACCCAATAGGTTAAAACTATCACGAGTAACTAAAAACTTCAGTGACGGCGCATCGGTGGTTTTAATAATATCCAAACTACTACTTTGTATGGCAATATTTTGTAAAAATAAACATACCAACTAAATAACTTTTTATTTATACATGTAATGAATAAAATAAAAATATAACTAGACTTAAGATAAAAGTAAAACAGTACTCTTAATTTATACTTTTGAACAAAATATACTAGTCTAGCTGATCCCGCTGGCACTTCGTTGCCCGTTAAGAGGCCATAACTCCGGAACCACTTATTCGCACAGCGTACAAAAAATTTTTATGGAAATCGATTGAGTTATAAAATGTATTCAAAATGTACACTTATTTTTATATATATAGAGATTTTTTTTCAATATTCCCCAAAAAAATTTTCTGAGAGGTTGGGGAATATTCCCTGTTCCCGGAAACATTCCTTGGGGAATATTCCCAATGGCACATCACTAGTCGCAAGGAATGATTTATCGATTGCGGGCGGCTGTAACACGATTGCGCCCGTTTTACCTTTTTACCTACAAAAAACGCAACACGATTGCGCTTCGTGAAATATATATCTTGCCCTTATAAATAAAGGTCTTTGCCCAATATACTTTTTAAAAATACAGTCGAAGTGGTAAACTTAAAGTTGAAGTTAAAAGTTCGAGTTAACCAAGTTTGACTGTATTAATACATGACATTCTAAACAATATTATGACATTATTTTTTTTCATAAACTTATGTATTCAATATTTCCATAATATACATAGCTTTGTGAAAAAAAAAACAATACAATTTTAAATTATAAATACAATACTTAATTAGAACTGCATACGCTAAATAAGTTCTGAATAATAATTTTTAATATTTTACAAAATTAAATATGGTTGATATTTTTTGAAAAAATGATTTAAAGGCAATTTAATATTAGATAATTATTAATATTCAATCTTAATAGTCTAAAACTAAATCTAAATATGTTTATTTAATTTCATACATTTTGTTTTTGCTTATTTTATATAACGTGTACTCCGATATGAATTAGATTGTATTTTTAAATTCAATACATAATATGCAAATAAAAATGTATTGGGATGCGTTTTAGTGATTTTTATGTTAATAGTTTTGAATGAAACAATTCGGAACTGTAAGAACAGTTCCGATGATATTGAACACGCGGATGCCCATAATTTTCTAATTAAATTTAGGTGTTTCATCAATGTAATTATCACAGCATTCTTTTACCCTCAACATCGATTTTTAGTAAAATTGTAGACTTTGTAATATATGAGCTGGCGGAATCAACTTAGGTATTATAAAAAAGTTCTGCGGGGTCATTAGCCGGAGCAATTAAAATATAATTTTGGTAGAATCGATTCCTTATTAATTCGATACCTTTATCCAAGAATAGCTCCGAAGTGCCAACACATTAAACTGGCCCTGGAATTTAGTACTATAACAGCCAAGTGTGGTTCAAGGAACCTGCGGAACATAATATTGTTTTAGGTATTTTCTAAATTTTAAAAGTATAAAGATACAATTTTAAACATATGAGGCCATCTGAATTTCAAATATATTACTTCACAATTACAATAAAATTATTTTTTATTTAATTGTATTTATAATACAAGATATATTAATTTTTATTTTCATAAATGTAGGTAATGATAAATTATTAATTTGCATAATTGATCATTTTTGTTAATTTTTTTCTGTTGGTATTTTAATTGAGATAAAAATAACGTGTTTTTGTGGTTAAAAATCAATTTCCATTAAATAATAGATTGTGAAATTGAACAAATGTACTTAATACAATATAGACTTATGAATACAATTAAAGATTCAAAATTATTTTAGTTTATTTTAATTATAATTATCTTATGGCCGATAGATTAATGAATAGGTACCAATTTAATACAACTTAATATACATATTATTAGTATTAATCATTATCAGCTTATTATGTGAAAAAGAGAACATTTCGCAGATTTTTATGAGATAATGGATTTAAATTTATAATGTAACGAATAATTATTCATTATAATATACAATTTACCTGCATATAAACGAGTGGCACGCTTATTGAAAATTTCTAATTGAAATTGGTCGTTTAAATCCAGAACGATCGTTATTTTTTGTTTAGCAACAATAAACCTACATACATTGTTCGGATTAGATAAGTATTTTTTTATCTAGATAAAGATAAAGATAATGCAACTCAGATGTATCTAGATAGATATAAAAGATAACTTAACTCATATTTATCTAGATAAAGATAAAGATAAATACTTTCTTATCTAGATAAAAAAAGATACAATTTTTTTTTTAAATGGGTTTTAAATTTATATATATTTTAGTTGGGCATTAGGAACATAATAATAATAATAATGATATAAATAAAAATATTAAACTTCACTAAAAAACTTAACTTAGCTCCTAATTTTAATAGTAATCTGGTAGAGTGAAGTATTATTTTCTAGTGCTCATAAAAAACTTTAAAAACATTTTTATAATATTTTGCATATTTTTTTAAACGATTAGGTATATTTTTTATATTATAATATTATTCAATAACAGTTATCTTATAAACTTCAAACTTGCTAATATTTTTTTTGCAAGTGAATATCATTGTTGTTTTGATGTTATGCGTTATGATATATTTGGTTAATATTTGACTGTGTATTGAGCAACCAACCTTTGTCAAAAATTGTGTCTATATATTTCTTCAATGACTACAAATTATGTTAGAAAAATAAACAGTGAAAAATGTTTATAAGGTTTTTAAATTGAAATGCAACATTACAAACATGATCTTTTACCAGGACCGATAGTTATATATTATATTTAGATATATAATCTAATACAGTGCTTCTCAATTTTTTTTGTCATGAGGCTCCTTAAATGTAATGTAAAACTGTCAAGGTCCCCTTAGTCAAAATCATTAATTGTTTTTTCTAAATTAGCTGTGTACTATTTCGCACATATAAATTATTAAAATGTATAATAAATTAATGTTTTAATATACTTTTGAAAAATATTAATAATTGTATTACAATTTAAGTATTTAAACTTTTTCCATAAACGCTTAAAGTCTAAAGAAAATAAGCACTGATCTAGAACGACCATATAAATCTATCAACCATTTAGCATATAGATATGTTTCTATCCCCAGGGTCTCGGTTAATAATATATAATAATATATAGGTAATAACACTGATTTGATAATATACTATAAATACTATGAATATATTATAAAATCAATAATGATAGTTACTATTGAGCATAGGCGAGTTTACGGGTATGGCGAACTCGGCCATGGCCAGACCTTCGAAATCAGCTGCCCTCCATTATATTATTAATATTATTAAATTCTTATCACATACAATTTTCAATATCTCGGCTATCTGATAAAAGTAATTAGTAAGAATCACATTTTTATTTAACTGTGCTAAGAAATAAGAATCAAATATGATAACTATTTGATGAATCTGAATAATTAATAAGCCAACCTATGCAGTATAAATACGTAGTATATAATACGGCAAATTGTAATTGTACTAAAATGTAATATCAACAAAATAAAGGATCAACAATTTTTATTATAGATTCTGAGGGGAGTAATCAATGTATTGATTTTACAATATGTTATTTTAAATTTTTTTTCGTGTCTGTGTACTCAAAAAGTAGTCAAAAAATCCTTCGACATCTGTATCTTGTTCGATGGGAAAGTGAATCTAGTTGGTGTATTTAGAGGTCAATTTTGGTTTTTGATGTAGCTCTAAAACAAATTACCGTAGATAGGTACAAGCCATTTTTACTGGTTGTTTACATTAGCATTTTCTATACACGATAACATTTTGAATATATTTTAATTTTTTTTCAGCTGTTTACAGACATTTTCAGTTTTCAATTTTCTTATTTGCTTAACTGTCAATAAAATGTAATTTGTTGGGAAGGCTCCAGATGTATGGTTACAATAGTAGTTAAAAAATAGTAAAAATACCTACATAGGCAAAATTTTTATATTTTTAATAAGCATTTAAAGTTTGATTTTTGACAACATTTAACAAAATTATAATTTACAAATGATTTTGTAGTTCAAAATTTATAAAATTTTCAACTTTTATAGCTAAGAATTGAAAATTTAAACCAATGTTCCGCGTAAGTAGATTAATCTGTTACCAAAAAATATCAAATTTATAAAAAATGCAGTTTTTTATAGTTGTTTTATGATCAGTTTTGGACGAAATTACATTATATTATCAAATAACCAAGAATAATGATTTTAGTTATTTTGTTGTAATTTTATAATATTAATTCAACTTACCGGCTACCATATTAATAATAAGTAATGTAACGAACCCAATAATATACATACTATATTATTGTGATCGTTTCGCCTTAGAATATATTAATAACATGACAATAGGTAAATTAAAGTGGTTCATAAATATTATTAAAATACGCTGTAGGTATGCAAAGAGGAAACAAGACTACCTTGAGATTACATTCTAATGGGGATGAACAACCTCACCTGAACAGGTTAAGAAAGCAACCAAGGATTAGTCATACACAAGTAGTTAACATACAATAAGAAAGGGGGCGATTACGACCAGATGTCCGAGAGTACGCAGATAGTTAATTGGAATGCATTATTTAAATAGCAAAACGCATTTCCGAACGATATAGAGATGTGAATAATATTATAATCATATGAATATAATATATATAAATTGTATATAATATATTCATAACATTGACGCATAGTATCTAAATAGTGACGGATGGCGTATAACATATATAGTATAATGATAATAATGTAACATGATTCTTGGAATAGGCAGGCGTGGGGTATGTAGATTATATTTTGAATCACGTCCTGTGAGGTCCGAGGATATATCGGTGGACAAGGGGAAGTGGGAGAGCAGGAGGCCTTATAAAACCAGACCCGAAATGGCCTGTAGATTAGAAGTGATTTACCATCGTATATGCGAGCACCTTCGCGAGAGTCAGTATAACGAATTTGTCGATTTGGACTTACAGTGTTTTATCAAGAATAATTTTAAATATACAACTTAAACTTTTCAACAAAGTCTAATTATTTATCAACCTACCTAAGAAAATCCTCTACCAATGGTTTGCTACCTGCAACTTATAAGCTAAGCAATTAACCCAATTGCTAGTTTATAACAGTAATAACAAAATAAATCTAATAAAATATCCACACTGACAAACCGTTAACGCTAAGAATCGTTTTTCGTATACAATGATCATTGAATCAAATTTAATAACATCCATTATAGTGACCCACTTGTCATCTACTGTACAGCGGAGTGACAACCACTTAACCACTTTTTAATTTTAATTTTTATATACAGTTTTGTAAATTTTATTTTTAAGAAATATTTTCTTGGTCATACCTGCGAACAAATCCTACACATGTCTATGTTAATAAATGCTAATAAAAAGGTATTCAAAATATATGCATTTTGGTAACACAGATAATATGAATACTAGTATTAACCTCAATATCAACATATTATGAATTGTATTTAAAATCAATATATTAATTAATAATTGATAATTATTATTTGTTAATTTTAACACTTTAAAAGCATTATATATGGTAGTTTAGTGAATTAACTCTCACATTTTCCATATATTTTTTTTTAAATAGGAAATTTAAAAATGACAATATTTAATAATATTAATAATTGTATTTGATAAAAAAAAAGTATTTAAATACATGCATATAAATAATTTAGAACATAGAAGTCATTATGCAAGGAAAAATTTTGAAATTTATTCCTTAAATCATAATATATTTTCAATTTTCACAGCGCTCCCGGTGGTGACGACTATCGTAGTAACATTTTCAATTAAGATTTCAAACAAGTGACGACACCTTATCAATACACATAAGATAAGTAAATTGCCGTATCGCCGAAACGGTCACGCGCCGAAACGTTCATCGTCGAATTGACATATAGCCGAAACGTCAGCGTCAAACTGTCGGTGCCGAATCGCCCGCGCCAAAAAGTCCCATTCCTCACTTGTAACATACTGTACAGGATAGCGCCACCCACTTGCCCACCTTATTATTTTTCATTAAATATTATATAGTTATTAAAAATCAATGATAATTAAAAAAAAAAAAAGCACAGTAATAATTTGCCCGCCATTAGATCTACCTAGTACAATTATTAATGGAAACGCTAAAGTTACGTTGTTTGAGAAAAACTCATACGTTATGTTGTGGCCCCACTGGTTGTTGCCGTTGGTACGTCTTTTTCAAGGCGTCGCAGCGTCGTGTTTTGTTGTCAGTTTTCGTTTGTTGCGTTTCTAAATTGTGTTGTATAATATTTATATTGTTATAAGAATTTTAACATTGTTCTATTAGTCATAACTGGGTACTTAATCAACTCGAATAACACTATATTTTTTTTACGGTTTTCTACGCTGTTTGCATCTCGCTTGGATTGAATTCGCTTGGTAGCACGTTTCGACTCATAGATAATAGAAGATAATAGATTCATTATCTTAAAATATTGTCTATGCATGTGCTGGCTTCGTATATGATTACGGTTTGAGTGATTCGATTCTAATATCTCATTAATCTGTGACGTGTATACAAGGTCACTTCTGTCGGTTGGTTGCAGAACTTCTGGGTAGTTTTTCGAAGAACGTTTCTCAGAATCATCGTAAACACGACTGACGACTGTGTCCAACAGGTGTCAAACAAAATACCTATAGTTCAATTGGTGCACATAATATGAGCCATCCGGTAAGACTGCACTGACTACCATTACTGAAACATCATCGATTATAAGACTGACGGAACAGCAATTTATACAAGTATGTATAGGTAGTTAAAAGTTTTTTATGTACACACCACCTAAGCACTCTCTGTCCGTGCTCTCTCAGACAAATGAAATTGAAAAAATCTCTCGACGACGCTCGACGCTGTTTATTATTTAGGATTTAAGGGACTGTGGATTGGTATGAACTAAAACTAAATTATATAGGCAGGTACCTACATGTTAAATAAAACATGAGTCAGAGACATCAAATGTCATTGTAAAATCTGCTTAAAAATTAAAATATCATAAAAAACTAATGGAGTGATCTAACAGATAATGTTCTTACCTAAATATTTGATAATATAGCTATTCACTCTACTATAAAAACTAACAACACACTATTGAAATTAGTGAAGAAAATGTGTAAAACGGACACAACAAATGCGAGTACGACGTTCTCTTAAGTTTCACTAATTCAAAATATTAACCATGATAAATTAGTATCTTCTATATAAGTAATTAACTATAGTTAGATACAAACTCTCAATTTGTTTAGGATAAGATGTTTGTACCTTAGAAATGCTCAAAGTGCTTTCATATTAATATACAGTTTAAAAGACTGTCAAGCTATGTGTGACATTTATCTTTTACTAAAGTAGGTATCTAATTGATGGTTAGTAAATTACTATGATGGTTGATTTAGAAAGTATTATATTGTCGGTGAATAAAGATTAAAGTATTATAAATTAAAATGTTATATTATATTTCTAATAATACTCTTAAAATTGTATTAATTTTATTATTGTTAAATATATTATTATTTATTACATTCATTTTTCTAGATACGATGCTCGTCTGTTTTATTTGTGATAAAAAAATTTACGGTGAACGTACACGGGTGTGTTCAAGCATTACACCACATTGTAATATACCATTTCCAGAAAAAATTGCTCAGCTTATAGGAGATGAAGTTGTGGTTATTGTGACCCCTGCGGATCACATGTGCAAGACCTGTACCTCACTTTTGACTCATATGGACAAGTTGGAAAATGATCTGAAACTTGTTAAAAATGCAATGTTGACATATATACAAAAGAAATATGGAATATTG
The DNA here is from genome assembly GCA_008086715.1 of Sitobion miscanthi. Taxonomy (NCBI): domain Eukaryota; kingdom Metazoa; phylum Arthropoda; class Insecta; order Hemiptera; family Aphididae; genus Sitobion; species Sitobion miscanthi. The sequence goes on from CM017801.1 coordinate 32,213,058, forward strand.
CCTCCTGATCAGATTGTTAAGGGTGTTGTGGTAAGGATAGGACCTAAAAAAAAAGTTACATGATATTAGGTTGTTATATAAAAAAATTAATTTTAACTTTTATTTAGATTGTCAATGGACAAATAAATGAAGAGGAGCAACAAGAAAAAGATGATCATAAAGTATCTAGTGGTCCAACAGTAGGAATTTTTCCTACTGTAACTACTGCTGCCGTAATTACTCCAGTCCAAACTCCATTAAAATTGTTGAAAACACAACAGCAGCAGCAGCAGCAGACACATAAACAACAGCACCAACCACAACAACAACAACAACTACCAGCAACACAACAAGAAAGCGCTAAAAAAACAAAAATATATAAGTGTGGCTTTTGTACATTCCAGTCGAAAGTGCTTGGTCATGTTCAGTATGTACGTTATTTAATATTATTTTTAAGTTATTATTAATACTTTAATTTTAGATTCCACATGCGCACTCATAGAAACAAAAATAAGCCTGAAAAACCTATTCATAATCAAGCAGCGGCTAAACCATTAACTCTGGTAAGAATTAGAAATAAATATGATGTTTTAATATATTAATTAATCTTTTATAGTAAATATTTTAATTTAGTTAACACATTCATTAGTACTACATTTTATACTTTTTCACTATTTTTAATTATAATATATGTTAATTCTGTTAATGACACTAAATTGTTTTATGCATCATTGAACCATGTTACTGTGTTACAAAGACGAGCTATAAGTATTTTAAAATTGTAAATTATTTGTACAACTTAAAATATTTATAACTTGCTTTATGTGCCCTGAATAATAATCTTACCTTCAAATTTTTTATGTAGTAATTTCACTCTAATTTTAGAAATTAAAATGATAATGATCATAATTGTAAATGTAAAAATTGATATTTGTTACTTGTGGGCGAGGGCGAAAAATGCGCTGACATCCTCTTAATTGTAAAATTATTTCTTTTAATACTAATTTTATGTAACTCATTTACTATTATTATAAATGCAGTTAATAATATGTCACACAATTTTGTTTTGATCTCTTAATTTATATAAAAGTAATTATATTAAATTTTTAATTTGATTTAGGTACCGCAACAGAAAAAACTAATCTACCGATGTCAAGTATGTTCTAAATCCTTTGATAGTCGAATTGATTGCCTTGATCACATTCATAACGACCATACTCAGCCAACTCCATCAACCTCAAATGGAGTAAATGAAAAATTAAATATTTTAACAAATCTTCTAGTCTTAATTACTTTATTTTATTTTTAGGTAAGAGAAATGGAAGATTCTCGTCCAGTTATAATCAGTATTATGAAACCGCAACCATCCAAGACTCAAGAAAATAAAGCGGAGGCTTCTATGGACGTAGACAAAGATCAACAGGATAACAATAAAGGCATTGTTGACACGGATATGATGTTGAATGATAATGTCCACACTAAAGGTTCTGAAAATGTTGAACAAAAAGAAGGAACTGAAAATGCAGGCGAAGGAGAAGAAACAGAAAACTCTCAGGAAGATAAGACTGTAAAAGAAGTCAAATCGAAAATAAAACCTGAGTCTGCACATGAAGAAGCTGTTGAAGAAAAATATGATGAAAAAGATACAGTCCTGCCTGAACAGGAAGAAGCCGATCAAGAAACTCCAGACAGTGTTGAGAAAGAAGTTGATGAAGACAATGCAAATGTGAAAAACAAAATGGGAGACTTGGACATAGAATTAATGTTAGCCACAGTCTATAATGATGATACTACTAATAGTGGAGATACACAAAACAAAGATTAAGATCTATACAACTTATTTAAAGTTAGTAATCAATTTCATATTTATAAGCTCCTGTTTCATTATTTAAAAATTATTATTCCGTTAAAGTTCTTTCCTAATATATTTTTTTTTAATTATTTTTAATTATTTATTAAAATATTAGAAATTAAACCTCTATTTTTTTTTTTATATAAATTATTAAGATAAGAAGTACTAAAACGACATTAAAAATGATTGATTCATTTTAGAATACCATAAACAATTATATTTAATGAATTACTTAAATTATACAATACTGATAGTATGATTTAAATCAAATTAACATATTGCAATAATGTTAAAATTAATTACCTAACAGTAGTTAGTTTCTACTTACAAACAAGTAATTTATTGTTTGATATTCGTGATCTATTCTTGATCTAAGCTATTACATTTGTAAAGTAAATATTTAATATTTATAATTATTTCATGATGATGAGTTAATATTCGTCTATTTTTAAGACAAGTACAAGGTTATATCAATATTCCCAAATCATTGTCATAGTTTCAATCATCTAAGCTTAATAAATAATTCTAGAAGGTAACGTTAAAATATGTTTACGTACAGTAGTAAGAGTATTAAAACTTATATTTGTAGTAGGTAATATATACAAAATTATATATTACGTCTAGTAGTCCTTAATATTTGTTTATTATTAATTAAATGTAAATGTAGCTTAGCTAATGATAGGGAAAAGTATTTTTTCAGCTCTGATCACTAATACTTTTAACACTAGTTCAAAATATCCCTGAATTAATCAATGTCATAGTTTTAATCAATTATTACGCGATATTATTAAATTATAGTTGCGTACAGTAGTAAAGTATTAAATTAAATATATAGTAATAAAAAATATGTATTTATTAGTATTCATGAAGGCATAAATTCATTACATTACATTTTATAAAGACAAGTTCAGACACATAAAATATGCATGAATCTTTGTCATAATTTAATTAACCATATCTTTATTCATAATTTTACAAGGTAAAATTAAATTACATAGTGTACAGCACTAAAATACTAAAAATTAAAAATGTAGTAATATAAAATTAGAATAAAAAAAAAGTATTTATTAGTATCTAGTATAGTTCTTACATGCTTGATATTTAAGTAAATATTTATTAAAACAAGTTTAGAGGCATAAAATATGAACGAATCTTTGTCTTAGATTTAATAATCTTAGCTTAATCAAGAATTTTAGGAGGTAAATTACATTAGCGTACAGTAGTAAAGTACTAAAAATTAAATACTGTTATATAAAAAAAATTAAAAAAAAAGTATTTTTTAGTATCTGGTATAGTTCTTACATCCTTGGTATTTAAGTAAATATTTATTAGTATTAAATTAATTCACTAGTATTCATGAAGGTATATATTCTTTCCATAAAATATATATTAGGACAAATTCATAAAAAATGCATGAATCTTTGTAATAGTTTTAATAATTTTAACTTAATCAATACATTTTGGAGGTAACATTATATTATATTAGTATACAGTACTATAGTGTTAAAAATTAAATACTTAATTATATATATAAAAAAAAAAAATTAAAATTAAAATCCAAAAAAATATTTATTTATTATTATCTATTATAGTTCTTTATTTTTGTTTATTATTCATGATATGTGTAGGTTAGATTAAAATACTGAATAGTATTCTTGAAGGTCATGTCCTTATTACTTTTAAGACAAATTCAAATGCATTTAAATATGCTTGAATCATTGTCATAGTTTAAATAATCTTAGGTTAGTTAATGATTTTTTTTATCTGATTTTTCTAACTAGATTTGCATATATTTCATATGATTAAATATGTGGGTAACATAAAAAAATTTTAAAATATAAAATTTTAACAAAACCTGTTTTAGGTTTTTGCATTTAGAATATTGGTTTATAATTTGTATAAGCTATTAGGTACATCCCGAAAGTAAATATTTTATACTTTTAAATATTTCATAATCGTGTGATAATGTTCTGATTATTTTTAAGACAAATTTCAGAGGCATAAAATATGCATGTATATTTGTCATAGTTCTAATAATCTTAGATTAATTAAGCTTTTTTAGTATCTAGTTTAGTTCTTAATTTGTGTTTATTATTTTACTATTGCAAAATTTATCGTAAAAATAAAGTCTATATGTAATGTATAAAAAAATTCAAAACTGAAAATAAGAAAATATTTAATTTACATGGTTAGTAAATAATTATTTATGTTCGTTATTTTTAATTTATTATAAGTATTTGTCAAATTGTATAATTATTTTAACTTTTATTAGTAATTGTGTAATTGTGGTGACTTGAATAATTTTTTACATACATAACCTCTGTATCCATGTCTTGGTCATAGCATTTATAATGTGATTTCTTTTTTTTTTACTACTTACTACTGTAGTAAGTATAAAATATAGAATATGTTTGTATAATTCAAATCATAACTTTTACTACTGAATTATAGATTCCAAAATATATTGCAAAATATTTTTATTATAATTTCACACTTTATATTTTCTAAGTTTATGGTACCTGAATCAATAAATACTTGGAATTTGATTATATAAAATTAAAATAATTAGAAAATGCACATTTTTCAGTTTTTTGGTCTATGAGAAAATATAATTCAACATAAAGCAAATTTAAAAATATATTTTAAGCAGTCTAGTTGAAGAGTTCTATACAAATAATAATATTTGGTAGTTGTTAATATTATATTATATATTTACATCTTAATCAGAATTTTTAAATATAGTTGACTTTAATATTTTTAAATAACATATTTTTCGTTATATAACATTGTGTAATCATAATTAACTGAAGAAGTCCTACTCTTAGGCGCTTCATTGTTTTTAGTTGCGGATTGACTCATCACTGGTTGACAACAAAAAATAAACTAGATTGATACGTTTTGTGGTTATTACTGTAACAATCAATGTGCATCAATGAATCTTCTTTTTTCATCTTCATACCTAAAATCATTGTTAGTAGATAACACTTATGTTTATGTGGTGTTTGATAAATACAACGATGCAGAGTTATTAGGTAATAGCGTTTGTGGTGGGAAGACTTTGCGCACATTTTGTCATCAAAAAAACAATATCCATTAAATAATAGATGGTGAAATTCAACAAATATATAGCACTTAAATATATAGACTTATGAATACAATATTATAGATTAGAAATTATTTTAGTTTAGTTCAATGTACAAAATGTAATTACTTCTTCTATCACGTATTCTTTTAAATGTATTTATATCTTAAATGTTTAACTATTTAATAATTTTTTTTTATATACGTATATACGTTTGTCGACGAACAATATATTGCTAAAATATTTCACAAGTATTTTACTTAAAATCAGCTAAATATTATCAGAAAATTGTATTAACGTTTTCATATGATTTTAAAATTTTGTAATTAAGTTGTTTCAAAATATATCTTAAATATTTTGTTAAAATATTTACAGATTATTGGCTTTTAAAAATTATGTATATAGTTGAGCAAAAACCTTTACAAAATATTTTCAACATTTACATATTCTTTCATACCCATAAAATATTAAAAAAATACACATATAAAATGTATAGGATAAACCATTTTCAAAAACATTAAATTTATTTACTTTATTATACATATAATATATACTTTATATTCTCATGTAAGTATGTAACTGGGTAATAAAGTTTAATAAAGGTAAAAACCAATATTATATTGAACTTGTATAATACTCACTTGTATGACTATAAATCAACTTATTTATTTTATAAAATATAATCATTAAAAAAAATTATAAAAACCTACACAATTGTAAAAACTTAATTTGCAAAAAATCATATTAAAAATAAAAATAAATATTTTCAACTTGTTGATTACTATTAGTAGTAATAATTTATTATTAATTGTGCAACATTGCAGACCTTTTGCAAAAAAATTTTGAATATTAAATTTATATTATTAATGACACTTTAAAAAAAAAAAAAAACATTTTAATAACTGTTTGTAATGAGTGAATCATGCTTTTCGCCTATGTACAATAATTCAGGGTATGTATTAAATCACCTAAAAGGTTTTCAAATTATATATGTTTTTCAATGATTAGCTGTTTACATTAGTTCCAATTACTTTTATATTAATTTAGTGTGATGTATTGTGTACATTATTCCTATTATTATTATTATTATTATTATTATTATTATTATTATTATAACCAAATATGACTGCAAGTTTTTAGTGTTGAAAAATTATTTTTTCCTGTAAATCCGATGTAAGAAAATTCACTCAGAATCGAATCAGTGAAAAGAGTTTTCATAACATTCCTCACTGTCTCAGATATATTTTGTCTCATCAAACAGCTTAACTGTTTAATCTATAAATATGTCACTGTTAATTTTATTGCATTTCAATGTTGCATGGCTACATAATATATAGTGTTTAAAGTATGAAATATTTTACAAAAAGTAAATCATTGAAATTTTTTAACATAAATAAAAACACAATTTATTTATTTTTTTAACACAATGTTCAGTGTTCTAAATTTTAATTTTAAGAATTCAGTAGGTATACATAATATACATGTATACTATTGTATACCTACTTGTAACATTTAAACATTTTGAATATCATTTTAAATGTATAATACCTAAGGTTAGGTATACATTTAGGTACCATAAATTAAGAAGGTGATTTAAAATTTGACAAAAACAACTATCACTACTTTTGGATATCGGAAGGCCATCAATTCCTAGTGAAATTTTTATAAGGTTTTCAGAAAAATCAATAATTTATGTAAATCGTTTAATACCGAATATGGCAATAATATAATTTATAAGTTATAGGGATACCGGCCACGGTGTTAAATAGATATATTCAAATTCAGGTACGTTACCACCATGATCCTATAACTGAACCGTCCGATGGCGCTATGGCGATCGCGGTGCTCTACTCCTCCAACATTATGCTTGAACTGGCGTATGGAAAGAAAGTGTCGTCCGTCGGCTTAGGGCCCGTTTTACAATCGTTAAACTAATGTTAAACCACTGAATTCGGCTGGTAAAATCAGTGGGTTAGGCGTAACCGAGGTTTAAACTATGATTGTAAAACGGGCTCTTAGTCGGCCGCAAACGCTCGAAAAAGACAACGAGTGACAGAGATAGTGGGAGTGAAGAGACAGAGAAAGAGCATGTGGAGACGTAAATTATTCGGCCGATATCCATACACATGGTATTAGTCGGCGTGGCCCAGACAACGAGACGAAAGAGGGGAGTATGTGTGCGTTTTCCGCATCGGCAGATATTGTCGTCGATCGGCGGACTTGGACCCACGGGACACATACTTATTACTGCAGCCTAATGCGTACAGTCGATGGTCAACTGGTCATCCAACTCTGATCGTCACAACAGAACGAATGATATTCGAATATTTTTCGTTTACGATAGGTAAAACTTACTATATTCGTGTACCATCCGTTGTGTAGTCATAGACCTATAAATTAATGAACAGCGCATTCCACTCTGCCTTGCCATCAATGCACGGGAATCATATTATAAAAGAAAGAACGAAGAAAGAACGAAGAGAAAAAAGAGAGAAAGAATATAAAAGGGGTAATCATACTCCACGTTCTCTTTTCTCTTTTACTCTATATCGTTCCCCTAACCGCTCTCTTTAAGCGCTGTCGATTAGTTATTATAGGTCTATGCTAGTGCTCAAATCTTATCATTTATAATACTATATATTATTTGTATTCGAGTTACCCAAATGTCCTAGGTGAACCCATTTTACGCTACCTATTCAATGTAGAATATGCTCAAGCTCGATGCGTCCGAGCAGAGAAAAAAGAGCACGGCGGAAGTTTGCACAAGTAACTTATTTATGGTAGGTAAGGGTCTAAGGGCTCCAACCCCCCTCCCCCCACAACTGACTAATATCAATGTTAAATTTTTTTACGATAACTTATTAATGAATTATTGCTATTACTGTTAATTTTACATTTCCGTTAACCTTAACACTAAATTATCTAGTTATTTATTTGTTATCACAGTAAATGTAAATTTGGATTATATACCATACATATTCTTCGTGAACGATCGATTTATACCGATACGTTAGTCATTGACGATGGTTGACGGTTGTCACACTCAAATTTGTTTTTTAAGAATGTTAAATGTTTATGAAATATACACATACCTACATATATACAAATACATAATCGTATAAGCTACAAAATTTAAAAAAGCATAGGTAATAGGTTCAAAATAAAACATGAATAATCTTACATTCAGGTTTTAAGTAAGTTTAGTGATTATATATCGTGTAGATGAAGGAAGAAAATAGACCTCGAGACAAGAATAACTGTCAATTGAATGCTCTCGCTGGACAGAGTAAATAAGGTAGGTACATTTCACCATCCCCCCAATTTCGAAATTTAATTTTTTTTACCATTCGTTTGTAGCCGGTTTGTATTGATTTGTAATCTAATTTTTTTCGTATGTAGAGATTTAGTTTTTTTTTAAACCAAAATTTTGGCGAGGGGGCTGGGGAAATGCCCTAAATTGGAATTTTGATTTTTTTTTACCATTTATTTGTAACCTGTTTGTATTGTATTCTCAACAATACTTTGCTTTATACATCAATACGTATTCTTAAATAGTAGTGCCCGATAAAATGGAGAAGAGTCAGTAAGTTGTATGTCAAGAAAAAAACGGTGGGTAAGTGGATGTCGCTCTGCTGTACAGTAGGTTACAAGTTGGTCAATGTATAATGGATTATATAAAATTTGAATTCAATGATATAATATCATTGCATAAGAAAAATGATTCTGAGCGAAAACGGTCAGTCAACCTATGATATTACCAAGTATATTTGATGATATTATTATTGTGGATAAAGTAATTTATATATAACCTCGGTTTAAATTTTCAATCCTTAGCTATAAAAATTGAATATTTTATAAATTTTTAACTACAAAATAATTATTAAATTTTAAATTTGATAAATGTTGTCAAAATTTGAACTTTAAATGCTTATAGCGTGTATTTTTACTATTTCTAACTAGTGAATTTTCTATAACTTTTAAAGATGAGCAGAAATTATAAACATAAATGATTTAAAACTAAAACACGATAATTGTTCACTGTAAAGTATTATTAATTTGGTGTTGCACGGATGTGAATTTTTATTGATTTTTCTTTTCAGTACTGGTATTAGGGGTGATTACTGATTATATTTACTCAGGTACATTTCCCCAGCCCTCCTCCCCCAATTTCGAAATTTGATTTTTTATTACCATTCGTTTGTAGCCGGTTTATATTGATTTGTAATCTAATTTTTTTCGTTTGTAGAGATTTAGTTTTTTTTTAAATTTTGGTGTTGGTGCTGGGGAAATTTCCTAATTTGGAATTTGTATCTAATTTAGAATTTTTATTCAACTAGGCTTTTATTCTATTAAGATTTTTTTATTAAAAATATTTTTTAATAAAGATGACAATCTTTATCGAATAAATATTAAAAATGAAAAAAAAAATTTTTATTTTATTAATATCATAGGCTGACTGACCGTTTTCGCTCAGAATCATTTCTCTTATGCAATGATATTATATCATTGAATTCAAATTTTATATAATCCATTATACATTGACCGACTTGTAACCTACTGTACAGCATAGCGACATCCACTTACCCACCGTTTTTTCTTGACATACAGCTTACTGACTCTTCTCCATTTTATCGGGCACTACTATTTAAGAATACGTATTGAAGTATAAAGCAAAGTATTGTTGAGAAAAAACTATTATCTACTGTTATGAATAAATCTACTGAATATAACCTTTTAGGATATAATTTCACTATCCAAAATCAAAATCATAATTAATGCGACGATTTGGCAACAATTTATTTACAAAAAAAATAAAAAATACAAATTTATTTTATAAATATTATAACCTGTAACCCATGGAAATCATTTATAAACTAAAAATGTTTTTTTTAATTTCTATCGTGAATCTCAAAAGCCTTAATGTGGTCTTTTTCGCTTTTCGTAATCGATTGCGACAAAATTAATACGTAAAAATAGCTAACGTCAATTCAAATTAATAAAACTAATTATGAATTATAATTGCGTCTTTCTCTTTGTGCTTTACAAAATGTAGTTGGAAGTTAATTATTTGATAACGTTATTGACAAGTTTGACTATACAGCGGCTGCGCTTATCGAAGGTAGCTCGTTATCGCGAGTTGCACAGCCAATTAGTGACCTTTGCTCACGAAAGATATGCCTACATATCCAGTTAATACGTTCGCTCAGTATAATCAAAATAAAAGTAATGTCGCTAATCTAAGCAATACTATGCAGACTGCTCACCAAATTAATTCTACATATTCTAAAAATTCTAAAATTAACTCCAGCCACAGCCCACATAATTCTAATATTAGCTCATCAAATGAAAGATTTATAACAAAGACCAGAAAAGAAATCACTCAAGCTCGTCTGAATTTACAAAAACACGTCTCCAAAAACTACCCAACCAAAAGCCGAAAAACTGTTTTCAACACGCAATCGTTATGAATCACTAACACTAACTGAACAAACTGAATCTGCTGACATGATAACTGAAGCAGACATTGTCTCTGAAGGATCCATCATCACTGATCATAGAAAACCCCTACCTCCAATCTTCATGAAAGAAGTTTTAGACTTCCCAGGCTTTTGCTCAGTCCTAATTGAGCTGATCGGAGTAGACGATTTTTACTGCAAATCTGCCATCGATCGATTAAAAATACAGACTACTAACCCGGAATCATAAAGATATAAGTCAACTCCAACTTCCAATGACATTCCATTATTACCGGTACATATACGTTCATTAATTAAGGATAAAAGGAGAGCCAGGGCACGTTATCAAACTTCTCGTTTACCTTCCCATAAAGCACTATACAATAAACTGTCCAACTTGCTTAAGAAACATTTTCTAAGATACAAATCAGATATTTTTGAACAAAAGCTATCTAACTTATCCTCTTTTTATGGTAGTCTCTGGAGGGAAACTAATAAACTCTTACAATATAAATCTAGTTTACCACCAATAACCAAAATTGACAATTCTTTTGCTATAACTAATGAGGACAAAGCTGAAACTTTTCGTCAACATCTATAGGAGATATTTAAGCCACATCCCGATATAAATAATCCAAATCTCACCTCTATGATAATCCAGTACTTAGATTGTCTCTGAAAAGTGTTTTACACCAAATGAACCAAAAACTGCTTTACAAAAATATTCCAACAAAAAAACGCCAGGCTTTGATCTAATTACTGCAGAAGTTGTTAGATGTCTTCCGAAAAAAGCTATCCTATTCCTAACTTATTTATTTAATGGAACCTTCGACTTTCATACTTCCCACTTCTGTGGAAATTTTCAAACATAGTCCTGATTCCTAAACCAGACAAACCACCTGATCTGTTTTCCTCGTACAGACCAATAAGTCTGTTACCTTTTCTAGGTAAGCTACTAGAAAGATTAATACTTAAAAGACTATTACCTTACATTTCTATAAACAAGATATTACCTGACTCGCAATTTGGTTTTCGCTCAGCACATAGTACAATACACCAAGTACATAAATTAGTTGACGCAATCTCGTGTTCCCTAGAAAAAATTATTATTGCACTTGTGCCTTTCTTGACATTAGCCAAGCGTTTGATAGAGTTTGGTACGAAGGATTACTTTTTAAACTAAAACAATATTCTTCTCCCTCTGTTTATTTTGATTAATTAAGTCTTATTTAAGTGATCGTCATTTCGAAATCCGGTTTGGTACCTCAGTATAGAAAATTGAGAAAATCTTAGCTGGAGTTCCCCAGGGTGGAATCCTATCTCTCTTTCTTTTTAACATATATACCTCTGACCAGCCAATCTCCCAAAATACTATTGTAGTCGATTACGCGGATGACAAAGCCATCATATCATTTGACAAAAACCCTATTACTGCCTCAGCAAATCTTCAAACTCATCTCAACCTAATGTCTGAATGGTACACCGATTGGCGCATTAAACCTAATCCCAATAAGTCAGTACATACAACATTGACTCTATGCCTTTCCATTTGTCTTAATGTCCATTTACATAACATACTTATTCCCACATTTGACACAGTTAAATATCTGTATAATGAGACTTGCCTTAAACTCATCTTCGCAGACTAGAAATTCTACTCACAAAAAATAAGCTCTCCAGTCTAAAAACTAAAGTTCTTATGTATAAAACATTACTCAAACCTCTATGGACATATGGTACATATGACACAAATATGGGGTACAGTAAAAGTGTCTAATACCAACAAAATTCAATAATTTCAGAATATTGCTCTTAGGAAAATAACTAATGCTCTCCCTTTGTTTCTAACTACACTTTACATAATGACCTGTCAATTAAAACCGTGGCAGAAAAAGCTACACGCTTCTACAAAATCTTTCATGCCCGTCTACGAACACACCAAAACCCACTAATGAAAAACCTATCCACCCAAACATTATCTGGTATCCCAAGGCGCTGTGCCTTGTTAGGGAACTAATATGAGAGAAGAAGAAAAAAAATAAAAAAATAATAAGTATATATATAGTTATATTCATACAACATCCAGTCAAGTTTCACTAGTGGGCGGCTTCTTATCACGTACTGTATGTATGTATGTATGTATGTATGTATGTATGTATATATGTATGTATAATTAATGTACAGATTGTATATATTATTGTGTAAAATAAAAAATTTAAATATTTATACTGTTAAACATTTATTGATTGAGAATTGGGAGCTTTACATTAAGAAGAATACTGTAAAACCAATGTTGAACATTAAGTAACCCATTCTACCCCGGGTTCTCCTATAATTTATATACACTACACAATATAATATGATTAACAAGTTAAAATCATTAACCAAATGCAACCACTAATTATACATATTTTAATGTTATATTATATATTATTACACAATATAAAGTTTATTACATAATTATGTATACCTATGTATAGATTTATCAAAGAACAAGATTTTTTTAAAATTCTTAGGTATAGAATATAATATATTCATATCCAATATTATAGGTAGTTAATAAAATAATGGTCGTATAATACATTATATCCGAAGACGAAACTAATGGCATTCGACACGTGCCAACAACATATTTTCAGGTTTGCCATTGTCGTCGTAATAATTGGGATTTCGTTCGTCCAGTGGTCGCATTTCGGCAAGCTGCTGGCGACTATGTAAATGCAACAGGTCATATTCCTTGGTGACCTTAAAAAATAAGAGGGCCACACGTAGAACCGCAATGAAAGAAACGTACGCGCCTATAGTGACGACACCCGGCCATAAAATCCGGGCCAATAAACTTTTGAAATTACTGTATTTTTGTTTCGACAGCTTAACGACGTTCAGAATGTTGCCTATCGTTACATTAAGCTGTTTCGGTAGTGGGCCTAACTGAGATGATGATGACTGCGACACCTTACAAATGATCTGCGTGCTGTCCAACGAATTGATCTGGCAACGAGAGGACGAGGTTTCACCGACCAGTATAATGGACAAGTCCTCGGCGGTGACACCTTTGTCCAGATACAGACCATTTACGGTAACGTTGCAGCAGCCATCAACCACGAAGTCCGTGAAAACTGGATCATGATATCGCTGATAATCTAAATCCGGTAACTTGAGCTTATATTCTATTCCAATAGATTTTTCAGCGTAAAACCTCAAATATTCATTTTCAAATGCATCTTCCAGATCGATGTTGATCTTAGGAGTCCGGCAAACCATATGCGTGTCGTTGCGGACATCACAGTTGTCGCACCAGTATCTATGTTTGACGCAACACTTCACTTTCCGCAAGCCGGAAAAATATTGACCTTGCACCCAAAAAGTGGTACCGCCGGACTCGATACCGCCAAACACTTGGCCGTCGTCCAATGTCGGATGGACCGGAGAACTGTTGTTTCCCGCTTGAATGCTGCCGAACCCTTGATTGAAGTATAATTCTGATTGAAGTATAATTTTCGGAGTTACAGAATAATTAATTACACTTGGACGTTTGCTGGAACACCTTTCATCGTTTCGAATGTTGGTGGTCTCCAAATACAAGAGACTCGAAATATTCCGTACATCACAGTACGGTATTATGTCCATGAATGAGGTGTTCTTCATTGAACACATACTACAGTAAAACTTGTGCGTGCCGTTATTCCAGTTACAATGTGGGCACTCCATTTTTGGGCAATCGCCACCCCCCGGATACGTGGTCAAATAGTGGTCGCTGACATTGTCAAATCGCAATAACTTACCATCGAACACGATCGATAAATGATTGTAGTGCGGTACTAGCTGCTGGCACCTGGTATTGTACAGCGATTTTCGCTTCGATTCCCAGGAACAGGAGATTCGGTTGTCGTTCACCTTGGCCTTGTAGGTATTTTTGCCCGACTGACACACGACGCTGCTGTTGGTTAACAAATGGACAAGACCACCACCTATATCCCAGTCATCAACCATAACCGTAGCCGTTATTATCTGATTGCCATCTAATGCGTTGACACTATTGTTGACCGAAAACTTTGGACAGGTCAACCCGTTGGTGACCACCATCCGGCTTTGCACTTTGACCTCTGTATTGTCAGCACACATTTGTTCGGCAACCAACCAGCTGCATAGCAGCATCGTTGCTTCCGTACACGACGAGCATGTCCATCGCTTCTTGCACATAGTTTCGTTTGTGATCGTTATTCCGTTCGTGGTTGTAGTTCCCAACAAATCAGTCTCTGCAAGGACCTCGTGCATCTCCAACTGCAATATTGAATATAGTATAACTTATGGGTAATGTCGTACATTGTATAATATATAATGTAATATATAATAATATAATTTATAATTTATATTTATTATGCTATACCTACGATAGTATCGTCCTAGTTATATTTTAGCGACTGTAGATAATATTAATTATATTGTTTTTTTTAATTGCAGATGAAGTACCTAACGGGTAGCCAGGTAGGTTTAGGTTCATACTATATACAGTGGTTAAAGTGTCTCAAAATACGTGGAGGGATGCCCAAGCACGGTTCAATAAGTAGGTGACATAGGTCTACGCCTTGGGTGGTACTTAAGCTGAACGTAAGTAAGAGGGTGGCATTTTCAAAATACTGATAATATTGTATTGGTAGGGGCGCAAAATTTGATTTTGCTTAGTTCACCATTCTCGTTTGAGCAGGTCCTGGGGATGCCTTTCATATTTTATACAGTTTATCCATATATATATATATCGATAGAGCTTAAACAGTCGTACACCATGTAGTTTGTGGGGGGAGGGAGGGGGTAAGTTAAGCACCATATACATTTTTATAAAGTTATATGTCTTATTTTTTTTTTTTATATTATGTGGTGTATATTTTTGGTTTTTACTTTCGCATTTAACTATAATTACCTACATTTATTTATTGTATTTATTTTATTTATTATATTTATTACTTTTGTAAAATTAATCAAAAAAGTTATAACATTGAACTGCAGAATCGAAAAAATAATATTACCTATGTAAGGCTATATATTAAATTTACATTATGTTTTAAAAACATTAATAAATGCATACATGACTTTTGCAGTATACTCTAAAAATTTCATTGCTCTATTAATATGCAAAAGTGCTTAAATAGCACTATACACAATTAAAAATATGTATTTCTTCAATAAAAAACAAAAAATATTTATATTTACATGTATTTATTATTCATTCTTAATCTTTCTACATTTTTAAAGTTTGCCTTTAAACAAACATTTTATTTATAAATTTATATTGTGTTATTGTGTTTATGATTTATACCTAATAGGTAATTACCCATTAAACTATTGCTCAAATGAACAATACATTGTGTGACTAAAATGTTTCAAATATTGTTCATACCAATACAATTTGTGATAAATTATCAAATAATATTTAATCAATTTAATCAATTTTTTTTTAATTATTTGAAAATTCATATTAAATATAGTATAGGTAATATGTGCACTTCAAATACAAATTTAACAAAATATGCACTTTTATATGGAAAAAATAGCTAAATATGCATAATAATAAATATTACATTCAACTTCTAGTATTATGATATGAAACAAATTCATGTACCACGTATTTATGTTTTGAATGATTATTGAAAAACATGCAAACTCTTAACGTCTTAGTTCAAAATTAATATATTATCTTATCAACGTAAAATTTTAAGAAATTATGCTTAGATATATTAGATCTAGTATTGTCATATTAAACGAGGCCCAATTTAAACGAGCAAATACATAGCTAGGAACTTGTTTCTTATAAAAAAGTCATAATACTTATTTATAATATTAGGAAAAATCATTATTCATTGTATTATTATAAAACTTTTAAAAAAAACCAACGTAAGAATAACAATTTTTAAAAAATAAAAATTGTATGAAGAACAACACTATACATCGATAATATTTGTATATAATTATTATAAGAGGGAGATACATTATTTTCGACAAAAATAATGGAGGGATGGAAAATGTAAATTATTAAAAGTGGAGGGATGTTATCTCACCCTATCCCCCCTACTTTGACCACTAACTATTTATAATTATAACTACTATTTGTAGGTACTATGTCCTTCTTCTGCAACACAGTACCTATAATAGTTGCACATTGGCACTAGATGTCTGATCTGATGTCTAGATTGTTAATTAAACCTAAGGGCAATTTATTATACACGATATTATTGTCCGATCGAGTAATATGTATTAGTACCTAAGTGTAGGCATTATTAATTATATTGTTATTTTGGTACAACATTGGATAAAAATGCCTTATCTAAGTGCAATAGCAGCCAGCAAGTTATGTGTATAATGTTATATCAATATAATAAGCACTTTTATAAATACTACTTCTTATATACAGCACAGCATAAAAGTTGCACTACCTAGTTGCATGTTACTTGGAGGCGGGAGTTTTGTATAACTAGAATGATCTTTAATTGATATAAATATTATGTACATACTATAATGATTAGGAATAGAAATTGATTCAATGATAAACTCTTCCAGTTATGCCAAAATGTAAAACTTCTGTTGACAAACATGTCCCTTGGGCAATGTGCGCTTTTCTGAAAATAAGCAATTGTATAAATTATAATATCCCATGCCATTTTAGATTACAGTAAACATAAATTATACAATAAAGCAACAAATTACAAAGTAAACACTTTTTTATAATGTACCAAAGTTGTTTTCATTTTAATTTCCGAGTTCATACAAAAATGTTGATTTGATTATAAAAGTACCTTGAGTATTGTGTAACAACAAAAAGGCTAGATAATAATTTATAGTATTATTAACTTGTTTTATTTTATATTTGTAATATTTAATTTTATACAAATTGATTACACTAAATTAATTAGTTGATTAATAACTTTTGTTAGTTTTGAAGGAAAAAGGTAATATTAACTTTTTCCGGGTCACTCTAATGATTTCGTGTAAGTTTTAACCTTTTATAGTTTATTCGAATTAAATACAATCATTTTTAGGATCTTCATTAGAAAAACTTTGAGAAATTCGGATAAAACTCTTTTTGTGACACGGTCACATTGGTCTTTATAATATATTATGGACACATATATGTTGGTTTTTTACTCAGTAGGCATACCTATAGTGTAGGTCAGGACTTAAATCAAAAATAATAATACCGATTACCGTTATATGGATATTAAACGTTATGATCGAATGACTGTTTAACGTTATATATAATTTAAACATTATTGAGTTCATGCGTTTAAACGTTATTCAACTTAAGTGTTTAAATATTTTTAAAATGTAAACGTTATGAAGCGTTTAGCGTTATCTGATGGATATATCTTGTTTCCTACACAAAACAGAGTGATTGAAAAATATAATATTACAATAATAACCATAATATATATTTTACTGATAGTTATAATTTTGTAAATATTATTTTTTTCAGGCAAATTGTATGTTTCAATCGTTTATTGTTTCTTTTTCGTTATCCGTTATCCGTTTTTAATCGTTAATCGTTGAACGATATGTTAACTGTTATTCGTTTCAATTGTTTATCGTTTACCGATATGTTATCCGTTATCGATTTCAATGTTTTTTGAATTATTTAACGTTATAAAAACGTTTTGAAGCCCTGGTGTAGGTATACTATATAATGTAAATTATTACTCAGAACTTTTACTATACTGATGTTCAGTATCGGATTTTAGCCTAGATACTTTTTACACCGTATAAAACCGTGACATGGATACACAAATGTACAAGTTTTATATTGTGAGCATTGTTGCCGCCCTGTCGCCTCTGTGGCACTTATTATTTCGTATTAAAATATATTATAGGAGGTATTACACACTAATTCAAATATTCAAATTTGCCTTTTTTTTCATGGTTGGAAAGGATAGGCTGGAGGAGCGGCAAATTATAGTGACACTTGTGTTCAATCCGACCCTGCTAATATATATAGGTATACATACATAATAAACTTGATTTACAGTCTGTGAAATAGTATTATCATAAGTTGTTTACAGCTCGATGTGCTTTCAACCGAAGAAATATTTTAAAGTTTTTCAAAGACGGTAAATTGAGATGTTGTGGTTGTGAGTTTTATTTATGTAATTTTTTATTATTGTTATTCAATGCAAGTTAAGTTACATTAATAGAATATAGTTATATATTAGTATTTTGTATTTATATTTCAAAAATATTTTAACGATTTATTTGATTAATAACTAGTTGGATTTTGGAGATGATATAACTAAAAAAATATTTTTGTTTATAATATTCATAACATGTGTACATGATTGAGGTTCTTATGTTAGTATTTTTATTGATGAAGTTTTGTAATTTGTATACATAATCGATTTAAAATAGTACTATTTATATTTTACGTTTACAGTTTTCGTTAAACAAATCAAAATCAAATGTTAATTTGACAAGCAATTACACATTTATAATTATTTTAGTTATTTCTCTTTATGCAATACTACAAAATAAGGACGTAGGTATTGAAATATAATGAGCATGTGCTATAGTAGATGTATATTAATTACAAGGTAATTATTATTTATTAAATACTATCAACTTATTACAAAATTATAGACAGGCGAATCAACGATAAAATTGTTAATCAATATACGAAGATAAATTAACTAAAATTTAAATAATTAAAATTTTAATGAATGAAATCTCAAATTATAATACACATTTGTAATTATAAATATGTAATTCAAAATAAATTGGTGTTGATATTTATTTTATGATATTATGTGTATCAAATTCGGTAACTGGTAGTTAATTAATAACTCAATTAATTTAAATTACTTATCATTTCGCTGACCAACACTAAGTTATTAATATATTAAATTTAAATGTCAAATAATTTGAGTTACAAATTTAATTAATGACAATATTATTTGTGACGTACAGTTTAAATTAATCGACATGGAATATATGTCTATATAGTACCTACATACATATTTACCTCTAGTGCCAGGTCTTATTTTTGATAAATACGTTTTCTTTTTTCAAAGATTCTAGGAACAAATTTCTAAAAACACACTCTGGTTGATTACACGTGCATGTATAATATATATTATGCCTATATATCTACGCAGGCCTGTTGGGAGTGGAGAAGCATTAATTCCCCCGGGCCCGAAAATTTGGAACCACTAAATTTTTTTCAAACTAAAGAAACAATTCAAAATAAGAATTTTATGAATACGGCAGTAAAAATTAACTTTTGACCTGTTAAAGTGTATAGGTGGAAATAAATAGTAAGGCCCCCGTGTCAGGGTTCTCTTTCCACGGCAATGTATCTACACACATATTACGAAGGTACGGAATTATCGTGCTGCAGAGATCAGTAAAG
The DNA here is from genome assembly GCA_008086715.1 of Sitobion miscanthi. Lineage (NCBI taxonomy): Eukaryota > Metazoa > Arthropoda > Insecta > Hemiptera > Aphididae > Sitobion > Sitobion miscanthi. The sequence goes on from CM017801.1 coordinate 32,232,815, forward strand.
TTACATTAAAATATTGTACATAGGTACAACCAAAATATTGGATGGAATCAATGATTTTCTATAAGTTAATAGATTACATATTCACATTCAACTATTTTGTTACATAAGTATTAAAAATAATTCACTTATATAGCTTAGAGTAAATACGTAGGTAAGTGGTAAGTTAAATAATGTCAACTATATGTGTCTATGGATACTGGTGAAGTTATATGGATAACCTCATAGGCACAACTAGCCCTATATTTTTGAGGGTGCACAAATTATAAAGAATTCCCAGACCTCCAGACCCACCTCTATATTATACAGTGTATAATAGGAAGATCTGACAAAAAAAAAATTAGGCTACCTAAACGTATGACAAAAATTGTGAAAAAATATTTTGAAAAAAAGTTATTACATTCTAAATTAATTTACTCAAAAAAATATTAATATCTTAAAATACTCTAAAAATTAACAACTTGACTTAGATAAATGATTTAACCATTAAAATTATTCTTATAATCAAATTTACAAATTAGCTATTTTGAATTTTTCCAAAAAATTTAAATTAAATTTGAAATTTGAAATTTGAAATATTAAAAAATAAAACTTTTAATTTATACATGAAAAAAATTTAAAATATTAGTTTGAACAAAAGTTATATTTAAAGCTGGAAAATCTAGATTGTCAGTTTTTTGTGTATTATTTTTTTTAAATTAATATAGGTTCTATAGGTCTTATTATTTGTTTAATATTATAAATAATTGAATAAACATTGATATATTTAATTTTCATAAAATAACACTTTAATGACAGTTTTTTTAACAACACAATTTAACTGAAATATTGTTGGCTATTTTACGCGCTTACGATTGTTTTATAAATTATAACAAATTATAAACAAGTAAACAATATGAACGCGCCCACATTCATGCATCATGGGCAGTCCTTTATCTTGGCAAAGATAAAGAGAAATATCGTTAACCAGTTTTCTACTTTATTTTGTTGATTTATAAGAAAATAATAATAGGTATGATCATTGTTACACAAATAAGTAATAACGACGTAACTGTGACCTGTTCTATACAACATCAAATACCTACCAAAGTTAAAGGTTATTACATAATATTATGTTATACTGTTATAACTAGGAATGATAGAACATAATAGTGAAGTATCCACTTATTATATTCCTCAATATACAGTATGGTACAACATTTTTGTATTTATTGATAATTTTTACTTCAAAACAATCAAAATATAATATTATAGATTAAGTGTTTTATATTTTGGGGGTGCACATTTCAAACTCGAGGGTAAACAAGTGCACCCACCTAGTTGCGCCAATGGAAAACCTCCTCTTTCAAAAATATACAGGTTAGAAGAATTTATAATATGTTAACTTTGAATTCAATGATAAATCATAAGCCATTACATACAAAAAAATATGTTGAGCGAAAGTGATCGTCAAACTATATTGCAAATTATATTTTAAGATATATTTATATTGCTAGTTATTTGTTTCTATTATAAATAATTTGGTACCCGTTGTGTATATACAACGGTTATATATAAGTTATAAAAAGTATGAAATTAATCTAAAAAAAGGTGGGTAAGTGGATGTCACTCTGCTGTACAGTAGGTGACAAGTGTGTCACTGTAATGAATGGTGTTAAATTTAAATTCAATGATATAATATCATTGTATAAGAAAAACGATTCTGAGCAAAAACGGTCAGTTAGCCTATGATATTACCAAGTATATTTAATGACATTATTGTGAATAAAGTAATTTATACATAAACTATTTACGTGGAACCTTGTTTTAAATATTCAATCATTAGCTATAAAAGTTAAACATTTTATAAATTTTCAACTACAAAATAATCATTAAATTTTAAATTTGATAAATTTTGTCAAAATTCGAACTTTAAATGCTTATGAAAAAAAAATTGTGCCAATCTATTTTTAATATTTTTCAACTGCTATTGTAACATTATATTGTCAAGAGCCTTGCATTAAATTTTCACGCTTTTTACACAACAAATAAAATTTTATTGATATTTATAGAAAAAAAAAACTAAAAAAATTGAAAACTGACAATTCCATAAACAGCTCAAAAAAATCAAATTATTTTCAAAATTTTTTCGTGTATAGGAAATGCTAATAGAAAAATTTAATGAAATTTTCAAGTATCTACATTCATTTTTTTCAATTACAACAAAATAACAAAATCGTTACATGAGAAATCGAGTGAATATCAAATGTTGTAAAAATATGAAATTCAACCGCTCATAAAAATTTGATTTGACTTCCTTGTAGACATATTTATGAAGAATCTTGTTTTACATTTTCAAATCTTAGATTTAGAAATAAAATTTTTTATAAATTTCTAACTCAAAATAATTTGCAATTTTTTGTAATTTTTACGTATTTTGTCAATATTTGAACTTAAGATGCTTATAAAAAAAAATTGTGACTATGGATTTTTAATTTTTTTTCATCTGACTTTGAAACAATAACCTAAGAGCCATTTGTTTTAGAGTTACACCAAAAACCAAAATCGATTTTCTCGAAAACAGATTTTGCGTAAAAAGTCCGGTTTTTTCTTAATTTTTCTTTTGTTTTTCACGTCGCTTTTGAAAACTACTGAGAAATTTTTACTTTTGACCCCCCATATTACCAACAAGATTCACTTTTCTATCAAAAAAGTTATTGTTGAAGAAAATCCAAGCATTTTTTGTCCTAAAAAGTAAAAAATAAAAAAAAACACACATCGTTGTAAAATCAATACATTTATCGTTTCGCTCAGAATCTAATATTGAAAATGTCATTGCGTACAGTTAAATATTAAAATATAAATACATTAAGATTCAATTCCCACGAATAACATTTTTAAATTACAACAAAATAACTAACTATAAAGTAGTTTTTCCTCATTTAAATATCTATTTTTGTCCAATTTTGATATTAAAATGTTTGCTAAAAAGTGTTGCTTATTATATTTTTAGATAATTTAGTATCAGTATGAACTACCTTTGAAGAACCTTGTATTACATTTTTAAACTTTTTCACCGACCAACATTTTTTTTATTGACAATTGTAGAAAAAATAACTAAAAACTTAAAATATCTTTTAACAGGTCAAAAAAATTCATAATATTTTGAAAATTATACGATATTATATAGAAAATACTACTTTATACAAACACTTTGTGAAAATTTCAAGTATCTATATAGTTGTTCTCTTTTGAATTACAATAATGAACTACAGTTGATTTGTCGAAAGTTGGTCTAGCGTAAAAATTACTTATTTCCTCAAAGTACCAATTACCTACCTAGATTCAATTATTATATAAAAAACCCCCTTAAAATTAAATATTGAAGCATTTTTGATGTGAAAACATCTTATACGGCGTTCAGATGTTTCTACTTGGGCAGTGAACATTTTCGTACGTTATCGTTTTCGCATGACGCTTGATACTTATTATATTATTAATATGAGAGGTGATTTTTATGACAGTTATATCAATTTTTTAGTTCAATTTGTTTGTCACTTTTATATAAGTATATGAAAATGCATTCTAGAAATTTAATCCACGCATGTAATGTAGGTAAACCGTATTTTATGTTTTTCATATTTATATCAAAGTTGCAAAAGTTTTCAAGGTCGTTCATTGCTTTAGGATTAAATTGACAAATAAAACATTTTTGACTCGATGTGTCCGTTAAAACATTAATAACTTTTCCATCTATCATAGTCATAATAAGTGTGTGACTTCAATAGTGACTTTTCATGATAAAGTACTATTTCTGTGGTTTGCAAGTTCTCAATATCTTGTTCGACTTTTTGTACTTCTGTTCTAGTTGTTTCTAGTGTCTCTTTTGTATACATGAATTTTATTGGACTACAGCAGCGAGTGGACGATGGTTTTGGATTTTCCCACAAAATTATTTGTTCATTATTTTTCTTGTTATTTGCAGTTAATCGTAAAAGAACTAAAAAAAAAATAAAAAAACAATTGCATCTGATTTTCTGTTGTGTTCGGCTTCATTATCATTAGAAAAACATTGATGGTATTCGTTATAGCCTGAGTTTCCATCACAGTCCCACTTACATATGAAGTTAATCTGTTTATCAATTTCATCATAATGATTAATGAAATTGTAGTCCATAGTTTGTAATAATCTATTAATCGTATGGTCTAAAAGATGTTGAAGTGGTATAGATGCATCGACTTCACTTACTTTAATTCCATCAGGATAACATCTTAACTTAGCCGAACGAACTTTATCGTATGATGGGTAAATATTAGCTCCTCTTTGTTTCGCTCCCAAACGCTTTGTATTATATGAATCTTTAGTCAATATTAGTAAAAAAGGTAATTTGGGCAAAAACCCAAAGGTCGATTTTGGGCGAAAACATGTACGGCCTATAATTCATATTAAACGTTTTGCGAAGGTATACCTAGTACTTCCTACCTATTTAGAGGAATCAAATTAAATAGTAATATCATATATGTTTAAATGAATCTTACATAGTATAGCCTAGTTTTGAAATAAAAATTACAATCAACTGTACCTAAATATAGAGGTACCTAATTTAATTTTTTTCCTAAAAACTTAATTTAAATCCATTAAATGTAATAATAAATAGGTATCTATTATAGTCCTGTAGTAGCAAACTAATAATCAATGTAGCTAATTATTAATTATTATTGTAGCATATCAATGTGCTTATACATATGTCATATTATAAATGAAATATGCCAATGTATACATACATACATTTATTTAAAATCAAAACATATGACGATAGGTATAATTAAATTCCCTTTTGCATTTTCTTAACCTTTTGCTAACTCCTGCTAAAATTCTATATACATTTCAAAATATAATATGAACACAGAAAACATTTAACTGCTGTATACAAATATAAAATATAAAATACACAAACACTACATTCTTATTTTTTTTAAATTATTCTATACCTTAATTTCAAAAATAAAAAGTGGTGTATCTCCAAGACAGATAAAAAATATTTATAAAATATTTAGGGCCTGGAACTTAATGATCTAAAAGTCTTGAAATTATCAAAATTATCATATAATCAAATATATAAATTATAATTGTATTATATATTCAAAAATTATGTTAAAAAGTAAATTACAAATATGTACATTATATAAATAAATTTGCCAAAATGACAATTAAAAATTATTATCGATGGGTAATAACTAATAAGTAATAACCCACGATTTCCTACTATTTGGAATGTATATTAAGATTCTTAGATTTACCAAATAATATTTTAATTTAATAACATATTATAGTCTAGTCACCACTTCAGACTTGTTTATATTGTATATTATATACTCTATATACATAATAGTACAAAGTTTCCGTGTTCTGCAATCTAAAGTAAGTTAATAACGACCTTATATACCTACCTATTATTTAAATACCTATCGTATTGAATCGAAATTCAGAAAATGGTTAAAAATAAATACATAACTAATCTAAATTAAAATCGGGAAATTAATATTATGTCGGTAGAGAATAAATAAATTATAAATTATAACTAAAATATAATATTGAAACGACTAAATGTATTATGATTGTCTTTGAATTTACTATATTACGTTTATACGTAACCACTACCAACTTGGAGAATGAAAATAAGTTACAGAATTATTAATTTATAAATTATAATAAAAGGGATATTATTAATGCAATGCAATAGGTATAAAATATGTTGCTGATTACCTTTTATTATGAAAAAATTTGATTTCTTCAATTTATGAACAAGCATACGAGTAACAAGAAGATTGTTTCTGTTATGAATCGAAACACTGTAGACAAACGTGACGCATAGTTTACAATATTGTAGTAGATGAATTTACAGGATTTGGAATGAGCAGTAAAGACCATTTTGATTATTTTAATGATATTACAATTGAATTAAAGATTGGACCGAAGCTACATAATTATAATAAAATTATAAAAATTATAATCAGTTATAATAATTATATCCTAATATATTTTAGCTATAACAGTCTTATTTAATCTTATAAAAATATACAAATTGTTTTATATAGGTTGACCTTATGATTTATAACTATAGTAATTATTTTAAACTCAAATGTATAAGAATAATATATATGTAACGTTAACGTTGTAAGGCAGCATGATGATAATATTATAATATATAGTCATTAAAATGGTTGGGAGGGAGAGCTAATATCTGTCAGCGTAGCTTTTACGATTTATTACAATCTAAGTACCTAAATAAAATGGTAGCACCGTCACGCCCGAACTAAATTAGGTAATATTCATGTTCACCAATCTCCTTATTATACTGATGTCTGTTTGACTCATATTATTGCCTTTTTCGTATTTGTAAGTCATAGCGTTGAGTCACAGGCTGTATTATAGATATACAAATATTCAAATAGTATGAATAAAAAATAATATTATCAAATTATCATATTCCGATTTTTGGTCATTAAGTGAACGCGGTTTCGTCTTACAATTGTTTTTATGCGTCGATTAGTTTGACGTCATTATTTCAACGAATATAATAGTATATATAATACATATTATAAATACTAAATAATACGCAATATGTTTTGTATTATATTCTAGCCGGCATTCGGATGACAGTGGCTTGATAACTGTTCGGACACAATTACTTAAAGTTTTAAAAATCTAAAACAGTCTATGAAATAATTTTCACGACCGTTTCCTATACGATGGTTTAAATTTTTGCTTACGTTGCTTATTTGCATCACACAAATCAAATACACATTTTCGAAAATTAACAGTCAGACAGTATGTTATACTGTATCTGGCATAAAATTAAAATTTAATCCACACTACCGGATAGAATACAAATAAACACAGGATAACACATACAGTCGAATTTGCGTATGGGTGTCGGTGCCAGTTTTTCGGATTTTCTGAAATTCTACACTATTCTAAAATTATATTTTATATTTTAGTTACTATCTTAATTATAATACTTTTCCACTAATCTACAGCTTGATACCTATTTAGGCGGGGTCAATACGGTGTATTATATAAACGAAAATTACTTCACAGTAAAAACTCTCACTCCCTGTAAAATAGTCGGATTTAGACAAAAACATGTCTTACAAGAAAAGCTCGCACGCCCTGTAGAATAGTCAGATTTCGTTAATTTTTATTTTTATTTAAATAGTGGTAGAAAAATACGTTTGAAAAATAACAAATATTGTGCATTATTCAAATGCAGATTATTTTTAGCTTCTATAATTATAATTTTGAAAATCGGGTTTTGATCCAACATGCAAAATTTTGTCTTATTTTAAATTAAAAAAAAAAAATTAACGAAATCTGACTATTTTACAGGGCGTGCGAGTTTTTCCTGTAAGACATGTTTTTGTGTTAATAAACGCACCGGCTCTGACGCCCTTAAGAGGACATTACACTCGCATGTGTCTTACATGCGTACCACATGGCAAAAACTGTTTAGCGCGGGAAAGATCTGAGAAGGTTACAGTCAAATTAAGAAACGTAATTTTCATCACAAAAGATGAAGAACTTTTGCTGTGCAATAACGTTATTATTTTTTTGATATTACTTATACGAAAAAAGTTCTTTTTGTCTCAAAATCTATTATTGTTTGTGTTTTTAGAACTTGAATAACTTTGTTTGTGGTTCCGATATCGAACAATATTAAAACAAAATTGCACAGCATAAGTTCTCTATTTTATGTGGTGAAAATTTCGTTTCTTAGGTATGACTGTATCTTTCTTGGTTCTTTCCGCGCAAAACAATTTTTGCAATAATTTACATTTGTAAGATAGAGATGACACATGGGCGTAGACTTTTAAGGGCGTTGGAGCTGGTGCGTTTTTTAGTACAAATACATGTCTTACAGGAAAAACGCTCACGCCCTATAGAATAATTGTATTTTGTTAATTTTTTTTTATTTTAAAGAATCATGCATCCTCTTAATTGGAACACCACAATCGCTTAATGGCGACGTTAATGACAGTACCAAATTAATGTATATGGTATGTAAACATATTCGGTGGTAAACTCTCCCGATTGTATGGTTTACTATTCCGATTTTTATAATTATAACTAGTAAACTCTCCAGATGATAAACTCTACCGGGTCAATATAATGTTTACTTGAAAAAAAATAATATGTAAACTCACCCAGGTGAACTTTATGTTTACCTGAAGGAAATGTGTAAACTCTCCCGAGTTGTTTTAAATATTATTGCTGCACTATGAATCGGCTATTTCTGTAGACCTCTAGTACTCATTAAATTATTTTTATATTTATTAATGCCTAATAGATTTTCAAACTGAAGAGTACATACAAATTCAAAGTTACAATAAACAAAATAAAATAAGTTTAATAACCTTATGTGTTTTTAAATCTGTATGTTCGTACTGTCATAAAAATCAAATTTAAATGTATAATATTATAGATAAATGCATAGATTTTTATTACTACCTATACAATTTAATTCTTTTAAATTAAATTAAATTTAGTAGTACTGAAGTAGATCCGGAAGAGTTTACATGCTCCCATCACGTAGTACTGAAGTAGACTCGGAAGAAATTTCATGTTCTCGTCAGGTAGTACTGAAGTAGACTCGGGAGACCATCGGGAGAGTTTCAAGGTCATTAAAATCGGAAGAGTTAACAATCACTTGGTCAAATTATGGGGACAAATAGATCACCACCAGATGTGTCCCACTAAGGTAGATTCAACTGTATATACTATGTATATATATATATATATATTACATATTAATACATCGTTTACAATAAACAGTAAAAAAACGATTAAATTAAAAATAAATTAAAAAGGCTTAGCCACTAAGGTATCATACTATATATATATACCGTGTGTGGCTTGCACACACACTATCACGGGCCATTGTAAGGAACATTTTATAATACTAGCTAGATAGTAACATGAACATGAAGTTATATAGACTACTTGGTCATACATTTTTTGTGTAGTAGGTACTTATATGGCTATATGTAATAAAAGTTTAAATCGATATTATATGGTACTATCTTTATGAATTGGGGCCTTATGAGTGTGTCAGCTAACGACCATAATATGGTGTTCAAACTTATGGTTTAAGTGATGTTACCATACAACGCATATGCATTGCACATTTATTAACTGCAGAACATCAAAATCATAATTTTTTCATATTTTTTTTTTTTATCTGAAATAAACTTTCGCTTAATTAGTAATGAATTTTTTTTACTTAAACTACTTAAACTAGTTTTTGTTTTTGTTTTTAATTTAAATTGTATAGCTTCTTAAAAATAATTTGTTATAAGTCTTGGTTGTTTTATTATAATTATGTAGTTATATAATTATTAATATATTAGAATATTTAATTTTATTTCAGGTTATTTTTATGTTATTTTTGTTATAACTTATAAATATTAAAGTATAACATTTTTATACTGCCGATTTAAACATTGATAGTTTACTATCTATTTAAAACTTTCAAACATATGACGGATGTTGAGTTAGTTTTTCCAAAGGACTTAAAGCATTTACACCACTATACAAAGCAAATTGCAATTTATTGTTTTATATTTAATACTCTTTATATTAAAATATATTGTGTAAGTTAAGGATTAATACGCTAATATTTATAAAGTAATTTTGTTGAAAGTTGATTCAAACGTAGACATTCCAAATATTGTCAGTAATAAATAATAAGACAAATTATTATCACATTACAATCGTATGGATACACTTCATCCTCTGCTACTTATAGTTATTACATTTATCTTTTCTAAACTAAAGTGATCACTGATTGATAGTTTTATAGTTTATGTTTAATTAATTATAATATAAACGTAATTATCGCTCGTTAATTTAATTGGTTTCATTACATTTAAGTAATCTCATTAATATAAAATATTAGATAAATGTATATATTGGTTTTCAATAAAAATGTATTCTGTGTTTTTAAATTGAAATTTTGAAATAACATTTAAAAAAATCCAATTTCATAATTAAAATATGTCTTAAAAATTATGGAAATTATATTGAACTATCACTTTTTTATAAATTAAATAGTAATTAATTGAATTATCTTTGAACAAAACAATTACCCATAAATATGGATTTAGTATTTGAAATCAAATGCATTTTTTTTTTAAAAAAAAAAGGTGGGCAAGTGGCTGTCGCTCTGCTGTACATTAGGTCACAAGTGGGTCACTAGGTAATGGATGGTATTAAATTTGAATTAAATGATAAAATATCATTGTATAAGAAAAATGATTCTGAGCGATGATGGTCAGTCAGCCTATGATATTATTCAGTATATTAAATATACTTAAATTTTGATGATATTATTGTGAATAAATTAATTTATATTTTATAAATATATAACCTATTTACGTGGAACCTTGTTTTGATTTTTAAAATTTAGCTATAAAAGTTGAACATTTTATAAATGTAGATATTTTGTCAACATTTGAATTTTAAACGTTTATAAAAAAATTGTGACTGGATTTTTAATTATTGTTGTAACAATATATTAGGAATCTTGTATTCAATTTTCAAGCTTTTTTACCCAACAGATAACATTTTATTGATATTTATAGAATAAAAAACTAAAAATATGGAAACGGAAAATGTCCGCAAACAGCATAAAAAGGTGATGACAGACCCAAAATTATAAAAATTAAAATCACACATCATTGTAAAATCAATAATACATGCACCACTCCACTCAGAATTTAAAATTATAGAAAGATTTATTTTTATCTTCAACAAAAGTTATTAATATAATTTCCATATTATTGAGATCAATTAATAACATAATTTTTTTTTCCTATTTGCGTTTTTTTATTTTTATTTTAATGCGGCGGAACTCTTTTAATGGGTACACGGCGCAGATGTCGATACATTATAATTTATAAATAACTGTTATTTTATTAAGATGTTAAGATGTAAGACCAAAAACGAAATTAAACGTCTTTACTTAATTTTGTATATAAGACGTATCGATAAAAAAAATGTTGGCAGTGCTAGGTTATGAGAGTTAATTCAAAGTTCGTACTGTTACAATTTGTTCATAACATTTTTTCAACATTGAAAATAATTAAATAATAATAAAAGATTACTTTATTCCACTTTTAAAATGCTTTTTATACTTGAATGCATTTTTTATAATTTACATAAATTCTAAACCCCACTTGGAAGTTGTAACTATTATCTTATTTACTTATTACTGATACTTTTAACTACCTATTCAGCAATAATTGTTGTTTCGATTTCTTGAAAATATTTTCTTTACACATTTAAAATTCTTGACAAAATATGGCAATATAATGATTTTTATAAAATAAGTTACTTTACATTTGTTATAAATATCAGTACGTACCTATCTACAAGATCGTATCAAGAAATTTGTAAGTATTTATATTGTAATTTTATTAAATTTAAGTTTTGATAACCGGTTATAAATAAGACATATTTAAGAAAAGTCTAGGGGGGGGGGGGTTCCAGACCCCCTTTCAGATTGCCTATCTACGTTTATCACAATCATATTATCATATAAGCTTTTTTTTTCACTACATTGTTTGAACATCGTCACAAAGAATATTTTGAATTTAAGAAATTTCACCATCATAATTTTAATTAAAACCAATCCGGTTGTATTTATAAGAACCTATAGGTACTTTACAGCATACTCAAACATCTACTGACTACGGCAAAAGGTGAATGTTAGTAAATATGAAAATGGAACTGACTTTTTTCAATTCAGTGAAAGGGGATAAGAGAAGAGTATCTTTGAGGTGAAAAATGGTAAACGGTCTATCCAAATTTGGTTACACCTATATGGTTATACGAATAGTAGATTACTTTTTAATAACATACTTAAATAAATACCCACCTTATATTCAGAATACGATGACAACAATGATGATGGTGGTGGTCTATCAATGGTGCACGGTATCGTTGGTGATTCTTGGATTTCCAATAACGAATAAAGGAATGACTTCACTTTTAAACCTTTATGTCACTGCATCACGTTTCACCTAACCGATCGCAATATCATTATATATTGATTATTATTGAACCCGGCTGAAAATCAAACGGTCCCCACTCATTAACTGGTATGAGGATGAGTCATATATGGATATCCATAATTGAATACATATTACAATCATGACATTATTATATTACGTACTGTATATAGTCTTATAAGCGAAATGTCTTGTAAATATTATGAATGAATCAATTATAGTGGAACATTTATATTAATTATATTATATGTAATCACACAATATAAATATTTGAAACACTTATTAAAAAACGATAACGAAAAATAATAAATTATCAATGAATACGACACGGACATGGGTTGATAGAAAAATATTGCCCACATATTTATATACCTATACTTTTTTTAAATACAAAGTATAATAGAAAGACTTGACGAAAAAAAAAATGATGCTACTTAAACCTATGACACAAAACGTTAAAATTATATGATTAGTAAATAATTTAAGAAATATACTCATGTCCGCAAATTCCCCAAAAAAATATTGTTATTTTAAAAAATAAACAACTTGACTTCGATAAATGTTTTTACTATCAAAATAGTTATTATATTCAGATTCACAAATTGGCTATTTTTAATATAACCAAAAAAGTTTAAATCAAATTTTAAATTTTTTATTTTCGGTGTTGAAAAATAATAATAATTTTTCGTACAATATATGTGTGGTGCAAGTGACTATAAATTATGTCATGCTGGTATGAAGCATATAACTGTACCTAACACCTCGGGTATCACAATGCATCAACTATCAAGCTATAATAAGTATTAATCACACTTTATCGAACTTATGTTCGTTAGGTATTTAATACATTTTTTTATTTACGTATGTCGAAGAACAATATGGCAAATATATATTGCTAAAATATTTCACAAGTAATTTACTTAAAATCAACTAAATATTCTCAGCAAATTGTATTAACGTTTTCATATGATTTTAAAATTTTGTAAAATATTTTTACAGTACATTACTGTAGAAGATAAAATATTGTAATTAAATTGTTTCACATTATATCTTAAATATTTTGTCAAAATATTAACACATGATTTATGATTATTATGAACATAGTTGAGTGAAATATGTATTAAATATGTATTTATTTGTATCTAGTTTAGTTCTTATTAAATAGTCAATGGTTTTACTAACGTAACTAGATTTACATACAGTAAAATAATACAATGAAATGTGTAGGTATTATAAAAAAAAAATTATGTAAAAATTAAATTTAAAAAAAATTAAAGTAAGTACTAAAGTGCTAAAAATTAAATACTAAATAATCCTTGATTGTGATATTATAACTAGATTTATATACATTGAAGTTATACAATTAAATGTGTAGGTATTATAAAAAAAAAATTATATAAATATAAAATTAAAAAAAAATTATGTTTTAGGTTGTTGCATTTATGTTTTTTGTTCATTATGTGTAAGTTTTAGTTACTTCCTTGATATTTGAAATATTTATAAATATTAAAAGAATTTATTAATATTCATGAAGGTTGTATACAAATGTATAATAAATAAAAAATTAAATATCTATATAAAATCTTCTTGTCTTAATTACATTATTTTATTTTTAGGAAAGAGAGAAGAAATAATTCTCATCCGATATAACCAATGTTATGAAACCGGAATTATCCAAGACTAAAGAAAATAAAGTGGAGTCTCCTATGTGTGTAGACAAAGATCAACAGGATAACGTTAAAGGCACTGTTGACACGGATATGACGTTGAATGACAATGTCATTGTAATATAAATTTGTAGTGATATATAAAAAATTATAATTTATGTCTAGTAGTCTTTAATTTCTGTTTATTATTTTCCAAATGTAAATATAGCTTAGCTAATGATACGGAAAAGTATTCTTCAGCTTTGATCACTTATGCTTTTAAACTAGTTCAAACGCATTAATATCCCTGAATTAATCAATGTCATAGTTTTAATCAGTTATTACGCGATATCATTAAATTATGTTTGCGTACATTAGTAAAATACTAAAATTAAATACATGGTAATAAGAAAATAATAATCTTAAAAAAAAATATGTATTTATTAGTATTAAATGAATTCATTACATTACACTTTGAATAGTATTCTCAAAGTTATACGGATTATTCAATAAATGTAAGCTATTAGCTTGATCCTTGCTATTTAAGTAAATATTAATAAGTATTCAATGAATTATTATGAATTTAAATATTTATGAAGGTTGTGGACATAGGCTTATATTATTTATTATGACAAGTTTAGAAGCATAAAATATTCATGAATCTTTGTCAAAGTTGTAATAATCTTAGTTTAATCAATAATTTTATTAGGTATTAATATCTAGGTCAGCTCTTAATTTTTGTTATTATTTTCAAAAAGTGTAGGTTAGCATAAGCTTAGTATACTAAATAAAATTTTTCTAGTTCTGGCTTATATTACTTTTAAGACTTTTTCAAACTCATTTAATTATGCATACATTTTTGTAAAATTTATTGTAAAATTAAAATCTAAATGTAATGTGTAAAAAAAATTCAAAACTGAAAATAAAAAATATTAAATTTATTTTTTAGTAATTAATCATTTATGTTCATTTTTAATTTATTATAAGTAATTGTCAAAGTGTTTAATTAATTTAACCTTCATTAGTAATTATGTAATCGTGGTGACTTGAATAGGTTTTAACATACATAACCTCTGTATCCATGTCTTGGTCATAGTATTTATAATATGATTTCTTTATTTTTTAGCTACTGTAGTAAGTATAAAAAAATAAATATACTTGTACAATTCAAATTATAGCTTTTACAGTTGAATTATTGATTCCAAAATATATTGCAACATTTTTTCATTATTATTTTACATTTTGTATTTTATAAGTTTGTTATACCGAAATATTCGGAATTTTCCTTAAACAAAAAAATGTAGAAAATACACATTTTTCAGTTTTTTGCACTCTGAGAAAACATTATTTAACAGAAAGCAAATTTAAAAATATATTTTAAGCAATCCAGTTTAAGAGTTGTAAACAAATAATACAATTTGGTAGTTTGTAGTATTATACTATACTTAATTTTACATCGTAGTCACATTTCTTAAATAAACTTCACTTTAATATTATTTGTTTATTATTTATTATATTAATTATTGTTAGCTGAACCTCCTTTTCAGAGTAAACCTTTTTCATTGCTACCAATCTTCTAACACAAAACAATCTAATAATTATGAAACATCAAAATCTGTATCTCGATCGTAAAATTTTGTTATAAATGGTTAAATGCAATAACTTGGTTCCATAAACCGAGCGTTTTCAATTTGTTTAAATTGTGTTTATAAATTAATTTTTGGCTATTTAGAACATAGTCTAAGAATATAAGGTCAGCCAAGTTTCAATAGGAACACACGCTTTTATTACGGAAAAAAATTGGAACGGACACAGTGCTGCGCTCTATTAGTATAATAACTTCTGTAGTTTAAACAAATTAAACAATTTATATTTCTATATAATTTATATATTCTAAGACCGTGTTGTAAACAAAATATAATTTGATACTAAAAAAGTTCATCTCTACAATTTTTTATAATAGGTAGTTTTGCTGTAAACCTCTTCAATAAGCCGTATGACGTAGACCATAGTTTATTTCAGCTAACAATAATAAATATAATAAATAATAAACAAATAATATTAAAGTGAAGTTTATTTAAGAAATGTGACTACGATGTAAAATTAAGTATAGTATAATACTACAAACTACCAAATTTTTTTATCTGTTTACAACTCTTAAACTGGATTGCTTAAAATATATTTTTAAATTTGCTATCTGTTAAATAATGTTTTCTCAGAGTGCAAAAAACTGAAAAATGTGTATTTTCTACATTTTTTTGTTTAAATAAAATTCCGAATATTAATTATTTCGGTATAACAAACTTATAAAATACAAAATGTAAAATAATAATGAAAAAATGTTGCAATATATTTTGGAATCAATAATTCAACTGTAAAAGCTATAATTTGAATTGTACAAGTATATTTATTTTTTTATACTTACTACAGTAGCTAAAAAAATAAAGAAATCATATTATAAATACTATGACCAAGACATGGATACAGAGGTTATGTATGTTAAAACCTATTCAAGTCACCACGATTACATAATTACTAATGAAGGTTAAATTAATTAAACACTTTGACAATTACTTATAATGAACATAAATAATTAATTACTAACATAAAAATTTAATATTTTCTAATTTATCAGTTTTGAATTTTTTTTACACATTACTTTTAGATTTTAATTTTACAATAAATTTTACAAAAATGTATGCATAATTAAATGAGTTTGAAAAAGTCTTAAAAGTAATATAAGCCAGAACTAGAAAAATTCTATTTAGTATACTAAGCTTATGCTAACTTACACTTTTTGAAAATAATAAAAAAAATTAAGAGCTGACCTAGATATTAATAAGTACATTTTTTGGGGGTTTTGATTTTTTTTTTAATACTACATATTTAAATTTTAGTACTTTAGTACTTGACACTAATGTAATGTAATTTTATCTAATAAAATTATTGTTTAAACTAAGATTGCAACTATGACAAAGACTCTTGCATATTTTATGACACTGAACTTGTTTTAATAAATAATATAAGCCCGTATCTACTATCTTCACGAATAATAATTTATTCATTTAATAAATATAAATATTTACTTAAATAGCAAGGGTCAAAGTAATTGCTTACAAATAATAAACAAAGATTATAACTTTGAGTATATTATTCATTATACTAAGCCAAACTACACATTTTGAAAATTATAAACAAAATCTAAGAACTATACATTTTTTTTTTCGATTTTAAACTTTGTGTTTAATTTTAATCACTTTTGTATTGTGCACTAATGTTATATAATGTTTCCTCCTAAAATTATTGAAACTATAACAACGATTTAAGCAAATTAAAATGTGATTCAACTAGTCTTAAAAGTAATATATACTAGAGCTTAGAGAATTTTTAAAATAATAAATAAAAATTAAGGACTACAAGACATAAAATATAATTTTATAAATTTAAGTTTTACTACTTTTATAACTATATGAAACATATTTTAGTGTAACCTCCTAAAATTATTTCTAATGCTGAGATGAGCTTAGATTTAAAACATTAATGGAATAATATTTTTTTCAATTATGAAACGGGAGCTTATAAATATAGAATTTATTACTAACTTTTAAATAAGTTCTATAAATCTTAATCTTTGTTTAGTGTATCCCCACTGTTAGTAGGAATGTCATTATAAATTGCAGCTAACATTGATTCTATGCCTAAGTCTACCGTTTTGTTTTCCACATTTGCATTGTCTTTATCAACTTATTTCTCAACACTGTCTGGTGTTTCTTGATCAGCTTCTTCCTGTTCAGGCACAGCTTTATCTTCTTCTTCACCAGTATTTTCAGTTCCTTTTTCTTGTTTAACATTTACAGATCCTTTAGTATGGACATTTTCATACAACCTCATATCTGTGTCAACAGTGCCTTTATTGTTATCCTGTTGATTTCTGTCTACGTCCATAAGAGACTCCACATTATTTTCTTGAGTCTTGGATAGTTTCATAACATCGGCTATACTCGGACGAGAATCTTCCGTTTCTTTTTCCTAAAAATAAAATAAAGTAATTAAGACAGGAAGAATTTTTATAGATATTTAATTTTTTATTTACTCCATTTGAGGTTGATGGAGTTAGCTGAGTATGGTCGTTATGAATGTGATGAAGGCAATCAATTCGACTATCAAAGGATTTAGAACATACTTGACATCGGTAGATTAGTTTTTTCTGTTGCGGTACCTAAATCAAATTAAAAACTTAATATTATTTATTTTTATAAAATTTAAGAGATCAAATCAAAATTGTCTCACATTTTATGAACTGCATTTTTTATAATAATACTAAATGAGTTACGTAAAATTAGTATTGAAAGAAATTCTTTTATAATTAAGAAGATGTCAGTGCAATTTTCTCCCTCGCCCACAAGCAAATACGCTGACATACTCTTAAAAGTCAATAAATAAAAACATTAGTACTATAGTAATATAAATTTTTAAGTTATGATCTTATGGAACGATGTAGCATATTTATAATGAAAATTTGCATTTGTAACAAAGTAACATGGTTTAATGATGCATAATACAATTTAGTGTCGTTAACAGCATTAACATATATTATAATTGAAAATAGGGAAAAGGGAAAATGTAGTATTATTGAATGTTTTAACTAAATTAAAATATGTACTCCAAAAATATTAATTTATAAAGTAAAGATCATATTTTTTTCAAATTCTTACCGGAGTTAATGCTTTAGCAGCTGCTTGATTTAGAAAAGGTTTTTCAGGCTCCTTTTTGTTCATATGAGTGCGTATATGAAATCTAAAATTAAAGTGTAAATTATAACTTCAAAATAATATTATATAATGAACATACCGAACATGACCAAGTTCTTTCGATTGGAATGTACAAAAGCCGCACTTGTAAGTTTTCATTTTGTGAGTGTTTTTTTGTTGTGTTGGTGATTGTTGTTGATGTTGTGGTTGTCGTCGTTGTTGTTGTTGTTGTTGCTTTTGCTGCTGTTGTGTTTTTAACAATTTTAATGAAGTTTGGACCGTAGTAACTACGGCAGCAGTAGTTACAGTAGGAGAAACTCCTACCGTCAGACCACTAGGTACTTTAAGATCATCTTTTTCTAATTGTTCTTCTACCTTTATGTGCCCATTGACAATTAAAAGTATCAAAATTAACTTTTTTTATGTAACAACCTAATATCATATAGCTTGTTTATAATTAGGTTCTATCCTTACCACAACACCCTCAACAATCTGATCAGGAGGTACTATTCCATATTTCTTATGTATATATGACAACATTGCATTTTTAACCAGTTTCAGATCATTTTCCAACTTGTCCATTTTAGTCAAAAGTAAGGTACAGTTCTTGCACATGTGGTCCGCAGGGGTCACAATAACCACAACTTCATCTCCCATAAGCTGAGCAATTTTTTGTGGGTATAGTATATTACTATGTGGTGTAATGCTTGAACACACCTGTGTACGTTCACCGTACAATTTTTCATCACAAAGGAAACAGACACCCATCATATCTAGAAAAAAAAATGTAATTTTCTAAGTTATAAATGATAACTAACTTAACAATAATTAATAGAATATTAAGAGTATGACTAGAAATGTGATATACATTAAACATTTTACTTTATAATACTATAATATTTATTCACTGACAATGTAATACTTTTTAAATCAAACATAGTAATGTACAAAACAAAATGATATAGGTAGCCAAGCAAACGTCTATTAGATACCTACTTAAGTATAAAAAAGGTTGTAAGCTTTTAAGCAGATACTACACTGTCAAACTCATATTTTATTTAACATGTAGGTACCTGACTATATATTTAGTTTTGGTTCATATCCACAGTCGGTTAGATTCTAAATAATAAACAGCGTCGAGCGTCGTCGAGAGATTTTTTCAATTTTATTTGTCTGAGAGAGCACGGACAGAGAGTGCTTAGGCCGTGTGCATATGAAAAAACTATTAACTACCTATACATACCTATTTGTACAAATTGCTTTTCTGTCAGTCTTATAATCGATGATTTTTCAGTAATAATAGTCAGTGCAGTCTTATCGGATGGCTCATATTATATGCACCAGTGTAACTATAGGTACCTATTTCGTTTGGCACCTGTCGGACTAAGTCGTCAGGACTGTTTATGAGTAGTCTAAGAAACGTTTGTCGGAAAACTACCCAGATATAACTGACCGTGTACTACACGTCACAGATTATAGTGACATTAGAATCGAACCTAAGCCTCAAAATATATTAAACACAACAAAATCAAATACGAGGCCAGCACACACCGTGAAGTATATATAATAGAAGATAATAGATTCTTCTATCATTTATACGCCGAAGGGTGCTACCGAGCGAATTCAATCCAAGCAAGATGCAAACAACTTAAAAAAAATATAGTGTTATTCGAGCTGATTAAGTACCCAGTTATGACTATTACAACGAACGAAAACTGACAACAAAACACGACGCTGTGATGCCATGAGAAAGTAGTCAATAGCAACAGCCAATGGGGCCACACCATACCGTATGGTTTCGTTCAAACGTGGTAACGTTGTCGTTTCCGTTAATAATTGTACTAGGTAATCTAACGGCGGGCAATTTGAACCACAAATACAAACAAATTATTTGTTAATTTGGACATAAAGGAGACTTGACACCAGGGCCTTTCACCCATATTAACCGGAACTTTTAAAGACCCTTAAAACACCTGAAATCCATATAACCCGAATAATTCTGTTTTAAAAACACCAGAATTGACCAAAACCCGAATAATTTTGTATTTTACAATCTCCATGTGATATAATTATATAATTTGTATGTATTTTTCAAGTTGAGTTTGATTCCGTAGTCAGTTGTATTATATCTGTATATATACATATTAGGTATAAGAAATAATTTAGTATTTGTGGATTTGGTTTATTCAGAATCAATTAATGATTTTATTTTCAAGAAAATAATCATCGAATTTACTTATAAGTGATTGTAAAATTATCACTGTTAATTTATTATTTTTATTATAAAACAACTGACTACGGAATCAAACTCAACTTGAAAAATACATACAAATTATATAATTATATCACATGGAGATTGTAAAATACAAAATTATTCGGGTTTTGGTCAATTCTGGTGTTTTTAAAACAGAATTATTCGGGTTATATGGATTTCAGGTGTTTTAAGGGTCTTTAAAAGTTCCGGTTAATATGGGTGAAAGGCCCTGGTGTCAAGTCTCCTTTATGTCCAAATTAACAAATAATTTGTTTGTATTTGTGGTTCAAATTGCCCGCCGTTAGATTACCTAGTACAATTATTAACGGAAACGACAACGTTACCACGTTTGAACGAAACCATACGGTATGGTGTGGCCCCATTGGCTGTTGCTATTGACTAGTCTTTCTCATGGCATCACAGCGTCGTGTTTTGTTGTCAGTTTTCGTTCGTTGTAATAGTCATAACTGGGTACTTAATCAGCTCGAATAACACTATATTTTTTTTAAGTTGTTTGCATCTTGCTTGGATTGAATTCGCTCGGTAGCACCCTTCGGCGTATAGATGATAGAAGAATCTATTATCTTCTATTATATATACTTCGCGGTGTGTGCTGGCCTCGTATTTGATTTTGTTGTGTTTAATATATTTTGAGGCTTAGGTTCGATTCTAATGTCACTATAATCTGTGACGTGTAGTACACGGTCAGTTATATCTGGGTAGTTTTCCGACAAACGTTTCTTAGACTACTCATAAACAGTCCTGACGACTTAGTCCGACAGGTGCCAAACGAAATACCTATAGTTAAACTGGTGCATATAATATGAGCCATCCGATAAGACTGCACTGACTATTATTACTAAAAAATCATCGATTATAAGACTGACAGAAAAGCAATTTGTACAAATAGGTATGTATAGGTAGTTAATAGTTTTTTCATATGCACACGGCCTAAGCACTCTCTGTCCGTGCTCTCTCAGACAAATAATTGAAAAAAAATCTCTCGACGACGCTCGACGCTGTTTATTATTTAGAATCTAACCGACTGTGGATATGAACCAAAACTAAATATATAGTCAGGTACCTACATGTTAAATAAAATATGAGTTTGACAGTGTAGTATCTGCTTAAAAGCTTACAACCTTTTATACTTATAGTAAGAGGTATCTAATAGACGTTTGCTTGGCTACCTATATCATTTTGTTTTGTACATTACTATGTTTGATTTAAAAAGTATTATTACATTGTCAGTGAATAAATATTATAGTATTATAAAGTAAAATGTTTAATGTATATCACATTTCTAGTCATACTCTTAATATTCTATTAATTATTGTTAAGTTAGTTATCATTATAACTTAGAAAATTACATTTTTTTTTCTAGATATGATGGGTGTTTGTTTCGTTTGTGATGAAAAATTGTACGGTGAACGTACACAGGTGTGTTCAAGCATTACACCACATAGTAATATACTATACCCACAAAAAATAAAAAATTGCTCAGCTTATGGGAGATGAAGTTGTGGTTATTGTGACCCCTGCGGACCACATGTGCAAGAACTGTACCTTACTTTTGACTAAAATGGACAAGTTGGAAAATGATCTGAAACTGGTTAAAAATGCAATGTTGTCATATATACATAAGAAATATGGAATAGTACCTCCTGATCAGATTGTTGAGGGTGTTGTGGTAAGGATAGAACCTAATTATAAACAAGCTATATGATATTAGGTTGTTACATAAAAAAAGTTAATTTTGATACTTTTAATTGTCAATGGGCACATAAAGGTAGAAGAACAATTAGAAAAAGATGATCTTAAAGTACCTAGTGGTCTGACGGTAGGAGTTTCTCCTACTGTAACTACTGCTGCCGTAGTTACTACGGTCCAAACTTCATTAAAATTGTTAAAAACACAACAGCAGCAAAAGCAACAACAACAACAACAACAACGACAACCACAACATCAACAACAATCACCAACACAACAAGAAAGCACTCACAAAATGAAAACTTACAAGTGCGGCTTTTGTACATTCCAATCGAAAGAACTTGGTCATGTTCGGTATGTTCATTATATAATATTATTTTGAAGTTATAATTTACACTTTAATTTTAGATTTCATATACGCACTCATATGAACAAAAAGGAGCCTGAAAAACCTTTTCTAAATCAAGCAGCTGCTAAAGCATTAACTCCGGTAAGAATTTGAAAAAAATATGATCTTTACTTATAAATTAATATTTTTGGAGTTCATATTTTAATTTAGTTAAAACATTCAATAATACTACATTTTCCCTTTTCCCTATTTTCAATTATAATATATGTTAATGCTGTTAACGACACTAAATTGTATTAATCATTAAACCATGTTAATTTGTTACAAATGCAAATTTTCATTATAAATATGCTACATCGTTCCATAAGATCATAACTTAAAAATTATATTACTATAGTACTAATGTTTTTATTTATTGACTTTTAAGAGTATGTCAGCGTATTTGCTTGTGGGCGAGGGAGAAAATTGCACTGACATCTTCTTAATTATAAAAGAATTTCTTTCATACTAATTTTACGTAACTCATTTAGTATTATTATAAAAAATGCAGTTCATAAAATGTGAGACAATTTTGATTTGATCTCTTAAATTTTATAAAAAAAATAATATTAAGTTTTAATTTGATTTAGGTACCGCAACAGAAAAAACTAATCTACCGATGTCAAGTATGTTCTAAATCCTTTGATAGTCGAATTGATTGCCTTCATCACATTCATAACGACCATACTCAGCTAACTCCATCAACCTCAAATGGAGTAAATAAAAAATTAAATATCTATAAAAATTCTTCCTGTCTTAATTACTTTATTTTATTTTTAGGAAAAAGAAACGGAAGATTCTCGTCCGAGTATAACCGATGTTATGAAACTATCCAAGACTCAAGAAAATAATGTGGAGTCTCTTATGGACGTAGACAGAAATCAACAGGATAACAATAAAGGCACTGTTGACACAGATATGAGGTTGTATGAAAATGTCCATACTAAAGGATCTGTAAATGTTAAGCAAGAAAAAGGAACTGAAAATACTGGTGAAGAAGAAGATAAAGCTGTGCCTGAACAGGAAGAAGCTGATCAAGAAACACCAGACAGTGTTGAGAAATAAGTTGATAAAGACAATGCAAATGTGGAAAACAAAACGGTAGACTTAGGCATAGAATCAATGTTAGCTGCAATTTATAATGACATTCCTACTAACAGTGGGGATACACTAAACAAAGATTAAGATTTATAGAACTTATTTAAAAGTTAGTAATAAATTCTATATTTATAAGCTCCTGTTTCATAATTGAAAAAAATATTATTCCATTAATGTTTTAAATCTAAGCTCATCTCAGCATTAGAAATAATTGTAGGAGGTTACACTAAAATATGTTTCATATAGTTATAAAAGTAGTAAAACTTAAATTTATAAAATTATATTTTATGTCTTGTAGTCCTTAATTTTTATTTATTATTTTAAAAATTCTCTAAGCTCTAGTATATATTACTTTTAAGACTAGTTGAATCACATTTTAATTTGCTTAAATCGTTGTTATAGTTTCAATAATTTTAGGAGGAAACATTATATAACATTAGTGCACAATACAAAAGTGATTAAAATTAAACACAAAGTTTAAAATCGAAAAAAAAAATGTATAGTTCTTAGATTTTGTTTATAATTTTCAAAATGTGTAGTTTGGCTTAGTATAATGAATAATATACCCAAAGTTATAATCTTTGTTTACTATTTGTAAGCAATTACTTTGACCCTTGCTATTTAAGTAAATATTTATATTTATTAAATGAATAAATTATTATTCGTGAAGATAGTAGATACGGGCTTATATTATTTATTAAAACAAGTTCAGTGTCATAAAATATGCAAGAGTCTTTGTCATAGTTGCAATCTTAGTTTAAACAATAATTTTATTAGATAAAATTACATTAAATTAGTGTCAAGTACTAAAGTACTAAAATTTAAATATGTAGTAATTAAAAAAAAAAATCAAAACCCCCAAAAAATGTACTTATTAATATCTAGGTCAGCTCTTAATTTTTTTTATTATTTTCAAAAAGTGTAAGTTAGCATAAGCTTAGTATACTAAATAGAATTTTTCTAGTTCTGGCTTATATTACTTTTAAGACTTTTTCCAACTCATTTAATTATGCATACATTTTTGTAAAATGTATTGTAAAATTAAAATCTAAAAGTAATGTGTAAAAAAAATTCAAAACTGATAAATTAGAAAATATTAAATTTTTATGTAAGTAATTAATTATTTATGTTCATTATAAGTATTTTTTAAAGTGTTTAATTAATTTAACCTTCATTAGTAATTATGTAATCGTGGTGACTTGAATAGGTTTTAACATACATAACCTCTGTATCCATGTCTTGGTCATAGTATTTATAATATGATTTCTTTATTTTTTTAGCTACTGTAGTAAGTATAAAAAAATAAATATACTTGTACAATTCAAATTATAGCTTTTACAGTTGAATTATTGATTCCAAAATATATTGCAACTTTTTTCATTATTATTTTACATTTTATTTTATAAGTTTGTTATACCGAAATAAATATTCGGAATTTTATTTAAACAAAAAAATGTAGAAAATACACATTTTTCAGTTTTTTGCACTCTGAGAAAACATTATTTAACAGATAGCAAATTTAAAAATATATTTTAAGCAATCCAGTTTAAGAGTTGTAAACAAATAAAAAAATTTGGTAGTTTGTAGTATTATACTATACTTAATTTTACATCGTAGTCACATTTCTTAAATAAACTTCACTTTAATATTATTTGTTTATTATTTATTATATTTATTATTGTTAGCTGAAATAAACTATGGTCTACGTCATACGGCTTATTGAAGAGGTTTACAGCAAAACTACCTATTACAAAAAATTGTAGAGATGAACTTTTTTAGTATCAAATTATATTTTGTTTACAACACGGTCTTAGAATATATAAATTATATAGAAAATAAATTGTTTAATTTGTTTAAAACAGAAGTTATATACTAATAGAGCGCAGCACTGTGTCCGTTCCAATTTTTTTCCGTAATAAAAGCGTGTGTTCCTATTGAAACTTGGCTGACCTTATATTCTTAGACTATGTTCTATAATAGCCAAAAATTAATTTATAAACACAATTTAAACAAATTAAAAACACTCGGTTTATGGAACCAAGTTATTGCATTTAACCATTTATAACAAAATTTTACGATCGAGATACAGATTTTGATGTTTCATATTAGTTTATTATCCAACAAATATCTATGGATTATGGATGAAATTATAATACACTATAATATACTAACATTAATAAACTTTAAACTCATTTCACGTTTCACATCGCCCTATGTGTAAAACAATTGTTAATTTTTCTTCAAAATTATGAATTTGCCTATTTTCTTGATCGATTAAATCAATAGTTAATGAATTAATTATGGCTGTATTCAGTCTGTTATATATCAAGTTTGTTAATAATTGAACTAATTTCTATCCTGACCTTACAGTAGGGAAAAATTCATAAATATAATGCGATTGACAACTGTAGTACAGTGCGTATACGGCGTGTGTGTGTACAGTCACATTTGTTAAATAGTTCAGTTGTACGTTATTACGAGAATATATTTTACTTATACATATTGTCGTGTTATTATTCATTTATATTAATACTAAAGTCATTAGTCCGTCAAGCGTCACTTTCAACAAAGTTCCTAACCATTATTTTTTAATAGACAGTAAAATGTCATAAACAACTGATATTATTATTATTATTTCAATTTTTTTTAATCCATATGGATTTGTATACACTAATTGAACTTTAAATACTTATAAAAAAATTGAGACTTTATAGATTTTTTATCTGTTTTTGTAACAGTATATTATAGGAGCTGGCTATTGAATTTTTCAAGCAATTTTACCCGACAAATAAAATGTTATTGATATTTATAGAATAAAAAACTAAAAAAATTTAAAACCGTCCGTAAATAGCTCAAAAAAAAAATCAAAATATTTTGAAAATGTTATGATTTATAGAAAATGCTAACATTCACTATTTAATTATTTTGTTCATAAATAAAAATTAATGCTCTGATTTTTTGAAAGAGAAGTGAATTTAGTTGATGCAATTGAGGTGTGAATATTGAAAGTTCTCAGTTTTTTTACATTTAAAGTGATTTTTTTATTCTTTATATTACTTTTAAATCCCAACTCCAATAATAGAAAAATTAAAATTATATATTTCTTCTAAAATAAATATTTAGCTATCTCCATTCGTTCCACGATTTATTTGGTCCAACCTCACTATTCGACAAATTTGCAATGTTTTCCCATAGTTTTTGACGCTGTTTTACTGTGAACTTTATAGTGTATTTTCCTGACTCAACCTCGGGATGAAAGACTATCAACATATTTTTTTGTCTGTCTGTAGACTTTAGTTTTCTGCCTTTTTTTGTGTCTATTTTACAAGAAAGTATGCGTACCACTATCAGTTATAAATAAATTATAGCTTATACGGGTATGATTAATTTGAATACAACTTTACAACTTTTTAATTTTTCATACGTTTGAGTTATTCGTATACGAATCGGTCGTTTACGTAACTCATATGCTGTTCAAGATTACGAGATAATGAACATAGACGAGTAAAGATAACAAAAACTGCTCGTTTACGAGTAATAACTTATACGTTTGGTCATTCATTTCGAGAATAGACCTTCAGTAACGTATTTACGGTGAGTAGGGGGTCCAAGGGGTCCGGACAACATCGCCGCCGAGACCGAACAAGGAGAAGCGCCTTCCGCCGTCCTTCAACCCTGGTACCCTAGTGCGTTCGATGGATATGATCAATCATCCGATGGATATCGACGCGGAAAAAAGGCGGAATGTTTGCACCAGAAACATATATACGGTGGGTCTAACTATGACAAAGATTCATGCATATTTTATGCCTCTGAACTTGTCTTGATAAATAATAGAATGACTACGTATACAACATTCATAAACACTAATAAATTCATTTAATACTTATAAATATTTTATCTTAAGATCAAAAGTGTCCCAAGTCAACTCATTTTACAGTACATACTATGTACCAGGATCGCAGAACGGTGGAAGTCGCTTCTTCTTATTCGGTTTCGTCGTCTCAAATGTCACAAATAGATAATTCAAATGGATACATCCACAAAGTTCCATCAACTTACAACTACAAATACCTTTATCTAAAAGCTGTATTAATTGATTAATTAATGTATAGTCACAAGTAGTCAAGTAGTGTAAAGCATGATTTTTCTCTAAATCACTATATATTATAATGTATTCAAACAGATATTTCGTGTTCAAGTTATTAAATTTTTATATATTATTGTGTTTTAATTTTTATAAATAATTGTAAATAATTTAATCACAATTATAAGTATTATCTTTACATTTTTCTTTAATATTTTTTATCTAATATATAAAAATCTCCTGTCACAATGTTTGTTACCAAACTCCTCCGAAACGGCTGGACCGATTTTCATGAAATTTTATATTCATATTCAGTAGGTCTGAGAATCGGCTACTATCTATTTTTCATACCCCTAAATGATAAGGGTTATTCAGAAAAAATAAAAATAATATTATATTATATTGGTTGCTATTGGTGAATCGGACATATTTGTTGATTTGTATTATTATTTTTTGTCTTTATATATATATGAATGTTTGTGTGTAGATTAGACCTCTGGGAAGAAGATAGGCTAATTTAAAAAGGGTTAAATTAGGTTTTTTTTATTCATTGGATTTTAGTACGGTTAGGTTAGGAATTTATATTAATTGATTATATTAATCCACCATAGGTAGAATACGGCAAACTTGGTATAACATTGACATTCCAGAGTTAAATCATACACTTCCGTACAAACAGCATGGAGTCCGCGATCTACCGCAGGTAGATTGCCTACCTGATAATATACTACTGCGAATCAGAATTTTTATTCCGGGCAACAGAAAAGTTAAGATAAATCTAGAGCATCGTAAACCGAATATTAAATAATGCATTGAACAAAGTTTGAGTCATATACAGTTTGTACATTTAACGGGTAACGAAGTGCACGGAATCAGCTAGTATAGATATAAAAATGCTCAATAGAACCTATTATTATAATTTATTGTAAATAATAAAATACAACGATACAATTAAATTTCACAGAATGAACCTATTCAGTTGATAATTTACAAGTTCAAGCTATCTTTATATTAGTATAATTACTATAGTACATTAATTACTTAATATTATTCTTGAATATTCGTAAATTGAACAAAACTTATGTTAATAGAAAAACCGTCGCTGGCTGCTGTGGTGTCCCTGAATTGCCTATTTACAGTACGCACTAGGTACCTAATTAACATTATAAAATTACAACAAAATAACTAAAATCGTTATCCTTGGTTATTGAATATGTAATTTCCTCCAAATTTGAACATAAAATAACTGTAAAAAAAAACTGTGTTCGTATATATTTTAGATTTTTTTGATTACAAAAATCCTACTTACGTAGAACTTTTTTGTAAGTTTTCAATCCTTAGCTATAAAAATTAAACATTTTGTAAGTTTAAATTACAAACTCATATTTAAATTTAAAATGTACCATGTGTTTTTATTACAGTTGATACTTTCAATTCAACAGTATCTTTTCTGATAGGAAAATGAATCTAGTTGGTACTAAATGCACTAGAAAAAGCTTAAATATGCAATATTATACAGTACAATATGGGTTTTTTAAATAAAACATTGGTTTATATATTTGAATAAACTTAAAAAATGAATATTTATTTTTCAATTAGCCACAAATTTAGATATATTTTAAATTCTGAACGGTGCGATGAATGTATTGGTTTTACAATAATGTTTGTTTTTTTCATTTTTTTTTTGTGTCTATGTCAATGATCACTAGTCACAATATTGCTTCGATTTTCAACTTCAGTATCTTGTTCGATGGGAAAGTGTATATTGTTGATGCATTAGGGGGTCAAGATTTAAAATTTATAGCAAAAAACGGTTTTTGACAATATCGATTTTGGTTTTGGCGTAGCTCTAAAAAAAATGACCGGAGATATATGAAATTTTCATTAGTTGTTTAAATTAGCAATTTTTATACACAATACAATTTTCAAAAGTTTAAAATTTAAAACAAGGTTCCATGTAAGTAGTTCATACTATAACCAAAAAATTAAAAAAATATTTATACTTAGTTTCTTTTTATAGTTATATAGAGTTCAAATTTGGTTAAAAATACATATTAAAACCAGAAATAACGATTTTAGTTATTTTGTTATAATTTAAAAATATTACTCGTGGGTTCTTAAACTTTTAAATATATTATTTTTATATTATACTAGCTGACCTTGTGCATTTCGTTGCTCTTAAAAAATTACAACCCTTTAAAAGATTGTGAACATTAGAGAAAATCGGAATAAACATTTACCAGACTTAATGGAATACTTTCGATTACCAATTGTTTCCCATGAATATTTTGAGTGTACTGTTGATAAAGAACCACTTTTGAAGTTAAATAACAATTGTAACTATATGTCTATATGATATTTTTATATTTGATTTTCTTATTTTTTCAAAATAATTATGTTGGTTGGTAGAAAATATTTAGATGAAGCTTATGCTGTTTATACAGTACTTGGTACTGAGTTAGAAGCACCAAATTTTACTTGTTGCAGCATGTTTTAAATGTGAGCAAAAGAGCCAAACACCATCTTCTTCTTTTGTTTTAGATAATCACAAATCAATGGAAAACTATATCAATAATTATACCACTAAATAGTTATGGTAAAACTCAATTACTTGATGATGGTTTGAGTCAAAGATATGACCAGATTTAATAAAATATTGAGAATTACTCTTAATACCATCAAAATCAAATATGCGACCATTATCGAATAAATAAGATTCACCATAACTATTTAGTGGTATAAATATTCGTATAGTTTTCCACTGATTTTTGATTATAGATTTTCAGAAGTATGTTGTTCATTAAGTTCTCGCATAGCTAAAGTGCCCAAACAAACTTTACCATTTTTAATGTATTGGATATTGACTCCCATGAGCGAAAATTACGTTTACGCAATCAATATACAGTGGCATTACAAAAGCAAGATCTGAATTTGGGTAATTTTTATGGGATATGGTTGAGAGTTATTCATGGATTGACTTCAAATAGATCGATACTCGCTTAGACTATTAAAACTGCTATGGAAAAAGAAATTCATGAAAAATATTTGAAAAATAGTACATTCTTGGCAGGTATGAGTATTTTTTTTTAAACTATGAGCATTTTTATGTATACCTAATAGTTAATAGTTAATAATTATATTTTAGCGATTTTTCTTGATCCAAGATATCAGGCCTTACTCAATTCTAATCAAAAAAGTGATGCTATAAATCGTCTTATTGTTACTTGGGAGACAATACTTTTATTAAATGGTGCAGATCGGACTTCTGAAAGTTCTGACTTGCTCTTAGATGATACAGGTATAAAAAATTCATCACAGGCCTAATATAGTCCAATAGGTTTTTATACTCGTACCTACCTCCATAATTATTGCCCATCTAATAAAACATTTTTAATGTTTACAGTTAATACATGTATAGCTGAAAATAATCAAGAGTCTGAAGATCCTTTTGAACAATATTTGACATTACCATCTTCTGTGCTGTCTCAATTGTCTACTACATCCAATCATACAGAAGCTATAAGCACTATACTTAATAATTTTAATAATATCCAGCGTATTTCTTGCACAATCAAAATCATTGAATATTGGGAAACTCAAAAAGAGCATAGTTCTGAACTATCTCAGTTAGCAAGTGTTTCTCTAGCAGTTCCAGCTACTCAAGTAAATCTATAATATAATATATATTACTATGCTATAGTATAGTATATGTTAATACAATTTTATACTTTCAGGTTAGCGTGGAAAGAAGTTTTTCTGGCTTAAAGTTTATAGTCATCACTAGACCCAGGCGTCTTAGAAGCTATAATGATTATAAGGTGTAATGAACCATTTAAAAACAATTGTTGTATACTATTTTGTAAATGTGATAGTTGAAAAAATGTTATTAAATTAAAAGTTATTTCCGAGGTATAAACAATATTTTACATTATTTTAATTACTTTTTTATTTTTATTTATTTAGCTGTTTAGTACTAAACTATTACTGCTCAACAGTTAAATAATATACTTAATATAGGTGGATAATATTAGAAATAACTTATTAAAACTATTTAAAGTTTAAACAACAGATATTATTGCTAATTGAAAATTATTAAATGTGTATATTATAATATAAAATGATTTCAAGTTGTATCGTTATAACTTTTATTCCACATAAGGCATAACGTGAACAATATTTACATGAATATTGTCTTACTTGGTACTCATAAAGTATTTTTTTAGCTAACCAATTTTATTTTATAAAGATTATTAGTTTTTAACATCACAATGCTGTAATATTGCATAGGTAAAGTGAAAATGAATGCAAGACGGGTCAATTTTGTGTTTTTTTAATAAAATTGGTTAGTAGTGTTAGTACATTTAATTTTTTCCAAGTTCATTAAATTTAGAGTAAAATAATAAAATCGCTTTTTTACAAAATATAGAACATTAATAATAGTACATTTTAATATTTTATTATTTTAAGGCAGAAATTGGTATTTTTTTTCTATTTTAATGTCTTGCAAATGAGTATCAGCTATTAAAATTTATTTTTTGAAAAAATTGGTTCAGTAAATTTGAGTACAATATTGAAATATCAACCTTTACAGGGCAGAACTAAAAAAATCATCAGATTATTCTGAAAATTGGTTTACAGGTACCTACTTGGGTTTTGGGAAAAATATTGTTTTTCATAATTGGAAGTAGTTTTCCTTATTTCTTTTACAACACCACAGAAAAATTGAAGGACTTCCTGCAAAACAAGAATACTCCACTTTTTGAAACTTTTCAGGATGATCAAAAAACATTTAAATGGCTTGAAAAACTCTGAAATTTATATCATTTAAAATAATTTGAATTCTATAAAAGATGCTAGTCACGCATAAAACACTACAAGTTTGCCTATGTTCTATATACATTGTATAAAAATTTAATGAACTTGACTCAACATGGTGTTATCAACTGCTTTTTTCCCATGATTTTCAAATTTTTATTTTCATGAAAAATTAATTATATGATTTTTATCAAAGAAAACTATATTTGACATTAACCAAGTTGTAGAATGTATGCAATTCTGCATAAGTTTTTTGTCATACGTAAAAACCTTTTTGGAGGGATCGATCATAAATAATTATAAAATAAAAATTCCCTATTAATACGTACCACCTTAGTATGCATACTACTTATGTTTACTATATAGTGCAATATATTAATCATTATTAAATTATTTGCAGCAAAAATCAGATAAGTTCGAACTTATTTGGTTCTTGCACCAAAAAAAGAAAACCAGATAAATATAAAAAAGATACTAAAACCGATATTTAAAAACTAAAATTAAAATCAATTTTCTTATTTTGTTGTAATTAAAAAATGAATGACTGTAAATAGATGAAAATTTCACTGAATGTTTATATTAGCATTTCCTATGTACCGTAAAATTTGGAAAATATTTTGACTCTTTTTTAGCTGTTTACGGTACGGACATTGTCAGTTTTCAATTTTCTTAGTTTTTTTTTCTATAAATATCAATAAAATTTTATTTGTTGGGTAAAAAATCTTGAAAATTTAATGCAATGCTCCTGATATATTGTTACAATAGCAGTTAAAAAATATTAAAAATGCATAGAAACAATTTTTTTTTTAAGCATTTAATGTTCAAATTTTGACAAAAGTTATCAAAATTAAAATTTAATAATTATTTTGTAATTAAAAATTTATTAAATGTTCAACTTTTATAGCTAAGGATTGAAAATTTAAAACAAGGGTCCACGTAAATAGGTAAATAGATAAATTACTTTATTCACAATAATATCATCAAATATACTTAGTAATATACCAATATAATAAGCTGACTGACGACTTTCGCTCAGAATCGTTTTTCTTATACAATATGATATTATATTATATTATTAAATTCAAATTTAATATCATTCATTACAGTGAACCACTTGTAGTCTACTGTACAGCAGAGTGACATCTACTTACCCACCTTTTTTTTATTCCTAAGTTAGATATAAAATACAATAATTTTAGAAAAAATTATTATGATTAATCGTGATTACAAATTAATACATTTTGTAATCGTAATCAATACTCTGATTAAATTATTACTTTTATCATTTGAAATTATTTTTAATTGTGATTAACGATTATATTAATTTTTATAGCGATTAACGATTATAAAATTTAATCGTAATCATTAATCATTAATCAGATTATAATTTTCCCAACACTGACTGCAGGTATATACCTATTTGGTTGCGAGTATATAATCGTCATTAAATTATTAAAAATATGTATAAGTAATATACGTATATTATTAATTTTATATTGAATTGTATAATATGTCTTTTTTGCAAATAATGTGATTCTAATTTTACCTAAAAATATAATTTGAGCCGACATCAATAGACTCATCACCGAAAAAATAAAGACGTTTACAATAAATTTGTATGTATTGAAGAGTTGTAACTTCTAGTTTATTTTTTTTCTTGATATAAATTGATTTGTTTTAAATTTGTAGGAATGCAATGAATGTAAGTAATCGAAAGTTTAACCGCAAAGATATTTTAATACGTCATATAGAAACTCTACATAAGTGCAAACGTGATTCTTTTGTAAGTTAATTAGAATCCAATTAAAAATTATATGTGCAAGCACATTCATGACGTTGCAATGAACCTTCTCAGCCAAAAACCCGATAGTAAATGTAGACAAACATCAAAAACAAAAAGTACCTATACACAGACGTAGTCTGACAAAGATGACATGTAAAGATGATGAACCGATGGAGACAACACGTAAAGACGAGAAAAATCAAATACATCATGATGGTTGTAATAATTATTAATTAAAAAATGTTTATTTAATTTATATTCTACAATTTTTTTTTAAATATTTTATTACAAAACTTAAGGCAGAAAATATTATAAGAAATTACAGCAGATAAAATCACGAGAACAACTAGGTACAACAGTTAAATAAAAAAACTGGTTGCACCCATCCATGTTTCCATTGCTGCTTCAAACATTTAAAGTGTGCTTTTGAAAAAAAAAATAAGTCGGAAATGGGTAAATGAAAACACAAAAGATTTGACGTAGGTCTACATTGAATTTGCATTCCAATACATTAATTTGGTACTACTAATTTTTTTTTGTATTACAGGTGTCAGGAGTCATATAACAAAGCAAATAAAGAAAACTGAATTTTCTTAATTTTTTAGTAATAGGATTATTGATAAATTTGAATTATTAAATATTATGTACTAGTACTTCGTTCGGGTTTTGTAAAAAACAGTAACAAACAATATTTTATTATAATCAATTACACTATTTTTATTTTAAGTAATATTGTTTATTCATTATTGATTAAGTTAAGTGATTATTATTATTTTTGTAGGATGTGTTAGAATTATCATTCCTACAATTTTTTTTTGTATTACAAGTGCCAAATAATTTACATTTAATAAGTTAAAATAATATTACAACACTCAATTTTATTATTTACTTGTATTAATAATAATGATTATAATAATTAAATTCATGGGGTAATTATTTGATTGTTATATTATCACCTACGTAGATATCGAATAAATGTATGAAACAAAAGTTCTGTTCTTCGCCACTTCGCAAGATCTATGGCATTTGTATGCTCGAACGAATTTTCTATGGAGGTAATTTTTTTTTTAGTTCTATTTGTTTGTCACCTATATATATGCGTGTAAATTAGTACGTAGCGTACCTACCTATTATGTAAATATTTTATTCTATTAAGTAATATATTATTTAATATTTTATTTTGCATAATAAATCTATATTTCAAAGCTCATATTACAATATATGTTTTCTTAAATGCAAAATACTATCATACAAAAAAGTTACCACACAAATATTGTAAATTATGATCATATTTTAAGTCCATATGAAATATAAATTATATTAAAAAGTAAAATGAAATTTTATTTTGAATATTATTTTACGTCTTTACGTGTTTACGACCGATTCCGTATTTCTGTGATAACCATAGATATAATATACAAAATTATTATACAATGTTATTGTATATATCTGTAGTGATAACTGATAAGTCAACTGCCGTGAATCGTGATAGCGTATCGATGAGGATTATGCTGATGATTATGCGTTGTCTCCATAGACGCTTGTGTGATACTGATAAGAGGCTCGTATGTTAACGTTTCCCGGTGTTTGTGATCAGCTACCGTCTGCTACATTACTTACTACGTTCTATTTTGATTTTTCTCTAGTCGTTTTACTCGTTCACAACTATTTAAAAGTCAGTATTTTGCGTTGTTCCAATCGGTATTCCAGTCTCCAGGCTTCTTCTTGCTAGACGGTCACATAGTCCAAACGCCAGTATCGCATTTAGTAGGTATTGTTTTCTATGATCGCACCACTGTGCTGCAGCTGCCTGCTGAAATGCTGACATTAAGGCGCGTTATCCAAAATAATATTCTTATTCCTCGCTGCTGTCTCAGTCGCTAAACCGTATTCACACTACATTTAGTTAGTGCTCATATATATATATATATATCAGGACAAACTGAGAAAGCACTGGAGTAAATTGGTCGTTGACGCAAATACGGTATATGTTTTACTTGTGCACAAGTAAAAGTGTATAAGTAATATCTAGTTATTGACGTACACTTTTCTAATGGCAGCTAATAAAAAGGTTGGTATTTATATTCATTATATTTATTCATTACCTACCGATAAAGTTTAGGAGGTTTATAACAATATATTAACAACCTGACTTAAGGTATTGCTGCAATGGCTTTAGGTACTTAATGTATTTACTTATATGACTATATATATTATGTCAAAAGGAATTAAAAAAACTTGTATTGTTGCTGACCATACCTATCTATTTTGTCGTGGTGATAACCATACTATACCTATACCACAACTATTAAGAGAGGTTTTGGGCCGTTACAGTGAGCAAAACATACAGCCAAAAACATGTTTTTTCTCCTTCATATGCTTATATATTATATTTTTTCTCCCAGTTATGTTGTCTAGATTAACCAACGTCAGGGCGGTGTGGAAATCGCTGTCCATTTGTTTATAGGTTTATGACTAAAGCAATTATAATAATATAACAATATATTTTATTAGATAACTATTATTATTTTTATTTTGGCTGTTAAAATAATGTTTCTCTGACCTTTATGTGAAGATGAATAATTTTTACAAATATATTATACAATTGCTTCCAATTAAAATGTTTGTAGGTATCTTTGTTAAACATGACAGAAAGGATGATATATTTTTGTTTATTCATATGTTCAAGTTCAATAAATAATAATATATAGTATTATTTATACAGTATAGTTAGTGCATAAATTGTGCTTAAAGTAGTTTATTATTATTAGGGCTCGGGACCTAATGCATTTACATGTTTCTTAGTAAGCTGCTTAGCTGCATAATAAAAAATACAAATTTATTTCACGATACATACAATTCAAATACAAAAATGTATATTACATATTTTTGCATATTATGTTTCTAAATCAACAAAGAACAAATCAAATCTTCAATTTCACAATTTTAATTTATATCATTTAAAAATAAAGAGCCACTGCATATTGTCACCTTGATTATATTTTGAACTACATATACTTTAAATAGGTACCAATTATTAATTCAAAATATTTGTTATGATCGACTGGGTCTTATTTATCATTTGTTTAATAATAAGATATTTTTTTTTTAAATAAATATTATAACAGGATTTCATTTTTGCTTTATTTGATATATTGGACTCTGGTAATAATGCTTCAAGTTTTCAAACCAAAAATGTGTAGTTATAAAATAAAAATGTTTTTGAATAACTGCTTTTTCCAAGTTTATTCCAATATAAAAACATATTTATTAATAAAATAATTGCACTATATACTGCATATTTGCACTTTTTTAGTGCATATGTATATGTACAAATTTTATTGTTCCTTAGCGCATAAAGATACGAGTCCTGATTATTGTGTATATATACAACATGAGTTTGTGTGTCTTATTGTTATTATTTATTTATAATATTAATATTTTGTATTTTAGGAAGCAATAATACTTGCAATTGATGTCGGAAAAAATTCTCTACAACTAGATTCAGATGGAAAAACATATTTTGAAAAATCTAAATTTTGTGCTTCTATGATTTTAAAAAGAAAAGTAATTTATAACCTATACTATTAGTTAATTTTTTTTAAGTATAAATTATAATATATATATTATATATTATGTATTTATTGTAACATAAACATTACTTATTATGTTTTAGATATTTGCTGAAAGTAAAGATTATTTGGCATTAATATTGTTTGGGTCAAATCAAACAAAAAACCATCTTGCATCACAAGGATGTTATTATAATAATATAGAAATTGTTACTGGTTTAGGTTTAGTGACTTGGGATTTAATTAAACATATTAATAGTATATCACCTTCAGATATAACACGTTCAGATTGGCTTAATACTCTTGTACTTGCTGCAGATATGCTGAAAAAGGAAACTCAGTATGTATATTGTATACTATTAGGTCGAATCCCGATAACTCACATTGTTTTTTTGCTCCTTGGAGTGTTTTTAAGTTCTGTTTGAGGTATACTTATAACTCGACTATATTTTTTTTCCTCCTTGCAATTTGAATTATTGAGACTCGGCTACACTATTATAAAATGATATAAAACTATAACTTGTGCTTTGATTTGAAATATAAATTAATAAGAATTATCAAGTAATACAAATATAAAATTGGGATTTTTGGAATTAGTTCCTATTCAACTCATTTGTCCATTAATGTTAGATTGTAACTTATGTACTGTATTCTAATGTAATAAAAATGTAATAACATTTTATTTATTTCAACAAACAAAACTATTCTTATTAGATCTGTAGTTTTTAAAATATAGAATCAGTGTTAAGTTTATTTCAAAGGTTCATAATTTACCTGACTTTTGCATTAAATTAAATTAAAACCTAATTAGGTAACGAATTGCAGGATATTGTTTGTATTATTTCTTGAATGTACAGTAGAATCTCATTAATCCAAATTAATTGGGGCTCTAGGTTGTCTGGATTAAACAAAATAACCAAAATAATGTGTATTTTATACTTAAGAATTTATATAATAATATACAAGATATAATGCAACATAGTATTAGTTGCTACATTCTACTATTATCTTCCGATAACAATATAATCGCAATTACATGCATTTATAGGAAATTTGTGGAACTTGTTTTCATATTTATTTTAGTCTGCTGCACAAACTGCGTTGTTCACATATTATTAAACGGTTGTCCTGATTTAGCAAATCTGGGTTTTACTGTACCTTATTATAAGAACATCTTCGGTACTCATACTGAACAACAAACTCTACAATACTAAATTCTTCTAAGCTAAAATTTTGATTTATTTTATCTTTTCGCTGATTATTTGTCTACTTTTTACTCTTTTTACAACTTATAAAATGTTAATAATGCATAATATTTTTTTTATTTTATAGAGACAAAATATTCAAAGACCTCCAGATTGTTATGTTTACAAATCTTGCTACTGATATATCATTTGATAAAATTGATGTAATTGCAAGGTGTATACAAACACAATGTATTAATTTAACCATAATGTAAGTTGATTTTAAATACATAATATTTATATTACATTGAAAAAAATTATGGCTATTTTAATTTAAAATCTATAACTAGTTTTATGGTGTTAAAATGATAAAATAATTTTTGTATCCAATCTCAGGTGTCATCACTATAATTTAAAATTCCATCTTTTTTATTTAATTATAATTTACATTAAAAATAAAAGCAGGGTATTTATAATCTTTATTTTTGTATCCATCATCACATATTGGAGTTTAAAAGATTCATTGATCATAATACTGAGATTGGCTTATACCCCGGTTTGTACTTAAAAAAAAAAAAATGGGAATATTTAAGCAATATTTTTGATTTAATGTAGTAATAAAAAACAGCAGAGTAAAATAAATTTTTAATAGATACATATATCCATTATTTAGACTTGATAAAATGTTCTAAAAGTATCAAAAATACCAAGTCACAATTTTCTTCTTACGATTTTAGTATTTAAGTTGAAATTCCAAAAATATTAATCGTAAGGATATGAATCATTTTTTAACGATATATATATTATAATTTTCTATTCAAAATGTACTTTTCAAAATATTTAGACTAATTTATGAATATCATTGTTGAATGTGTCATTAAGATTTGTAGATTACTATTTTATACAAGTTTTTGTATTCAAATAATATTTTCTTATTTTTCTTGTAATCCATTGAATAAAAATCAACGATACACTATTTAAATCTCTAAAATTAATTGACAATCGTTTATACTACCTTTAATAACATATTGAGGTATTATTATATATAGTTTAA
This sequence comes from Sitobion miscanthi, assembly GCA_008086715.1. Lineage (NCBI taxonomy): Eukaryota > Metazoa > Arthropoda > Insecta > Hemiptera > Aphididae > Sitobion > Sitobion miscanthi. The sequence goes on from CM017801.1 coordinate 32,273,202, forward strand.
AAATGTTTAATGTTTTCAGTGGTAAAGATTATGAAGATATATTACTCAATACTGTGTTGGAAACATTTATCACAAAAACTGAGGTATTACAATAATATTATGTAATAATTTGTATATATCATAATATATTCTTTAAAATTATAAATGTATATATGTTATTGAAAATGATTGTGATTCTATTCTATTATAATTTAAATCTATTTTATAATAATAACTATTGAAGACATAACTTTTTGTGAAGCTGTGGGTTTTGATAGTATCAAACAGTATATTTAAATATTATACTCTAAATACCAAGGTAGTTTCCCAAGTGAAAATAAATTTAAATGATAATCAAGTTGGTTTGTATTTTGATTTTAGAAACAATTTTATTCTTGAGTTCTCTTGAGTCTTGACAGTGCCTAATTATTACCATTACCGATAACATATAAATGAATTATTATTTTATTTATTAATCAAACGTCAATAATAACAGTGGTGGTACGAGAGAAGATCCATGAGTTTGATGGCTCATAGTTTTTTTTTTTAAATAGTGTGTGAATCGTGAGTAGATTATGTTTATTAACATTCGTATGCAAAAGGAGTTTTATTTTCTCAAATTATTTAATACTTACAATGCAATATATATATACTTGAAAGTGGGGCCTTTTATCAATAAATGGGTGGTAAGGTGGGTAAAATAATTATTGGTTGTCTCATAAATAATATAAGTTTGCACCGCCGCTGATTTATTATAAATTTTGATATATCTGACATTTGTATACTATAATTTGATTTAATCTGTAAAACATAATGTATATAATAATTTCCTGGTTTTATTTATGTCCAGATTAAAACTTTTGAGATTTTTCTTAGTTATACATTTAAATTTGTGTGTTAAAATCAGATTAGCAAGAAGAAATAAAATTCTAACCTTATTTGTAATTATTTTTAGGCAACTGCTGTTAATTTTGATTCAGTTCTACCAAAAATTAGTAATTATAAACAAAAAGAAGTAACTCCGAGAGCTTGGAATGTCCCTTTAAGCTTTGGAAATGTTTTTAATATAAAAGTAATCGGTTATAAAAAGGTATGTACTAGTTAGTTTGTTTGATTAGTTTTAAAATTTTTCATTAGTTTTAAAACTAATATAAAATAATTATTTTAATGTTTAAATATAATAGATAGATGAAACCCCTAAAAGCTTCAAGTGGTCCTTATGTAGGAATTATGATACACCAGGTTCAATTACAGCAATGAATAAACATATTACATATTCTTATGTTGAAAATGGTAAACAAATAGAAGTTGATCATGAGAATATAATAGATGGATTTCGCTTTGGTGATACAATTATACCAGTCTCAGGTAAGTGCATCACAAAAACTATTTAAATTAAATTAAATTTGTATTCATTTGCTTATATATATTATGTTTTTTATTTATATATAGATTTAGATATACAAGCATATAGTTATAAATCTGGTCCAAGAGGTTTACAAGTATTAGGGTTTACAAAAGCTAAAAATATACAAAGATCATTTTTAATGGATGGAGCATCATATATTTTTAAACCTCACAAAGTAAATTAATATATTTTTAATTATTATTTACTTTTTCTACTTTATTGAATTATCTTTGATTTTAATAAAATTATTTTTAACTAAGGATTTTCAAAAAAAAAATTACATAAACTATATATATATTACCTATATTGTAAGCAGTGGTGTTTAGGTAAAAAAAACCTCAAGGGTAGATGCTCATTTATGAATTTAAGACAACAATGAAATCATGCAATGAATATTGTGATTTTATAAGCAATAAACTAATGAGATTTAACTCTTCAAAAAGCCATCCTCTTCTCTCATTAAAAATTATTTTGCAAAGCTCTTACATTTTGTAGATTTGAAAACTTAGCAAAAATATTCTTAGTACTCAACTTTATACATTTTTATTTATTTACTTAAGTACTAACAACTATTTTCACAGGTCAGATTTAACATTTTATAACACTTAACTTTGTAAAATTGGTAATCTCTTTGCAATTCATATTATGTTGTGATGGAAGTAACTCGAACATTTTGTTAAAAAAAAACTGCAATAATTTTGTTTACAAACGATGATCAGTTGTAACTAATATGTTATATACTTATTCGTTTAACCAATCTTAATTAATTGTTATACAATTCTAATCTATAGATGATTGATAAATGTCATATGGCATAAAGTAATAGGGATTGCTTGATTTTTAACAATTTTAAGGTAAGTATACGACCATATATTATGGGAAAATTGTCATTATCTTTACTTGGTAAAGGCTAATATACCAAATAGTAAATAGTTAGCCGTATACTCTGAAAACCACTGATTATAAGTATAAAAATGTTTAATGTTATTTTCTATATTCTAAAAATAATGTATAGAAATTGAAAAACATGATTATTTCTCTGTATTGTTTATAGAATGCTTGATATAAGTGCCTAAATATGCAAAAATTAGAACACTTATATAAATATATTCTTAATATATATCACTTATATATTTTTTGAAAGTGGTTGGAGAGGATCATTTTAAATTGAGAAATAAATTCATCACTTCGCCCAGAATCTAAAATATTATAAATAATTATCATTTTTTGACATAGTTTGATGTATATCAATTATTATAATATTAGTTCATATGTTATACAAAGTTTTTTTGTTCAAAAATGTATAATAATAATTTATTTAAAATATTTATTATTTATTGTAGGATGATATAGCTGAATTTAGTGCTATTTTCAAAGCTATGCTCGAAAGGGAAGAATTAATGATTATTAGAAAAGTTTATTTAAATGATTGTATGCCAACCATAGGTGCAATGTTTCCTCAAAGAGAAGATGATGAAAATGTTTGTATATTTTGACATAAAATTAAGTTGTACTTATTATATACCTAATAAATCGTATTATATCATAAGTAGTTTTGTTTGTTTAGCATTATATAATATATTTTATATTACAATTAATTATTTATTTAGCATTAACCTATACAAACTGTTCTATATATTATATTATATTATATTATATTGAATCTAATGCATAGTTTGTACCAATTACTTTTTTTTAATTACATACATTATTGTTTTAGTATTTTGTATGTGTTAATCTTCCATATGCTGAAGAAGAGCACTTGTTTAAGCTTCCATTATTGAAAACATTTAAACCAAATTATGAAGAAAAGAATGCTGTCCGTAACCTTATAGATGCAATGAACTTAGATAAAGATGGGTAAATTGAATTTTTATTTTCTATTAACCATACCTAAATTGTTAATTTTACTTATTGATATTATTTAAGAAATGAATTGTTTATGCCAGAAAATACACATGACCCTGAATTACAATATGTGTATGATTGCATTGCTCAAAAAGCTATTAATCCAGACAAATTGTTAACAAAAAAAATCCCAGAGTATATTCAAAGTTTACTTAACCCCCCTAAAAGAATTATGGAAAAGGCTAAGCAACCTATAGATGAAATTATAAAACTATTTTCACTTCAACAAGAAATTCATGAAAAGTATGTATTTCGGAAAGTTAAATAAACAAATAATGAAAATAATATATTTATTTTATTTGTTTAATTGAAGTCCAATTGAGGATGATAATACTTCAAAGTTTGATTGTGATGAAGAAGTAGAAAATTCAAAACAATGTGTGATTACAGCATTTAGCCCAATAGAAGATTTTAATAAACTTTTAGAAAATGGATTTAATTCTGCAATAGGTATTCCTAAATTTTAGTTGTAGAAATAAATTTTATTTGTTTTATTGTGTAATTATCTGTAGTTATGTAAATCAAATTCCATATTTTATATGATTTGTCTTGTATAAACATTACATACTATTTGTTAGAAGTATAGACCATAATGTAGTATTTTCTACTGTAACTCTTCAAAATAATTTTATAATAATTATTATTTTAGTTTGTGGAAAGATGAAAAACATAACTCTAGACCTAATAGAATCTAGTACAAGTATGGAAGATTTAGAGAAACCAGCATCAAATTTGAAAGCCTTGAGAGAATTTTATATACATGATAACGACTTTAAGTCTTATAATAATTTGATGTATCTTGTAAAAGATTCTGTTCTTTTATCTGGAAAAGAAGAAATGTGGTCACAATTCATTGATAGTAAGTGTTTCATAAATGTTAATACATTAAATATTATAATAGATTTATGATGTAGATTATTCTAAACTAATTATTGATTTATTTTAAATATTTCTTAATTTTTCTTTTGGAGTGTTTGATTCAGCGGCAAGGCTTCAACAAAATTTTAATTTAGTTGCAAAACGGATTGATGAAAATGATCTTGTCTTTCAAAAGTATAAATACTAATATTGTGGCCTAATATGGTGCAGTGGTTGGCTTTAGTCACAAAAGTATTATGAAGTCAATCATCAGCCAGTGTCTCTAATTCCAGGATGAATGACCTACCCGGGTTTTAGTGACAAATTCTCGCCACATATACACGTGTTCTAACAAACCCTCCACCACAGATAAATACCTACAAAATAACCTTGGGGCTAATAAACATAAATATTGAAGCCTTAACTCAGTAAAAAAAAAATACCATTATTGTATATTACTCAATATTATGATCATGTTTTCTGAAAAAAGTTTCTTTTACTTCGTGAAAAATATATAGCATGGTTATTACTTTCGTCCATTTTCGTTCCACCAATAATTCAATTAATATTTAAAATTAACTTGATGGTGTTTTTTAAAAAGACCGCTTACCACATAATTCAAATTGTTCAGGAGGAACAAAATAGTGTTTTTAAAAATGATAACATTGAAATCAGTTGATCTCGGATATACCTTCATATAGTAGGCATGTTTATAATTTGATAAAGCTTATCATTAAAATGCTTTAACATAATATGTGAATTATATTATAATCATTCAAAATTATAGTAGTCGTGATATAATGTTATAAGTCTTTTATTATTCAGATTTTTGAACTAATTGTGTGGTAAATGCCATTTTAACATGTTCGGTATAAATAATTTTTATTTTGTTTGGATGTCTTGGATACCTTGTATAAAAAATAAACACAAACATTTTTAACCACCTATTTTACAGATAATGCCCCTATTTTTTCTGTAAATTTTGATACCAAAATCTCATTTTTCAATTTTTGTTGTATATGCTCTTTTTACAAAACACCATCAATATTTTCTTATGATAAATGTTTTTAAATAATAAGTTGGGTAATAAATAATATTTTGGCCCCAGTAAAAATATCATTTTTAATTCAATAAATATCTTTTATCTTTAGCAGTGACATCAAATCTTAAGGTCATAAATATTTTTAACTGCTTTTTAAATAATTTTTAGTTGACTAAATTTTTAACAATGCTTTTTCGGTAGAATTATGGTGTTATAATATACAAATACTTAGTATTTAGACTCAAAAGATTTATCATATCATTATTAAAATATTTTTATAGTTTAGATTCTAAAAAATTTTAGAAATTCTGTAAAAAATGTTAGAATTTAATTTTCCAAAGAATTGTACTGTTAATTTTCTAATCACTGAACAAAATTATAGAAATATTTTACATATTCATGAATTGATTAATGAAATCAATAATTTTGTTCAATGATTGGAAAATTAACAAGTACAATTCTTTGGATAATTAAATTCCAACATTTTTTCTCCATGGATATTTATAAATATTTATTTATATATTTATATATTTTATAATATTAATAATAAATATTATTAATTATAATATTTATATATTATATATTTATTTATAAATATTTGAACACTGAGGCTTCAGCAATTTTTCATTTTTTAACTATAAACTAATGTCACAAAAGAGAATAGTCAGAAAGCTTTTAGTCAACACTGTTCATCTCTGACCAATGATCCAGTGTTAGTGTATCACGTGGTTCTTAATGCGCCAATCGCATCAATCATGATGCGTTAAAAGTGATTGTTCTCTTTTGAGACAGGGTATTGATATGTAGACACATCATTGATGTTAAAAGGATGCAATCTTTTAGTAAAGATAAGATGTATGTTCATATCATCAAATTATTATATTTGTATGTAGATACCTCTTATTACTCTTATTGAATAAAAATTATTAAAACCAAACATGTATAAGCTATAAAATAACTTAATAGGTATATATTTTTAATTACACACATGAAATAAAATATCAATATGTATTTAAGGTGGAATAGGACTTATTACGAATCAAGAGGTAGAAATAAGTGATATTACCCAAGAATTATCTGAAAACTTTATGAAACATGAAGTTTTAGAAGATGTTGCAGCAGAATTTATTATTGATGATGATGATCCAGTAAGTTTATTTATTTTTAATTACATATACATAAACAGTGTTTAAATAATTATTCAGTTAAATTTTCATTCAAAGAATATAGGAACAATATTATTAAATAAATTAATCCAATATTCTGAATTAGTTCAATCTTATAAATTAAAAATATTAACTTTTTATATTAATTTAAATATATATATACATAAAAATTGAAGAAAAATAAATATATATTAATGTTATTAAACTTATTCTTGAGCATAATATTATGTATTATTCAAACACTGTGTATACCTACAAACCATGTCTTTGGACATATTAGAAACCCAGCTCATCTATTACTAATTCAACTATAGTCAGTAAAATTATATGTTTTCGATACCATCAATAGTGGAAGCGCTTTACTAGCATAATATACAACCATTGGAATCATAGCCGTAGGTGCGCGTAGGAATTTTTAACAGTGTGTTATTTTAGCAAGGGTTACTACTTACTTAAAGTACACTACACGTGAAAGTGTAGTATACACTTCTCTAGGTGAACAGAGAATAATTTGTGTATCAAACAATATATAAATATATTTACGTTACACAACAGATTAATGATTATACACTCGATAATGAATGACTGGTTATCAGTTTTAAATAAACAAACAATTTTTTTTAATCAAACATTTAAAGGAGGCACACATTTTTGCTGCACAACCTATTGCACACCTACGATCATAACATGTACTTCAAATACAAATTTTAATTAAATCTGATTTTCTTTTGTTTCAGCTGAAAGAATTTTTGTAAATGGAAACAAGTATAATCATATAAGTGAATAACACAAAGCATCTTACCATCTTATTATTAATTAAGTATCATTTTTATTATATATTTTTTGCATTTTAATGCAAATTATGAAATTTTACTATTTACTAATGTACAATTTAATGTAGCATACCATACAAAAATCAAAAGTGTTTTGTTACTAGTTAACTACGAAATATTTATCGAATAACCTATTGAAATAGTTTAATTTTAATATGCTAAAGGATTTATATGTTTATACATTATTTCAAAAACGTCTGTTCCATAAATAATGGTTGCAACATATTCAATGTATAATCATAATATATTAATGAACAGTGTTAAATTATTTGTGGCACATAGGTACAATGTGAATTTGATAATATTAATAAAAACTTTTTTTTTACTTTGATTATCTGTGTTACAACCTTTTTTACTGCCAATGCAGATTTAGTACAGCTATTTTAATTTATTTACTAAATGTTCAACGGTATTTATTTATTAAACTTAATTTATAGTTTAGTTTATAACTTTATAAGCATTTAAAGTCTTATATGTTAGTGTAAATGTGGCAACTAGTCTTACAACCAAACATAGTCTATACAATTATAAGCTTTTAATACATTGAATCAAGGCTGGACATTAACGAGTTAAGAAGTTTATGTTAAGTTACTTTAAACTAAGTTAAATAACAAGTTACTTTTTTTTTATAGTAACTTCTAACTTAACGAGTTACATTCATGAGTTAATTAATTGTATTGGTATGTTAAGATAATTTTAGTCCTAAATCCTTATTCAATTTTATGAAAATAAAATAATAATAATACAAAATATAAAATATATTAATTGATAAATAATAATTTATAATAATAGTGCATAATATTGCATATTTACAGAATATATTATATACCTATATTATTTACAGAAATTTTATAGAGACAACCTTATAATTAATTAGAAATATATTAATAAACTAAAAAAATAACTTTTTTCTCAGTACCTATCCCATACACATTTGTATACTCATTACTCGTTAGTCACTACCTAATCATTATTAATATATATTTATTAATTCATGGAATTACAGTGATAATTTGGCGCCTCGGCATGTCGCTGCAAATAATGAAAACCCCGTAGTAGCGTAGTTCATCGTATTTACTATTTACCTATAAATATTTAATAAATTAATAAGCTATTTAACAACACTGTGAGACACGGGTTAATTTTTATTTTGTATGTGCGGGCCGTAATAAACAGAAAAAAAAGTTTGAAATTCTCTTGCAAAGACTATGTAGATACTATATGTCTACAATCTCTACATATAGTTTTGAATAGTAGACATAATGTCATAAACAAAATATAACCTGTCGATTAATCGACTGTGTCCAGTGTCTTCAAAAATTATTTTTCACAATTTTGTTTTTATATTGATTTCTGTAGAGCTGTTAGCTCTTAATTATATTCTACTAATGAATTTCATTATTATAATATTTAGTATAGTTGTGGCTTTTGGACCATAACGTATACCTAAAGAAATACATAAAAATTATTTAATTATTTTTTTGGATTTCGTCATTAATTAAAGTAAAAATACCTACAGTAATTTATTTTAATACATACATTATTTTATTGAATTACCATATTCTTTGTAAGCTCTAAAAAATATAGGTATAATCGTATTTATTGTATTTTGACTTTACAGGTGATACAGCATGTAATTTTATGTTAGAGAGAATACACCATGTAATCTAATACTTGAATTTAACACAAGTATGGTTAGATTATTAACACAATGTTAATGCTATAATTAATTCTGAGAACCACACAAATAGTTTTGTAAACTGCTTTATAATGAACCGAAATAAGTGACTAAAATCATTTATCTCTGTAATATCGAAGAATTAAACAATTATTTGGTACGTCCTACATGCTAAAAAAAAATTATTACTATAGTTATTGTACTTAAGGTGATCATAAAAATGTATAACTGATAATGAGTATTGAACTTAGGTAGCTGGTATATCTTTGTACTAAAGTGCAAAAGTGCAATATTATTTATCAACTGACTCGAGCCACATACTTTGTGGAATCTGTGATTACTGACATGTTTTACTACTCGGTGCTGTTGATTAATTATAAGTTATTACCTATATTATATTTGTTTAATATTATTTTAATTATGCCCGGCAAAAATATGCTAAGTTATATTTCTACAGAGTACTGAGTGGAAGGAAACTTTAGGTACCTTTATAAATATTTTATTATATAAACCCTGTTCCAAATAAAAAATATTCAAGCGGCCACAGACAGAACATTGATTTTATTAAAATTATTTATAAATGTATGCACCTAATTATAATAAATATTATATTAATTTGCTTAGTTTATATAGTTTTATTAAATTAATTTTTATTTTGTTCCTATTAATAATATATTAATATGATACATATATTCCATGAAGTAGGTACCAAAAAATGTAGAAAAAAAATAAAATAACTTATATGAAAAATTATAAGCAAGGCTCAAATGACTCAATTATATCTTTGCGGAGGGGAAAGAGAAGGGTTCATGAAATAATTAAATAATATTTTTTTAAAAAGCGCACACTTTTGTATGAAAAACAAATATTCTTTTCTATAGTCAAAATCTAAAAGGTTCATGAGTATCCATCTACCATATTTCCCATGGTTAGGCCCCTTATAAAATCGCAAAATGTCTATTTACAGTACTGGTATTGTCACAAAAAAACAAAAAGTGGGTAAACTTCAGGGAATAGAGTATATAAATATCTTGATAAAATTATTTATGAATACCTTAATCCTAACAAGATCCAGAGGTATAAAAATCCAAATACCACTAACTCACTCACTCACTCATCGCAACATCTTAAAAACTAGAAACATACAAAACCTGATATTTGGAATAGAGGTTCTATATATGCAATATAAAAGGATTTTTTAAGTATCTACTCATATTGAAGAAGTAATCACACAAGGATCTTGAGATTCACAAGGGACTTTGACATTTTTATTGTTTTTAAATAGTGGCCACTGATTGCAGATAAAAATAATAATAGTTGAAATTAATATAAATTAATTTTTTTTTATTTATTACACAAATCATAAATATATTTAGATAAGTAAATAGAAATTTTTAATAAATATAACTAAAATTATATTTTAGTATTTAGATGGCAAAAATTAAATTGTATTTTTATCAACAAAAAAGTAATAAATATATATTAATGAATTATAAAAATTGCCTTTTTTCTATAAAATGCTCGTAGGAAACAAATAAGTGTTCGATAAAAGCAAAGAGACAAATTAGAATAATTTCTTACTTAACTGGATCACTAATATTTAATAAATATGGACATAGATGCAAATGTTATTATTAAATATCACTAATTCCTGCAATGCAGCAAGTAGCTAACAATCATGGAATTAAGATAAGCTTTGGATCAATGAAATAAAAGAACATGTTTATATAGGTCCAACGTAATCAATAAACAGGTAATATTTGTATGACAAAGAATTTGATGTTCAATTGGGATATTTGATCGTAGAAAATAAAGACTGTAGATAACCATAAAAAGATTAAAGTCTGCATTTTCTAATAAGAAAAAAAATACATGTTTTTTCAAGTATAATTTAATGAAATTGACTTTCCTTATGAAGGTCATGAGGCAAAAACTGTAGATTAACACAAAAAGACTGCAGTCGTTATTTTTACCAAAGTTACCTAAAAACCCTTTATTCATAAAATATAACCAATTACTTATGTTTATAGTAAGTAACTATTAATGATGATATTAGGCTTTAATCAAAAAATAGGTATTATTTATATGACAAGGAATTTGGTATTCACTTCTGATATTTGATTGTAGAAAATAAAGACAGTAGATAACCATAAAAAAACTAAAGTCTAAATTTTCCAACAAGGAATATTTCACAAATTATAAATAATAAGATATATAGCAAGTAAATATCGATGAGGATATTATGCATTGATCATTAAAAATGAAAAATCAATACTTATTCGAATAAAAAAAAAAATATATTGGAGTATTTATATTTATATAAAGAGTAGCTCTGAAATTTGGCTTCATCAATAGATTATTAAGAAATAGATACTTAAATAGCAGAGCTGCCTGTCGATCCAGCGTATTTCATAATACAGAGTTATTGAAGTATTTAAATGAAATTCCTTGTAGGTAACAAAAAAGTCACTAGATTACCATAAAAAGACTAAAGACTTAGACGTTACCTTAGGAATCTTTCATAAAATATAAATATACATAGGCACGTACATAGAATTAAATTAATTATAACAATTGTTTATAGTAAGTAAATATCAATTGTGTTATTGTGCTCTAATCAATAAAAAGGTATTAATTATATGACAAAGAATTTGATGTTCACTTGTGATATTTCATCGTAGAAAATAAAGACTGTAGATAACTATAAAAAGACTAAAGTCTAAATTTTCCACCAAGGAATAATTCACAAATTATAATTAATATACATAGATACTAAGATAGAACTTATAATTAAATACAACTTAAATAATATTTTATTATCTAGATGACAAAATTTAAATTGTATTGTTATCTACAAAAATGTAATAAATATAAATCAAAGAAATATGTTTAAAAATTGATTTTAATTATGTAATTTTGGTTGTCATTAAATTACTAAAAAATACTAAAATCAATAATTTTTCCTTGTGATACTTTCACAAATAGTAACCTTTTGGCTTTTAGACATATGAAAACCTATTTTCTATTAACAAGTAGGTACTAATTATTGATTATAGTAAGTTGATGATTAATGTGAATAAGTGTGTTTGGATAATTAAAAAGAAAATACATATCTTTATTGATATATAATAATGAAATTTGCGTTTCTTTATGAATGTCATGAGGTAAAAGCACGACTATAGACTACAGTTTATAGCAAGTAAATATCAATGAGGATATTATGTATTGATCATTAAAAATGTAAAATCATTAATTATTCGAATAAAAGAAAAAATATATTGGAGTATTTATATTTATATAAAGAGTAGCTCTGAAATTTGGCTTCATCAATAAATTTTAAGAAATAGATACCTAAATAGCAGAGCTGCCTGTCGATCCAGCGTATTTCATAATACAGAGTTATTGAAGTATTTAAATGAAATTCCTTGTAGGTAACAAAAAAGTCACTAGATTACAATAAAAAGACTAGAGACTTATAAGTTACCATAAGAATCTTTCATAAAATATAAATATACATAGGCACGTATAGAGAAATAAATTATTAATATCTTATGTGTATAATAAGTAAATATCAATGACGATATTTTATAGTTAGTTAATAACAAATATTAAAAATTAAAAAAAATTTATTTTTATGACAAACAATTTGGTGTTTACTTTTGTTATTTCGTGGTAGAAAATAAAGAATGTAGATAACCATAGATTGATTAAAGTCTACATTTTCTACCAAGGAATATTTCACAAATCATAAACATACATACATAAAATTTTTTATTAAACATAACTTAAATAATATTTTAGTATTTAGATGCCAAATTAAATTGTATTTTTATCTACAAAAATGTAATAAATATAAATAATTGAAATAGGTATAAAATTTGATTCTAATTTGTAATTTTGGTTGATATTAGATTACCAAAAAAAAATACTAAAATCGTTTTTTTTATTCTTTGGGATACTTTCACAAATGATAATTTTTCAGACATGGAAAAAACTATTTTCTAATAACAATTAGGTACTAGTTATTAATTATTTTAATTGAAAATAAACCTGAATAAGTGGGTTGGGATAAAAAAAAAAAAAATACATGTTTTTCTAAGTATCTTATAATGAAATTGACTTTCCTTATAAAGGTCATGAGGCAAAAGTCACTAGATTACCATAAAAAGACTAAAGACTTAGACGTTACCTTAGGAATCATTCATAAAATATAAATATACATAGGCACGTACATAGAATTAAATTAATTATAACAATTGTTTATAGTAAGTAAATATCAATTGTGATATTGTGCTCTAATCAATAAAAAGGTATTAATTATATGACAAAGAATTTGATGTTCACTTGTGATATTTCATCGTAGAAAATAAAGACTGTAGATAACAATAAAAAGACTAAAGTCTAAATTTTCCACCAAGGAATAATTCACAAATTATAATTAATATACATAGATACTAAGATAGAACTTATAATTAAATACAACTTAATTAATATTTTATTATCTAGATGACAAAATTTAAATTGTATTTTTATCTACAAAAGTGTAATAAATATAAATCAAAGAAATATGTTTAAAAATTGATTTTAATTATGTAATTTTGGTTGTCATTAAATTACTAAAAAATACTAAAATCAATAATTTTTCCTTGTGATACTTTCACAAATAGTAACCTTTTGGCTTTTAGACATATGGAAACCTATTTTCTATTAACAAGTAGGTACTAATTATTGATTATAGTAGGTATATGATTAATGTGAATAAGTGTGTTTGGATAATTAAAAAGAAAATATGTATCTTTATTGATATATAATAATGAAATTTACGTTTCCTTATGAATGTCATGAGGCAAAAGCCACTAGATTACCATAAAAAGACTAAAGACTTAGACGTTACCTTAGGATCTTTCATAACATATAAATATACATAGGCACGTACATAGATTAATTAATTATAACAATTGTTTATAGTAAGTAAATATCAATTGTGTTATTGTGCTCTAATCAATAAAAAGTATTAATTATATGACAAAGAATTTGATGTTCACTTGTGAATATTCATCGTAGAAAATAAGACTGTAGATAACTATAAAAAGACTAAAGTCTAAATTTTCCACCAAGGAATATTCACAAATTATAATTAATATACATAGATACTAAGATAGAACTTATAATTAAATACAACTTAAATAATATTTTATTATCTAGATGACAAAATTAAATTGTATTGTTATCTACAAAAATGTAATAATATAAATCAAGAAATATGTTTAAAATTGATTTTAATTATGTAATTTTGGTTGTCATTAAATTACTAAAAAATACTAAAATCAATAATTTTTCCTTGTGATACTTTCCACAATAGTAACCTTTTGGCTTTTAGACATATGAAAACCTATTTTCTATTAACAAGTAGGTACTAATTATTGATTATAGTAAGTTGATGATTAATGTGAATAGTGTGTTTTTGGATAATTAAAAAGAAAATACATATCTTTATTGATATATAATAATGAAATTTGCGTTTCTTTTTATGAATGTCATGAGGTAAAAGCACGACTATAGACTACAGTTTTAGAAGCAAGTAAATATCAATGAGGATTTATGTATTGATCATTAAAATAAAAATCATTAATTATTCGAATAAAAGAAAACATATATGGAGTATTAATTTATATAAAGTACTGCTCTGAAATTTGGCTTCATCAATAAATTTAAGAAATAGATACCTAATAGCATAGCTGCCTGTCGATCCAGCGTATTTCATAATACAGAGTTATTGAAGTATTTAAATGAAATTCCTTGTAAGTAACAAAAAAGTCACTAGATTACCATAAAAAGACTAAAGACTTAGACGTTACCTTAGGAATCTTTCATAAAATATAAATATACATAGGCACGTACATAGAATTAAATTAATTATAACAATTGTTTATAGTAAGTAAATATCAATTGTGTTATTGTGCTCTAATCAATAAAAAGGTATTAATTATATGACAAAGAATTTGATGTTCACTTGTGATATTTCGTCGTAGAAAATAAAGACTGTAGATAACTATAAAAAGACTATAGTCTAGATTTTCCACCGAAGAATATTTCACAAATTATAAATATACATATATACTTGGATTGAACATTTTTTTAAAAATAACTTAAATAATATTCTACAACTAGATGGCAAAAATTAAATTTTATTTTTATCTACAAAATAGTAATAAATATAAATAAATTAAATAGGTATAAAAATTTATTTTAACTATGTATTTTCGGCTTTCTATAGATTACCACAAAGAGACTAACTATAATAATTTTTTTCCTTAAGAATTAAGAAGCATTCACAAATATTAAATATATGGACGTAGATATAATCTGTATGATCCGTTTTCACTAATTATTACTGTAATCTAACAAGTAAATAGTCAACAAACATGGAATTGTGTTTAGTGTTGGATCGAAAAAAAAATACACATGCGTTTATAGGTGTGACTATTGCTTATTAAGCTTTCTGAGATAACAAGGAACATAACATGTTACAATAAAAAGATTACAGTTGTTATTTTATACCATAGAAATCTTTCACAATTTTTAACTATTCTGGTTTAGAAAAACGTTTTTATAAAAACATAGGTATTCGAATTACTAATTATTATTGTTTATAGTAAGTTATTTATAATGATATTGTGTTTTGATCAATAAAAAGGAAAATAATAATACTTTAATAAATTGGTTTCTATTATAATTTTGAAGGCTCGATATTGTTTATGGAACCCTTGGACTTGAAATAAATGCTTATTTAAGTTATATAGTTAATAATTATAATACTGTTTAGTGTTTATGTATAGGCTATAGCAAGAGAAATAAATTGAAAACATTTTGTCATGTAATCCCGTACCTATGTAATAAAAACGCTTTTAGATTATCACAAAGAGACTTATAGACTATAAAATCGATTGGTAACATTATGGTTCCCATACTATAATAAATTTCCTGATGCAGATTTATCAAAGTATAGTAGTCTTGGTTCTAAGATAGCCGCTATACATACAATTTTAAACGGCTACTTTAAAACCAAAGAACACTAAACCCTGTTATACGTGTGTTCTTGTATACGTGCAGACTAATCTTCAATAAATATCAATAAAATATAATATAATACAATGACTTAGTATGCTAAATTGCTTATATAAAATAATTGTAATTTTTGAAGTAAAATGAAACACTAGAATAATACCCAACGTTGTAGTTAAATTAATTTAAATTAGTTTGTCGTAGGAACAAAATATTTTATCAAATCGATTCAATGACTTGTGCGTTCTGGTGTTCACACTGTGAACCATACGTTTTTTCCCTGAAACATCATGCCGGCACCACTAAACTTAATATACGGAATACGCATTTAATTACCTATACCTAATATTGTCATATAATATGTGAAACGTGCCTATACGCGAGCCGCAGTAAGCATTCCGTTTTGATTTTTAACATTTTAAGATTGGAATTTTCATAGATAACATCATTGATTATAAATACTATAGATCGCTCACTATGGTACAAAATATGCTGCGCTGATTTACTAGCGATCCTGGTGTAGTGGTGTTATACGCCAGAAACTGCCCAGACGGCCAGGTTATAAGATAGGCCGCCTATTATGGTCCGGGTCACGAAAACTGGCGGCTGTTCGCAGCGCCCTCCAGTGGCGTTTTTTCGGTAGGGCTATAGTAGTCAGATAGCCCTACTGAAAAAACGCCACTGGAGGGCGCTGCGAACAGCCGCCAGTTTTCGTGACCCGGACCATAGTTGTGGCAACGAAAAATGAGCGCTGTCCGTCATGAGCCAAGCGGCAGTTTATTAGTACCTAGTGGTCATAGATTAAGATAAAATGAACTGGACACGACATGGTCGGCGGGGTCAGGGGACGGCAACCAAAAATCAACCTCTTCTAAATAAATTCGTGGCCGTGATAAGCTGCTCGTTTTCAGTCCTTAGTCCATGGCACGATTTAAGATAGTATGGTTGTACAACGACCCATTAGAAAAATGTTATCACACGGCATACGGTTTGAATCGAAAAGTCACGTGATCTACGGGTGCTCTTGCATATAGCACTCGTATCGATTCAAATTAAAACTAATAAAAATTGTTATGTTATACCTAAATACAATAAAAATATATATAATTATCGTATTTTATTATAAATTATAAAATAGTTCACTAGAAGCGCTAGCACCGAGGTTACGATTTAAATCCAATGCCATCTTATCATAGCTCGTTGGGCAACCATACTATCACGGATTATGATTAACAGGGCTGGAAACGAAAAATAGTCCACCGTATAATGAAAAGATCCACATCTGTTACAGAAAGTCAACGAGCGATTGTAGCGCCATCTCCTAGTATCTATCTTTTCACCAGCTTCCTAAACTGTTCCATCATTATATACGTCACTAAATTTTAGTTACTTAATTTTGTCGCCACGATCGCCATGATCGCTCGTTAACTTTCCATAACAGATCTTGATTAAATGATAAAGGTTCGTTTCCAGTCCTGTTAATCTTAGTCCATGCATACTATCTTAAATCCTGGTCCGTGGTAGTGGTTATCATCTTTGAAATAACAATAGGTTCGGCGCGCGGCAACATGACAGCTGCACAATGTTGAGAATCATTGGTCATAAGGGCGGGTATAAACTACGCGGGAGCTAGCGCTCGTTTTTCGTTGCCCCGAATAGGGTCAGTTTCTGGCGTATACCTATGTTTTTACTCAAAACACGCTTTACAGGAAAAACTGCCACTCATCGTATAGTGGTCTGGTTACATCAATTTTATTTGTTAGAAGCAGTACGATTTTCTATAGAGCACATTGGCCTTTGGTTTTTGATTTCGTTGCTTAAAACAAATCAAAAAAGACATAAAATAAAAGCTTGTAAGAATTGGTGAATCAAAATCGTATTAAGTATATGATGGTTAAGAAATTGAATTTTGAATATCAAAGTTCAATGCGCACTGTAACTACTTCTCCTACCAAAAAAAAAAAATTATTGAAATCGGATTAGTTATTTTATGGGGTGTGGCAGTTTTTTCTGTAAGGCATGTTTTCGAACAAAAAAACCGGACACGACCCGCTTCCACCCCCCCCCTAAACAATTAGAATTAACTTAGGGAGAGAGTAAGATCAGTAAGCACGCGATAGTTCAGTCATTATATTGTGCACCGAAGGTCAACACTGCAGTTATCATCAACCGGTAGTATAAACTCTAGTCACAATATTTTAAATTCCAATGCCACTAAGAGTTATACTACGGTCGATAATAACGACTAATGACTATATATTACTGATAAAAGCTTACTATTTTAGTCAATAGATATGATTATACTAAATTATTTTTTATTGAAACAGAATTATTTGAATAATAAATTACGATAATGATTATTAATTTCTATAAGTTGTAACGATAAATAAACAATATTATATAAATAATTCAAATTACCTTAAGGATTCCAATGTTGCCAGCAAATTCAAGACATTAAATAAAATATTTCTGTCGTCGGTTTGAACCTCGGTTTCAGGTGTCACTTCTCTTCTGGCAGTCACGGGTCTGGAGAGACCACTTGAAAATTCTGCAGAACCAAAACACATGTGTTTATAAAAACCTACAATACTCTCCCCAACAGTTAAAAAAACACCCAATGATCTAAGTTGCCGCGTGTAAATTAATAAAAAAAAAAAATTTTAAAAAAAATGTTCTTCTTACGACGCGCATTTTAACACAAACCAGTTTAAATGGTTGAGAAGACGATATACTACTGACCTGCACACGAAACGCAGTAAGAGTGTGGCTGTCTGTCGTTTAGCCATTCCATTGTGCACCGAAGGTCAGTTGTTTAGGAAGGGATGATGATGCGACCTACCATTCCACCCTTCACACCCATCTACCCATGGCACAAACCCATACCACAATGCCGCCTACCGTGCTAACACTTCCCACCCCCCCCAACCCTTGTCATCTACCATCTACCAGCTACCTACCCACCAAGTTCTTAACCAATGATCGTTATGAGAGATATTTTACTGAATTCCTTAGAAATATGCCGAAACGAAATCATGTGGTTGTACGAACACGAAAACGCGTTTTTTTCTTATAGCTTTATGTTCAATATGGTTCTTAATAATTTTGAGTTTAATTATATTATATTATTATAATAAATATACACCACGTATATAATGTAAGTAATATACATGGTTACCTACACATGTTTTAATTTATTTTATTTTATAACATATAGAAATGAATATCTCGTTAGCATTATTTATGTGGGTACCTATAGGTAATTAAAAAATATTTATTGATTTTAAATATTGTTGGACATCGTGACAAACTCACAAATTGTACGACATTAAAATAGAGACACACTTTTCTGAAACTTAACCGTCTTTAACTTGCAGCATTGTATTAAAAAATATAATTGTTGGCTATAAATAATAATAATACTTCAATATTTCAAATTAAAATCTTAAAACGTGCGCATGACTGTGTGTGTGTAAATGACAGGGAGCGAGTTATGTGTGTAATAATTTATATAGGTACATTAAATACCCCACAGAAATATTATTTATACTGTCAGGAGTTTCTAAATGCTGTATAGATCGTACTGCAGCAATTGGTGCTGAGCTCCTTATTAGAATAACCTGTATACAAAATAAGTATACAAGCTGTATGTATGAAAAAAGACTTTAATTTGAATAATTTTTTTCGAAATATTAATAAATAGAAGTAAAAAGGCTGGTAAGTAAGTGTCGCTCTGCTTTACTGTAGATTATAAGTGGTTGACTAGTCTGTAATGAATGGTGTTAAATTTGAATTCAATGATATAATATTGTTTACGAAAAACAATTCTGAGCGGAGACGGTTTGTTAGCATAGGATATTTTATATTTTTATATCATATTTATATTGTTATTATAAAATATTAATACATCAAGCAGTTAAATTGAATTATTATCATATTTGTATATAATAATATACTTTAAAGTACCCACAAATAATATTTTAAAAATATAACATAAAACTAAAATCTTTCTTTTTCGTTTAAATATCTAATTTCGTCCAAATTTAAACGTAAAATAATTATACAAAGAAACTGTGTTACACTCTGACAGTGAAATAAATCAGGTAAAATTGAGTTTATGTAAAATGTTAACTTCCTCAGTGAAGAAAATCAAGTAACAGTATAAAAAAATTATAATATATTATTATTAAAAAAAAAATTTATTATTTGCCGTTTTATTTTATAAACTATAAACAACCATTAAAAACTATTAAAAAACTAATTTTATTACAACGTTCCTCATAAGTTGTTAGTAGAAATTTAAAAAAAATTGAGCGTACACCCACAGCAATTTTATATGACCACCTGAAGTTTAAATTTTGTCAAAATTCATCAAAAATCACGAATATTGTCAAATTATTCCTAGTTGGAAATTCATAAAAAGTTTTCTATTAATATCTAAGATTTGAACATTTTAAACTAGATCCCCTAGATTCAAATGTTGACCATAAAATGTTTAGCAGAAATTCAAATTAACATTGAACATTCGCTCGTTAATTAACACATTCTCATACTACCTACGATTTTTTTGATTTTTTTTGTTATTCAAAAACTAATAAGCATAAGTACTTGAATTTTTTATCAATTTTTTATTTTCCCATTTTCAATATATGATACAATTTTTAAAATATTGTGACTCGTTTTTGAGTTATTGATAGATATTTTAAATTTGATGTTTTTTATTCTATAAATTACGATAATATTTTATTCGTTGAGTTATAAAGCTAGACATTTTAATTCAAGGTTCCTTATAAGTTGATATAAAAGCAGTTGATAAATAATTATTATTAAAGATCTAAAAGCACGATTTTTTATAAGTATTCAAAGTTTAAATTTGGACAACATTTATAAAAATCTCAAAATTATAATAATCATTTTATTTTGTAGTTAAAAAGTTATAAAATATTCAATTTTTATAGCTAAGAATTGAAAAATTAAAACAAGGATTCTCATAAATAATTCATACAATAGTCAAAAAAAATCTAAAAATATAAATACAGCGTTATTTTTTACAGACATTAACCTTGAACGAAATTACACATTATTAAAACCAATAATATCGATTTTAGTTATTTTTTATTATTATTTAATAATATTATTCGTGGGTAATTGAGACTTTGAGAGCACATTATTATGTTGTACATACTATATACAGTCTACACACAATGATATTTTCAAATGCAATTTTTTTGACAAATATTAATTTAACCTAGTGCCTAATAGTAAAATAATTAGTTAAATCACAATAATAACATTAAATTTTCTTAGGAATATTATAGGCTGACAAATCGTCTTCGCTCAGAATCGTTATATTACATAAAATATTTTACATGGGGTTTGCGCTGAATGGCCAATTAAATTACTAGGACCGGATTTCACGCAGTGTTTTAAGGGTACTTTTCCCGGACAGCAGATGTTGGGGGGGGGGGGAATCAGAATGCCGAAATTCTATAAAAGAAGTATACAACTTTTTAATAGGTTAAGGTATGAAAAAAAATATTAACTTTAAAAAATAAATATTGATTTGTGTTTACATAATTTGGGCTGCAAACATTGGGGTATCTAGCAAACTCAAAATATATTAGTACATAGGTATAAACGTCCGAATGGTTAATGCTGGTTATATGATTTATTTTTAAACAGCGCGGTGGTAATTCCCTGAAAACCCGGGTTTACTAAGGCGTGACATGGACTTGTGCTTTCAATGGCCACTAAATTTTTTTTGAAATCATTTTCATTGTACCTACTTTACAAATTACTATACATAAAAATTTTAAACTATGAAATTTAATTAAACCGTAATTATAATTTATTATTAATATTTAATGAAAAAGTGTGAATGTTTAATTTAAAAATGTTAATAAATAATAGGTTATGAGACTAATTATGAGAAAATATTCTTATTTTTACGCTTGGAATTATGAAGGTTTAAGAAGACGATTAATATTTATTAATCGATGATTTTCACATAACTATGTAAACAGTGTGTCTACACTCTGCACGCTATAATTTACACACATATTATTATTATAATATAGTCTTACTATAATATAATCTTCATATGCCTATATTTTACATTTGTGTACACGGATAATATTTCGGCATAACAAAGGGGTGAATTTGAAATTGTTTCGAGTAGGTACCTACCTACCTATTGTGTCTTGAGGAATTCTTTTCTTTTTTCAAAGCAATACTACCACCTATATATTTCTATTATCCAAAGATATTTGTACACGTATTGTACATCGAAATCCTATAATTTATGACCAACATGGCATACGAATATTATAACAATATAATATATTCACCGTCCCTTATGATACACGCAGTATGCTCCTCTGGAATGCCAGCATTGCGATAAACACAGGGGGTCGAAATCCCACACGGTTTTTTTCGTTTTGTGTGAAGATACACATCGATGTTTCGATTATTGTTCGAACTATAAGGTATAGACTGCCGGACTGAGCGCGCATATGCCATATGTTTTAATATAATTGTTATATATTTTATGGAAAGACGGTCGTCGTTCGGTGTATGTGTAGACGATATATATTTTATAATTTCGTTATAATAATAATAGTATACTTTAAAAGGACGCTACACGACCATTTTTTGTCTCCGTCTTACAAGTGCGTATAATAGCAAATTTACGCTCAACAGGTCACGTTTAGCTCCGTTGGTTTAAAAATTTGAGTGAATCGACCTATTATGAAACTTGATGGTATGAATATTATCTGTGTTATTAATTGTTTAGCAAGTTATGCGTATATAATAAATTTAAAATGTTCATAACTCATCATAAAACTGAATTATCGTAAAAAACCCACCTACAAACACTAACCATCATTGTTCCATTATAGGTCGATTCTCTAAAATTTTTAAATTAGCGTGAAAAAAAACATGATTTGCTGGGCATAAATTTGCTATGTTACGCTGTAAGATGGGTACAACTAATCCGTGTAGCGTCTTCTTAATACAACTATTATAATATTGACTATTGCTATATCTTTAAATTAATTTTGAAATTTGTTTTACATGAACAGTGGTATTTTCAAACTTAAAATAAACACGTTTTAGGTAGATAGTTATGATGTGCAATTTAATAATTTTTTTCTTGATGATATAGATATTGGGTATTTTTAATTATTTTACTGCTTTAGGAGCATCAATAGTTACGTGCGGATAACGATATCGACAATAATAATAAACGCCAACTTGTTCGGAAATTGCCGATGCAGACGAGATTAGGATGTTTTATCGATAGGTATTTGACAATATTCGATACCATTCAATCGCTGATCTGCCTAACATTAAAAATTAAAACATTATGTACCTACTAACCAATCTTGTAAAGTATTCGAATAAATGTATTCAAATAATAGTATTTGAATACTTTTTTTGTATTCGAATACTATTTTAAATATTTTTTTTTAAAAGTATTCAAATACGTATTCTGAATACTTTTATTTGTATTTTTTATTGAACTGTCAAAAACTAGTTGTGAAAAAAGTATTCTAATAGTATTCGTATACTTTTTAAAGTATTCGAATATGTATTCTGAATATTTTTTTTAAGAACTATTCGAATACGTATTCTGAATACCTTAGTTCTCATTTATTCGAATATGTACTCCGAATACAAAATAAAAATATTCTTTACAAGACTAACTGCAAGTGTCTATAAGCGATAAACATTCTACCTTTTTGGCAGAAAGGAAGTGATTGTTAAAGTTTCACATAATATGTTCGAGAATCACATCATAGCGCTGTCATAGTACACAGCGCATAAACACGTTCTATTCAAGTATTTGTATTTTATCTATAAAAATATATTAGGTACCTATTATATTTATTATTTTCAATCTATAATTTTTAACTTTTTGAGCGTTTTCATTGAAATACCCAAAGACACCGCCCGCCGTTTAATACCGATTAATATAATATAATATGTAACGAAACATATAATATAATAATAAAGTGCTCTCGACTCTATTACATTCTCAGATACATTCGATAACGTCTTGTATACATTTTCTTTTGCAGCTGTGACCATAAGTATTACAACAGTCTGACAGAGGTTATTTTAAGAAATTTAAAATGTGTTCTGTGCAGTGACGGATCAAGGGGGAGGGTAAAGAAGGCATTTCCCCCCCCCCCCATCATCGTATTTTCCTTTGTTTAACACTGTGTTTGGCCAATTTTGGAACTTTTTGTACTTTTGCCCTCTCCCCCCCCCCATGCCCTCCCAAAATTAAGCCCTGGATCCGCCACTGTCCGCGCCTGTAGGGATTAAAATTATATGTAGGTACGATGTATAAATGTCATCCGTCAGGTCTGGAGTACGAGTTTTTTTTCCTCAAACAAAAAAGGCCAATGTCATATTATATATTATATAGGTACTAATTTACTGTAGGTATCTTTTTATTTTCCCTGTTTAAACCGAGAACCGGTGACGGAACTACTTGTCGTATTGCTTCGATCTCAGCTACCGTCGTTTATCATAGAACAATAATAATTAATAATATACAGCTATTAACAATAATAATAGAGTACAGCAATGAGTACCAATACGAGAATACAGAACGTATAGGAAGGTACTTTCCTCGGACGAATGTCGGGTTTATATGTGTAGGGGCGATGGCCACGCTGCAGTGTACAGCATGACAATGGCTAATCAGCCTACATTACAAATTACAAATTAAAATTATTAACAAACAATAACGATTTACTTTCCAAATCCTTTCGAGGCCCGGTATCCAGAACCTGCCAGCATGTAGACTCATACGAAACACCGTTTCATCGACCGTTCTTAGTCGCCTCTTAGCGAACCAGGATACGGCTACCGCTCTAATGTAGGTACTGAACCTGCTATATGATATACATAATATATATATATATATTATATAGGTATGCGAAGTCACGGAACAAAAGTTAGTAAAATAAACATACCTATATAATAGGTACGGGATGTCAGGATGTGGCAGTTGGTTCTAACGAATTTAATCTAAGTTTATGGGTTAAACATTAGTTAATATACAACACATTGATAATATATTTAATTGATATAAACATAATCTCAAACTTTAAAAATTACTTTATACTTAAGCTGGGACCTTCGTTTACCTAATATGTAGGTACACGTTAATGCCAAAAATACGTTGATTTACAGACAAAATGTGATGTGTCGTGCATGGTTACTGATACATGATAACGTAAAACTATAACTCATCATGAATTTTAGCCAAACAACAAATTGGTTTATTTTATGTAAGTACTTACTACTTAGTTATGTATAGTACGTGATCAGAGCATTATTTTGGACGAGTAAGTACGAATAGATATAATGAGTAAATGTATTTATATTATACTATGTAGTAATTGACATAGAATTGACATAGTTCATTGAAGATTTACGATTAATAAAACCACCTATAATTTTTGCGATCGATTAATGTTCAATATTTAGGTACTGTTAAGAGTGTATGTGTCTACCAGTCTTGTAAAGAATACTTTTATTTTGTATTCGGAATACATATTCGAATAAATGAGAACTAAGGTATTCAGAATACGTATCCGAATAGTTCTTAAAAAAAATATTCAGAATACATATTCGAATACTTTAAAAAGTATTCAAATACTATTATTTGAATATATTTATTCGAATACTTTACAAGACTGGTGTCTATCTCCCTATACTTTTAGTGAAGGCACCTATACATTTTTAGTCACATCGAACAAATGTTATTGTCTACGGACATAGAACAGTAATAACTAATAATGCATATCTACTAAAATATATTAGGTATACAAAATATCGTGCGAGATATTTACTAATATACTAATTATTCATTTTTACGAATAGCCCGCCGCCATTGATATCCCGTTCTGAATTGCCTCTTCGCGAACCAGCACACACCCACCCCTCTAATGAACTGTACCTGTAATGTGGTATTTATATTTTATATAGGTTTGGGAGGTCACGGAACAAAAAGTAGAAAAAGAAAGAGCGCATGTAAATTCCTCCCAAAAAAACACTACCGGGGAAAAAGGTACATGTAAATTCCGCTCGTACAAAAATTATAATTA
The DNA here is from genome assembly GCA_008086715.1 of Sitobion miscanthi. Classification (NCBI taxonomy): domain Eukaryota; kingdom Metazoa; phylum Arthropoda; class Insecta; order Hemiptera; family Aphididae; genus Sitobion; species Sitobion miscanthi. Next base: position 32,299,260 of record CM017801.1, read on the forward strand.
ATAAACACATCCTGTCTATAAGTAAAAAGTTCTTATTACTTAACAAAGTTTTTATAAAGTACCTAGTTTTTAATAATAATGAGAAATAACATAGATTAATCATTATAAGAATTTAAATAAATATATATTTCACATTTTAAGTCAATAATTACTACACAATTCATATAAAATTAATAAAAATCGTAAAAATAGTACCTAATATTTTATAATAAAGAAAAGTCAAAATATAATACTTGTATTATAATCATAATCAAAAATTACCACATATAAGTCATATATAATTAATGAAAATCTTAAAATAGTAATAATAAAGATGAGTCTTAATCTATAATATAATATGATTATTTTTGTTTTGTCAAAATACCCAAAATAGTGAACCACGTTTTCTACATAATTTATTATCCATTGAGATTTCATTATTTTTGTATTTTTTAATTATATTTTACATATATATATATATTATTTTTTTGATTTTGGATTTCTTTATTTATGTGGTTCGTTTATACTATTTATTTTTATGTAATTTTCTAATTCAATTTGCTTAAGTTTGTCTAAAACTATAAAAATATGAAGGTGATTAGAATTAAAACTTTTATTAAAATGGGAATTAAATGACTCACACGCATTGGTCGTTCTGTTCACATCTGCAGCCCATATTATATTTGGAGAAAAAGTTGAGTCATTTCATATATAATTATTTAATAAATAATCTGAAAATTGTATTAAAAATACTTCAAAGTAATCTAAAACCATCTCGGGCTCTCAAAAATATGAAATAATATTTATTTTTTCCAGGTGAAATTTAAAAATCCATTTTTGTACCTGTATAATTTTTTGAGCGTAATTTACATCATGTACCTTTTTTTACTTGAGTGGAATTTATCATAGACCTTATTTTGACCTGTTCACTTCGGGCGGAATTTACAATTCCCCAAAAGAAACATACCTATATCTGCTATATCATAGATTCTTCATGATGTTATGACGTGGCACTGGGTTCTAATGAATTTAAATCTAAGTGTGTGAGTCAAACATTAGTTAGTATACAACACAAAGAGTTGATATAAGAATAATCTGAAACTTTTTATATCAAATTTTTTTTTATTCTGTTTAAGCAAAAACTATCGCTAGAATAACGTATGACAAAAGTTAACACCCAGATAATTTTACATAACATAACGTCATATTATTTAAAAAATATTAACCATCGTAAGTTATAAATTTGAAATAACCGTGCAATATTTACCGTATGAATAATGCCATAGTCATAGGAAAGCCAGTATAGCTGTGATTCGATATATAATGCAGATGTTAAAGCGCAGTTTTGTTCAATGTAAATATGACTAATATATATTATATATTATGTTTAATATTTGGTCCGCTAGAACAGTGTTAAGGGTCTGGTGGTTAGAGAATTTTTTACAATTTGTGTACCCTCAAAAATGTTAGTCTAGTTGCGCCTAGTTCCGTCTAGTTCCAGGAACGACTACGATTTGGTTTCCAATTATCAAGTTGGTTCCCAGGTTGTCAACAGGTAACATACGAATTGGTTCCTGATTATCTAAAGGTAACACGAATTCGTACCGATGAACTTTCATATAATAATAACACAGCTATACGTTAAATCAACTTTTCAAATTATTATGAATTATGATAATATATTCAACCAACAAAAATTTCCTTCCCATTTTACACAAACTTAGGATTGTCTAGATCTAGAATACCTAGGTATAAATGTTGCTATAGTACCTAAGCGTATATACATACATTTTATACGCAATAATATAATATATAATATGTACTTGTTAATGCTAATAATAATAGAAAAATAATATCAATATAATATGGTATCATAATAAAACAGTTGATTACAATAAATAATATTTAAAAAAAAAATTAATAAGATATGTACCTATAATGCGTTTACAACATATATTTTTGACTAATACTAAGTTCAAAATTTGGCAATCATTCGATTTTTGATATTTTCACCAATACACTTTTTCTTTTCAGCGATCTATTAGATATTATATATTCTATTTACAATCTTCGCGTGGATATCGTAAGACCTAAATACCTAATAAAATATCATATAAATATAAGATTACCGCTGTTATAGATAATATGGAAACCAATCCGAACAGTTGATAATGATAATTCATTTTTATCGGCAACCAATTCATACTATTTATTTTACCTGGGAACCAATAATTGGAATTATTCCGTGACACCTAGTACCGGCACATAAGACGTCACCGGCGTCGCAATTGTGTTGTTGTATTCTGAGGTCTGAGCACCCAGCAAGTTGTTTACTTATTTAAATTTTTTCCGCAAACTTTTAATTGGCGAGGTCAAACAAACATTGAGCCACAGAATTTTTCTTCCACCACAGTACACACTATACACCTCTACGGACTACGATACGATGTCAGTATAGTCGCTGATGTCTCTTCGCCTATGTGCAACATACTTCAGGGAATGTTTAATTAGTCGTGTGTAACGAGATCGTAATTTACATCACTCGCCCGCCCTTTGATGCCTTCTTCAAGCAACGGTATTTGTCCAGATTGGCGTTGTTTGACTAGCAATACACCGTCACATGTCTTATAATACCAAGGTAAATATTTTAGTTATCGTGTTTAGAGCTTATTATTATGAATTGTCTATTAACTATTATGTAAAAATCGAGAATAAATATTTAATTATCTTTTTCTTGTGGTGCTAGTGGTTCGTTAATTCCTCTCAAGTGGTAAAAAAAATGTATGTCTATCAATTGTTTATTAATAAATTGTAAGGGTAATAATTATTAAATTAATTAAAATATTTTTCCAGAAAATGTACTGTGTTGCTGATTTTATTATGTAAGTACGTATAAATTATAATTAAATAAGTGGTAGGGGGGGGGGAGTGGAATTAAGTAATACCGTGGTGGTGGAAAATTTACAAAAGTAATCCATGTTCAATGTTAAGTTGGAATCACTGCATGATGACTTGTATTATAAAACGATGGAAGGTCATATTGCATTCAAACTGTATGTGTTCGAGTATTTTTGAGAGAAAAAATATAGTGCCATTATACCCATGTGTTATGGGTATGAAAAATAAATAACTCGGCACAGATCTATTGTTACAATAATATTGTGTTCTTAAGCCGAAATCGCCTTCTTTTACAAACTATACCGACTGGATACCGGCGCCGATGGCTTGTCTTCTGTCTTCATGGTTTATGGTTTTGGGGTTCGAATTGGTATAATAAAATTGTCAAGCCATATACATTTGTAAATATACGACTACCTACGGTATATTTTAGAATAAGGTACCTGCTGTGATGGTAATCCTACTTGTGTCGTAGTGTATTCTATTATAAGGTTTTCTTTTTGTCGTTTTTTTTTATTAAATATAAGAATGTTGTATTGAAACACAATTCGAGTACACATGTGGGCATCAAATGGGTGTGTGTGTGTGTGTGTGTGTGTGTGTGTGTGTGTGTGTGTGTGTGTGTGTGTGTGCGTGAATATATATCCCTAGCTTCGCCCTAGTCAAAACAATGGATACTATTTATAACTCACTGTTACACGACTATTTTATAATAATTCACAATAATAAAATTAAAATATTTATAATAGTACTTATCTGGATCAACAATTCAATATGTCAATATTATAAACTTATAATATACAGCTATTTCAGCTAGTAATTAAATAAATACGAAAAATATAATATATGAAGGTACTGACAAGTGACAATAATAATAGAACGGAACGCAGACTATATGGCCAGCTTGTTTACTCAAGACCTAGAATATAATAATATAATGTTTGATAAACTGTATATATATATAATATGTACATATATACAGAGTGATTCACCAAGAATACTCACCCCCATTTTTTCTTTAATAATGAAATTATTCAAATTTTGATTTTTTAAATTATTTTATTATTTTTTAATCGTACTATGGCGATACAAATTTCTGTTTTTCAGATGAGAACCCCCCCTTTTTTTTGAATTTAATTAATTTAATTTTTCTGACAATGTTGACGTATCAGAATTAAAATTCAAACAAGTCGTTTTGAGTTATTTAACTTTGTGTACTAAAGGATAGTAGGTCCACGATAGTAGGATTTAAAAATAATATTGTTTTACCAATATTAATAATTTGTAAAAATGGTCTAAGTATAATAATTACTAGATCCAATATTACCTACATCTGTATTATACTTTTGTAATAATCCCCCTATTATAGTTTTATTACATAATTTTATTCTAACACTTAAATATTAGGGAACACCGTTTTATAAAATAGCACTATATAAGTCCGCTAACATATTTTTTTTTAGAACCGTAACATAGAAGATACATTTTTTTTCAATACCGTAAATCCCCAAAAGATATTTTTAAAATTATATGTCATATAATACGCGTAGGTAGATCAAATAATAATAAATAATATTTTATACAATTTAGAAATATAATCTTAAGCAAAACTGCTTAAAAGTAAAGTCGTATCAAAAAATATTAAATCATACATAAACGTTTTAATAGCAAAAAAAAATACTTGTCGTATAAGACCAACCTTTACACACAGTCGCATATAGTAATACATTTATATATTGTTAGACGAGGCTAAACCTTTAACATATTCATATCTGTCAATTTTATTTTCATTAGCTATATATAATTTAATTTTTTTTTATTTATTCATGTCTAATATTATCTTACATTCATTTTTATTAACAGAATTCATTCTAAATTTCTCAAATTGCTAATAATTTGTCGAATAAAAATGTTGGTTTTAATATTTTCATGCGAATGCGCGTAGTTACCCGATTCTCGTGAAAAAAACATAGTCAATGCCAATTGTATATAATTTTGTGTATATAGCACTATAGTACTACCTACAATTTTTTTTCGTAAAAATGCCTTAAATATAAAGCAATATAGGCAGTGTTGGGATTAGATAAGTACTTTTTTTATCTAGATAAAGATGAACAAAATATGATGAAAATTGATCTAGATAAATATAAAAGATAACTAAATTAAAATCTATCTAGATAAAGATTAAAGATAAACAAATTGTATCTAGATAAAAAAATATGGTTTTTTTAATACCTACTATAAAGTCTAACTTTTGAGAGTACAGCTTAGATACTACTCAGGACTTCAATATAATATAAACACCGGTTATATGTTTGTTGCAGTAAACATTATTATTAATCAATAACTAAGGCATAACTGAAAAAACATTTTTAAAATTAGGTATAAATATCAAGAAAAAACTATTTTAAACAACTCGTCATAGTAAACTTTAATTATTATGAACCTTCATAACAGTTTTAGTATGCATTTAAATTTTTTTTTGTAGATATACAATTATTGTTATTATGTTTAGTACTAACAATGTTATCTAACTATGTACATTTCATAAGAATGTGCTATACAATAAATAAGAGAACATTTTATTTTACGTTATGATCATGTCATAATGATAATATAATTTATACACAGGTGACAGGTGATATGAATTATTTATAAATATAATATATTTATAACATTAACGATACAACAAAGATCAATATACTATTTATAAAATTAATTAATAATATTATTTATTCTATCATCTACAACATTACAGCATTTCAAATGTGCAGAATTCCGGGTAAACGATATACACTGTTACAAATATAATGTTATTACTCATTAGTTATTAGCTAATTACTGATAAATAATAATTATATAAAGATTTATATAGCTTCGATTACGTAAAGTATCAATCGTACCCAAACCTTATTAAAAAATCAAGCCCATTGCAGTTGGTTGACACAGTTCACCCGTATCGGTACATTACACGTTGGAACTAAGAAAACACAATTAAATACACGGTATATAGCTCTGACTGAGTAGCTTACTCTACCTAAAAATAACTTATAACTTATAACTTATAAATTAAATCATTATAATTATTTTTCCACTAATTTACTATTGACAAGTCACCAACACAAGATAACAATGAAATGTAGGTATATTTGAGCACTAAGCTAGGCCCCTAACGAAAATATCAATAATAAATAATTAAAACCTAATATATATAATATTATTATGAACATACAATTTTTTTTTCTGGGATGACGACAATTCAAATTAAAATTATTAATTATTAAAAAAAATAAATTGACAATAAAAAGTGTATTTCATTTTTTTGTATAAAGACGAATTTATCTAAATAAATTTATCTAGATGGATGAATTTTTTATCTTAGATAATTGTTTAGATAAAACGCAACTATTTATCTAGATAAGATAAAAGATAACGAATTAATAGATAAGTCTCAACACTGAATATAGGTATTCGTATTAAATATGAATCAATATTCAATACCCATATCCATCTGTGTTAGGTTGGCATTTATTAAATCATAAGTGATCAATTGTTGTTTGTTTTAAATTTTTAAATTGTTATTGTTTTTATGTTTTAAAATGTTCATAATATTAAAACCTATAAAATTTGATAGGTTTTTTAAAACTAAAACGATTATTTTGGCTGCGTATATTATTATAACAATAATTTAGTGCATTTTATTCTAAGGGTTTTTAGTGGAACAAGTCCCAAACCCTCAAGCCCAAAAGAGCTGCTGTATATATATGTAAAAGAAAAACACACCTGCCCGAAGATACATATTAACAATAAAATACCAAGGCGGTAACGCCTTTATATACCTACCATATATATTATATACGTAGAAGTTACTATTGTCAAAGGGCGTGTGGTGCACCAGCCGCACATGTTTGGGGCGCAAAAACATATTTTATATTCTATATCATGGAATACCCGCCCATGGAGGTTAAAATATCCTGCAAGGCTTAAGATGAATAGTGTCCCAGTGAAAACCGCTGTGCAGTGTACGTATTGTGTATAATAATATATTATATGTTGTATTACTATAAAACCGGCCACCTGCATGTTTCTGTTTGTAACATTGAAGTTTTGAAGACCAAAAAAAAAAAACGAGGTAGGTGCTCACACGATTACAACAAGAACAGCTCTCATGGTTACACTACAATAAATCATGTTGTTATTCGTACAAAGAAATACTGTATAGTGCATATAGTGTATACCTACCTCACCCTCTGTAATAAAAACATATAATTTTTCCACCAGGTATCCTACATATTTCTAAAAAAAAAACGGTTCGTGTCCGTCGAATGCCAATAAGTCTTGAAGATTCTTGTCGGATAAAAAATAATAAGCGTACCCTCACGTATGCGGGTGATTGTAAATTCCACAGATAAATTATACGTAGGTAGTCGATTTTAGGGTTGGATTTATAACATGTAAGTTCCACAGATAGTTTTTTTTACCTGAAAAACGCGTAAACCCTACCGATGGAAAGATTACAACTATTTTTTTGAGTGACTACACGTCTGCGACTGTCGACTGTCTTATTTTTTTATATTAATTTAATATTTATCATATTTTAACTAACTAGTGATCATGAGCGTGCCCAAGGGGTGGTTTATGGGTTTTAACTGCCTTGCCTTATGGACACTTTACGAATATAATATATTTATATATGTACTTACATATAATTATTATAATATTTAATTGGGAACAAATATAGCTCAGCACCCACGCCATTTTTTTCAATTTATTTTTCGAAACCTATATATTACAACGAGTTAATTGCCGAAAATCATTAGTTTTTAAAATATAACGTTACAAAGTTCACAATTTTCGATCTTTTACCACGGATTCGTACAACTCATTATAATGTTTGGAACATTTCTGTTTTACTGAACAACATTTTTAGATTCTGAGAGGAACGATGAATGTATTGATTTTACAATGATGTGTGTTTTTATATTTTTTTTTATTTTTTTTGTATCTGTGTATACGATAAGTAGTCAAAATAATGCTTCGATTTTCAACTTCAGTATCTTTTTCGATTGGAAAGTGAATATCGATTATGCATTGGGAAGGTCAAAATTTAAAATTCCCAGTAATTTTAAAAAAGCGCTGTTAAAAACAAAAAAAAAATTAAGGAAAAACGGGAATTTTTACGCAAAATCTGTTTTCGAGAAAATCGATTTTGGTTTTTGATGTAGCTCTAAAAAAATGACCGTAGATACATGAAATTTTGACTGAATGTTTATATTAGCATTTTCTATACATCATAACATTTTCTGAAAAATTTGATTTATTTTGAGCTGTTTACGAACATTGTCAATTTCCATTTTTTTTAGTTTTTTCTCTATAAATATAAATAAAATTTTATCTGTTGAGTAAAAAGCTTGAAAATTTAATAGAAGGCTCCTTGTTTTAAAGGCAGATGAAAAAAATTAAAAATCCTTAGTCACAGTTTTTATTTATAAGCATTTAAAGTTCAAATCTTGACAAAATACGGAAAAATCAAGAAAATTAGCAAATTATTTTGAGTTGAGAATTCATAAAAATTTTTCGTTTTCAATCTAAGATTTGAAAATGTAATACAAGATTACCCATAAGTATGTCTACCTTTATCAAAAAAAAAAAAAAATGTGTACAAGCAAATCAAATTAAATTTTTATGAGCGTTTGAAATTCATATTTTTACAACATTTGATATTCACTCGATTTCTCATGTAACGATTTTCTTATTTTATTGTAATTAAAAAACGAATGACTGTAGATACATGAAAATTTCACTGAATGTTTATATTAGCATTTTCTATACACAATAAAATTTTGAAAATAATTTGACTCTTTTTGAGCTGTTTACGGACATTGCCAGTTTTCAATTTTTTTAGTTTTTTTTTCTATAAATATCAATAAAATTTTATTTGTTGGGAAATAAAGCGTGAAAATTTAATACACGGCTCCTGATACGTTCTTACAATAGAAGTTGAAAAATATTAAAAATACATAGGCACATTTTTTTTTATAAGCATTTAAAGTTCAAATTTCGACAATATTTATAAAATTTATAATTTAATAATTATTTTGTAGTTAAAAATGTTTAAAATCTTCAACTTTTAAAGCTAAGCATTGAATATTTATATTAGGGTTCCACGTAAATAGTTTATAATATATAAATTACTTTATTCACAATAATATCATCAAATATACTTAGTAACATCATAGTCCGACTGACCGTTTTCGCTCAAAATCGTTTTTCTTATACAATGATATTATATCATTGAATCCAAATTTAACACCATCCATTACAGTGACCCACTTGTAACCTACTGTACAGCAGAGCAACATCCACTTACCCATATTTTTTTAAATTTGTTTTGTTTAAACGTTCCTATACTTAATGCATATCTGAGTCAATCATGCTGAAAACAAGGGGGAAGTCTGAATTTGGCGGCTAGACTTATTTTAAAGTTATATAACTAATTGTAATTTTTGAAATGTTCATGTACCCGGCGTGGTCAACCCTCACTCCATAATTCCGAGCACGCTCATCATCACTGATCATTATTAATTTTTTTAATTATTGTATCTAAATATAATATAGGTAATATATATAATAAATCTTTACATAAATTATGTAAGTACCTATATTACCTAGGTCCTACGTAATGTTAATTATTATTGATAATATTATAATACTATGTATTAATAACGCGATTTGCGATTCTTCGTTTTTGCAATTTTATGATTTTATCTAAATTATGTACTTAATAAAAAATGATGAGGTAGCTGGTAGCTGCAAAGAGTGCGTTTTACGTTTTACGTTTTTACGATTTTACGATAGATCGTTTTTAACGTAAACAGAAATAAAATATTTTGATTTTCTGCGATTAATCGCACAATTTTGACGTCTGTCAATAAACATGTCAGCGTTTTCGGAAACGTTAGCTGCTGTAAATTTTTTTTAAATTTCCAATTTTCTGTACACCATAACATTTTTCAAATATTTTGACTTACTCTGATCTGTTAACGGACATTTTCAGTTTCCATTTTTTTTAGTTTTTTTTTACAACATTTGATATTCACTCGATTTCTCATGCAACGATTTCTTATTTTGTTGTAATTAAAAAACATATGACTATAGATACTTGTAAAATTTCACTAAGTGTTTTTTTTAGCATTTTCTACACACGATAAAATTTTGAAAATAATTTGACGTCCGTGAAGTTGGCCCTTACACTTTTTTAAAAAAGTTTGCATAGTGCTATTATTTTGCAAGTAATTAGCAAGAATTTGCAAGTCCAATCACGGAATTTGCAAGTCAAAAACAAAGGAGTTATAAGGGGTGGTACAAAGGCAGGGCCAACTTCGCGCAGCCCTGACTTGTTGTCGGAAACTTTCAAAACTGGTGTCAATAAACTCGTTATAATTAGCAAGAATTTGCAAGTCTACTCCCGACAAAACTAGTACCACCATAAATAATTACTTAGAATCATAAGGTTTGCAACAAATTAACATTGGTATTAGCATAGTTATGAGTTCCAGTTTGATAGCTATTTAATTAAAATGTTCAGTAATTTATTTTGATAATAAGAAAAAAAAAGTAAACGCTTATATATCATTGTAGACATTTTTGTTTTAAATATGTGAAATGATAATATGTTTATTTAACACTTGTTTTTCTAGAGATTTAAGAGATAAGAAATACATGAAAATATGAAGTACTTATTGGAACCAATGCAGTTTAGATAGTTCCAAAGAGATTTTTATGAATTTCTTTTCTTTAAAATGTGTATTATTGCATACATAATAACGGCATTTTTTAAAAAAAAAAATGGTTAAATTTTCTTTGGAAGTTATGGTTGAAAAAACTTCAAAATCTTGTTATTAAGTTTAAAATTTTTTTTAGATTCTAAACAATTCTAATTTCTTAGAGCAATTTAATAAATAAAATCCCCGGTGGATGGCATTTCGCAATCTCGCGAACTGCAAAAGTGTATAACATTGAAAGTAAGTATGACCAACAAGTTCTAATTACATCACTGATTGTTCGTAACTTATTGAAAAACAAAGGTTTCCAAAAAAAAATCTGACCACATTTATGCCACAAAATAATAGTCATTCATTACATTTTAAGAAATAACTTTTTTGGAGTGCGGCAAAATATGTTGCCGTCGGGCGCTAAATGTTTAAATACGGACTTAAGTTGTTGCTTTTGCATTATAAAAACTCACTTGATACAAACTTTTTTTTTGTATTCTATTTCATACTATAATTTTTTATGTGTGGGTTTTTTATTTTATTATAATATTTTTGAGGACTAAAGGATTATAAATTATTTTGTTAATTATATTTCATTATACATGTATATTTTATTGAATGCTATAAATTAAAATGTGATTATATTGAACTTAGTATTAATAAATTACAGATCAATAATAATAATAATAATATGTAATATAAATTCAATAATAATACAATAATATGTACGATTAATTAGTGATGACATACCTACGTTACAAATATTATAGATAGCGGTGGCGTTAAATAACAAAATATTATCATGTTGCCACATCATATGTCAGCACAATTTGACTCTCGAGTACTACCTATGTTAGTGACTAACACTAAAACATATACTTTATCTTTTTATTTTAACTTTGTGTCTCTATGCCCAATGAGCTATGCTAAATATTATTGTAATATATTATATATTACATTATTATGTTAACGACTGTCTAATATAGCATACAAAAGTACAAACAAGATCGAATTTGCTACTAGAAACCACTTAAATATTATTTACAACCAAAGATTCAAAAAATACGCAATAAAGAATCTATCAAAAATTTAAATCCTCGTATTTTAATATATATAAAAATTTAATATGAAAATGTTTAAAAAACATAATATAAAAGGATAGTTTTTTTTATGATTATAATTTTCAGCACTAAGCTTTGGTATTGTTTTTATTTTTTAATTTTTACTACTGAAATTTTTAATTTAAGTGTCCATTTTGTGCTAGAGCGGTATAAGTACTTTTACCTTAATTTTATTTTTTAGTTTTTGTATAAGTGATGTATGACAATCTACAAGTATTTATGTACAAATAAAAGAAAAAAAATTATACGTGTGTTTTTGGATGAAGTAGGTATTTACCCCTAAATACAAAATTTTTATTTGTATGTGTACCGTTCGAGTATACATATAAATTATTAATTGCTTTGAAAAAAGAAGACAAGACAGTCTTTTCGCAAGAGTAGGTACCACGTAGATCTATTTATATGATATAGTTTCACTATCATGCATTGATACAGAGAAACGCAAAGGTGAGTAACAATATACAAGATATAATTATACAATTTAGTTGAATTTGCAAGGTAAACAAATTTTTTACATTGCAAAATGTAATTAGATTTATTTTAAGCAACCCACAATTCTTAATTGATTTACATAGTACATTAAACTATATTTTACATTTAATTATTTTAGCTTAAGTAAGCTAGTGAATGACATAATTATGTAATATTATAAGTGAAACTATAATTTTGACTTGCAAATTCTTGCTAATTATAACGAGTTTATTTACACCAGTTTTGAAAGTTTTACGGCAACAAGTTAGGGCTGGGGTTGAAAACTTTGAAAAATCGAAGGGGTTGGAATTTTGACTTGCAAATTCCGGGAGTGGACTTGCAAATTCTTGTTTATTATAACGAGTTTATTGACACCAGTTTTGAAAGTTTCCGACAAGTCAGGGCTGCGTGAAGTTGGCCCTGCCTTTGTACCACCCCTTATAACTCCTTTGTTTTTGACTTGCAAATTCCGTGATTGGTCTTGCAAATTCTTGCTAATTACTTGCAAAATAATGGCACTATGCAAAACTTTTTTTAAAAAAGTGAAAGGGCCAACTTCACATATGTAATAATTTGACTTTTTTTAGCTGTTTACGGACAATGTCAGTTTTCAATTTTTTTAGTTTTTTTTTCTATAAATATCAATACAATTTTGTTTGGTAAAAAAGCGTGAAAATTTTATATAAGGCTCTTGATATATCGTTCTAATAGCAGTTGAAAAATATTAAAAATACATTGGCACAGTTTTTTTTTAATCCACTTACCCACCTTTTTTTTTATATATATATATCCTGTAAACAAAATTTCTACCAGAAGGAGTGCTTCGATTTTAACACATAGTACCTTATGTTTTAGCAAATTGGATCAAGATGGTACTTTAAAGAGGTCATTTTCTCAATAGTTATTTAATGACACGGGAAAAACTACTGTCAAATTACGAAAAACCACTTAAAATGGGATTTTAATTTTTAACGCTTTGTACATCACCGTAGCAACGAATAAAAAATTGTAATATTATAATATTAATTTAACTTAAAGGCTATAATAAATAATAAAAATTTAAAAAATCCAGACTGATAAACCATCTCCGCTCAGAATCGCTTTTTTTATACAATGATATTATATCATTGAAATCAAGTTTAATACAATCCATCAATGACTCACTTGTAACCTACTGTACAGCAGAGTGACATCCACTTATCAGCTTTAATATTAGAATAATATCAGTACCAAAAATTTAAAATACTTTATTGGACTGAACTGGAACCAAATACTGAAAATTGTGTGGCGTTGTATCTCCAGTGTTGTGTTTTATCTAAATAAATTATCTAGATAGGTATATTTTTATCTTTTATCTTATACAGATAAATGGGAAATATGTTATCTAAGATAAATAATTAAAACATCTAGATAAAATTTAATTTTTAAATATTTCTATTAAAAATTATAATTAATGTTAATAAGATATTTTATAATTTCTGATTACAAAATAGTGAATTTATATTTACACATAATAGGTAAAAATTATTATTTTAACTATTACTTATAATATGTTTTATTATTATAATTTATAATTTATAAATATACCTATATATATTTTTCATTCTTAAATTATTAGATATACCTACCAAGCTTATATTTTAAATGCTCTTAGAAATAAACTAATAAACGTTTTGGGTTAACTACGTGTCTACGTATAAGCATCGTATTCGTTAACCAACAGAATACCCGCATTCTGCAATTAAAATTTGAAACGATCACAAAATAAATTATTATTCATTAATTATTAATAATAAGTATAATAATAATATTACCTAATGTAAAATAAAATACCTACAATACTAATTTTAGCATTGCAATAACATCTACATGATTAGTGTATATCTAGCGGCTCTAGCCTCCTATGTGTTCATTTAATAATTTCCTATCACTTATTAGTTATTAAATACAGTTACTGGAATTTTAAATACTGAATATTTATATAAATTATTTAAATATTTATGTAAATATCATTATTATTATTTATATCTATTAAAAAAGAAACATTACATTTGATTTGTAAATTAATTTAATTTATTTTAATTGTGTTAATTAGGTAAAACAATAATGAATTATTAAAAACATAATATAAGTAGGTTAAAAAAAAATTTCAAGTTGAAATAATTTTGTTTAATTTAATTTTTTGACATAAAATTGTATGGGGTTTTAAAAATTGCCCTTTACTTAATTAAAAAACCATATTTGTTGAAATAACACTTAATTGACTTATAAAGTTACATACTCACAACTATTATGAAATTAAGATGTGCTACATAATATTATGAATTATCTAATATACTTTATTCACCTTAGGTTTGTAATAAATAGGTAGGTAGGTACATATCAAAAAAAAATTTATCTGGATAATAAATGTTGGTTTTTATCTTTATCTAGATAATTAAATTATTATGTATATTTTATCTTCATCTATATAACTATTCTAGCAATGATTTTTCATCTTTATCTAGATATTTAAAAAATAATCTTTATACAACACTGTGTATAACTATAAAATTATATAATATTATACGTATGTACCTATATATTATCTACCTAATTGCATTCTACAATAATTCTTAATAGTTTAATATTATTTTGATGAACTTAGAAACTTTGATTTTAGATTCAGTAGAACATATTTATGTTTTGTTAACTATATAACTAGATGTTAACTCTTAAGTGAAAAGTAATATAATATAAACATGAACCATTAGCTCTTAAGTTTTCAACGAATGTGCACGTATACTGACATACTATACAAATATGAATAACCAACCAGCCGTTGTAAATATTAATAACATTTTGATGTCGTTACTTGAAGAAGAAGATAAAGAAGATAATATGTTAGAATCTTTAATACTGGAGAAGAAAAAAAATCCACAAAATCCATGTTTTTAATGAGGGAACAGGAAGTATTTTTTTGGAAAACTAATTAAAGAGCATTTAGTGAACAATGAAGATAATTTTGTGAATTTTTAAGATTAAAATTAAATTAGTTTAATTTTGTTTTGTCACTGGTGAAAAATTATTTCTCTTCTGAGCCATTCAATCGATTAAAACAGCCGATTACACCAGAAGACAAATTAGCATTAACGTTGAGATACTATAGTTTATATATTCATGATAAATAAATGATTATTAATTTGTTTGATTTATAAATTAACAAAGTAACAATTTATTTGATTTATAAATGGATGAAGTAATAATTTACTTTAAAATCGGACAAAGGAATTAAATTGATAATTATATAAAATATGACATACAAACTTGATTTAAAATAGAAATACTCTATATAAAATAAAAATGAAAATTGTATAATTACAACTATGTGTAATAGTTAAAATATAAAAAAAAAATTAATGTATGAAAACAAGCATAGTTTTCTTTTAACTTATAATTTATAAATCCAATTATCATATATCATATGGAGCAAAATTCTTAGGGTTCAGGAACTTGAGTATATGCATCATAATTATATGTGGTAAATGAATTTGAGTTTGGTGGATTATCTTGAGGGGAGTAAGCTGGATTAAATGCCGATCCAGAAATCCCAAGTCCATCATACTTATCTTCCAATTCCAAAACCAGCATTAAAACTTTTAGCTTGGCCTTAGAAACACTTATTTTTGAAAATTTTTTAACTGTTTCCGCAATATTTCTAAAAAATAAATCCACATCATCGTTTTTCGTACTTGACACATTAGTTTCAAAATTTGGTCTTTTATCTTCATTTTCATCTATTTCATCATCTTCTGCAAGCATTTCATTAACTGATGGAATGAATGGTGACACGTTTGTAATAGTACTAAAGTAAAAATTAAATTCCGTTAATAAAAACACATTTTGGATTTAAATATATAAATAAGATATATTAAAAAAGCGGGTAAGTGGATGTCGCTCTGCTGTACAATAGGTTACAAGTGAGTCAATGTATAATGGATTGTATTAAACTTTAATTCAATAATACATAATATTTTAATATAATTGTATAAGAAAAACAATTCTGAGCAAGGATGGTTCATCAGTCTGGATTTTTTAAATTTTTATTATTTATTATAGCCTTTAAGTTAAATTAATATTATAATATAACAATTTTTCATTCGTTGCTATGGTGATAAACAAAGCGTTAGGAATTAAAATCCCATTTTAAACGGTTTTTCGTAATTTGTCAGTAGTTTATCCTGTGGCATTAAATAACTATTGAGTAAATCAGAAAATGACATCTCTAAACTACCATCTTGATCCAATTTGCTAAAAGATAAGGTACTATACGTATAAATCAAAGCACTCCTTCTGGTAGAAATTTTGTATAGAGGATATAAAAAAAAAATACACCATAGTAAAACCACTAGCTTAGTCGCTACGCTCAGAATCTAAAATGTATTATTTTATTATAATAATATGTTTTAAGTATAATTTAAAAGTAATGTACCCACCTTCGTTCAAAATTGACTTTATCCAGGTTCGCTAAAGGCCAAGGTTTGTTTATCACACTTTCAGATCCTGTTCTTATTTCTTTTTTACTTTTCATGGATGTGTCTTTTAGTTTTCTCCATTTTTCTTTACGTTCATCCACTAAATTATATTCAATAATAAGTTAAATTAATATACCTATACATATTATACAGAATAACTTGACAAATGAAATAACTTTTATTTGAATCAATTTTTAAATTTTTTTTTTATATTATGATTTATTGACACTTCCATAACACGTATAACATTTTTTATTTTTATTTTTAATACTTTAAATTTCCAATTTATAAATCTGTTTTAGAAAACTATTGATTATAAAAATATTTAAATTGAGTCAAGTGGTTTATTTTTATGATGTTTTTTAAATGTCAACATTTTTTAAAGACTTAATAATTTCAAAAGAAATCTTTTTAAAAGAATATTATTTTAGATTTTAACAAGTACCTATTTATTTAATTTGTCAAGTTTTTCTGTTAAACGGTGTACTATGAATATCAGATTATAAATTGAGTTATTCAACTAATTGTTGTATTCCATCAATAATTAGGTATTTACATTATTTATATATTATATATTTTTTTTAATTTTGATTTATTATATACAAATTATATAAGAGTGTATAAGTATATGAATAAGGTATTATAATATTGTATATATATAATATTGTCACATAAATGAACATTTATTTATCTATTGTATTTTTTTAAATATTTATTATAATAAATATTTAAATATTTACGTCACACACGTAGCTGATCGGGCAGTAGGTTCAGGGCTCAGGGAGGTTCAGGGGTTGCTGTGATTGAACTCATTTTTATATACTACTTCGACCCTAATAAATTAAATAAAACTTACCTGTATCAGCCAAGTCCTGATTCTCTAATTCATCTATTGCGGCAATGCACAGATCATCATTGGATATTATGTTCGAACAACCAGCCGGAACATCGGGGACGAAAATTTGGGACGCAATCTGAATATATCCCTCTGTAGTAGGTTGGAAAATACTAGGCGTGAGGTTTATAACATTCTGTTCAGCAATCGGTACAGCGGGCTGAGCGGGTACGTTAACAACAGCTTGAAAAAATAAAAGAAAATATTAGGTATAGATGTTGATTGAAGAGAAAAATAAATTATATAAATCATAAATACATACGATGAAATTTGTTCGTATGCCTAACGAGGCTGTGACTGTATGAGAATGACGACGGACAAACATTACACGAGAAGCGTACACCTGAATGAGTTTTTAAATGTCTAACCAAATTACGTTTCATGTTGAAAATCGACGGACACTGATCGCATTTATACATATTTATAATGTTTACAGGTAAAAACGGATGAAAAGAAACACTTGGAAATATTAAACACAGAGTGGTAATTGTAAATACTGTCGAACGAATAATAAAGACTGTGAAAACACGGAGATAGCGAAGGCAGAGTGCACATAAAGGTAAGGGTGTCCGTAACAAACTGACTCTCTCTTGGTGAACGAGAGAGCTGTTGTCGAGCATTCTCCGCATTTTTAGGAAAGGGAAGCATTTTTGTTCACTAGTTGATCGTTTTCTAGCAAAATGAACATCAGCATTTTATTTGTATTGAACATTCTTGGAAAATATTATTTCCATATTAATTGTATTTTCCGATTTCATATAATTTTCACAAACTTCAAATGCAAAAAAAAATGATTGAAAAATTGTCTATAATTGTTTGAATTTGATGAAGTGCGATAATTAAATACAAATAATTGAACTTAGCTTGGCGCCTACTAATATTTACATATACAACTATAGGTACAGTGAGTCATTAGGTTTGACAGTGGCGCCAAACACGGGGAATCAACTGGTAAAAATTCCCAAGACCAATTTATGGTTGGGTGGGTGATAATAAGTGATCAATAATGATTGGTATTTAATACTAAACATCATCATAATTTAACAGTAATGGTAAGTGTAAAGACTAAAGAATAGGCAATAATAGTATGAGTTTCAATATAAATCGATAAGGTGGAATAATTTTTAAGAAGTGTTTTATCCTGTTGGGAATAGTATTCTTCTTTCTAAGAGTTTGTAGAAGGCTGGCAGTAGACTTATTGGTCAATAGCTTGTAAGTTATTATTGAAACATTTTGCTATCCCGGTTTGTATATGGGGATGATAATTGCAAGTTTCTATGGATATGGAAAGACACCTAGTACCATTATTGAGTTTTTAGGCTATAACGATGTAAGAAAATGATTTTGTGGTGAGATTTTGAAGTATTTTGTCTGTAATAACGCAATCTAAAATAAATAATAAATATTTTGTAGTAATTATTAGGGGGTACATGGATTTATGGTATTAGATTCTCTTTGATTATCAAGCTAGCTTCAGATTAAACAGTTATAATGGTAAATTCCCCAGTGGTTTGAAATCATGGTTTTTAATTTCTTCAACCACGATATGATAAACAGGATTTCTCCTAATCCACCTAGAAAAATGTAATGTTAATACAAGTAAGTATTTAGGGGTGTTGAACAACATAATATTTCTATATATTGGAATGCATTAATCAATTTGATCTTTAATAGTGATTTAATTATAGTATCTGGCCTACAATACAAAATCACACAGTATATTGTCATAAATGCTATGTACCAATTTCTCCATTCACTAAATCTCACAATGATATCATCATCTTCCGGCTAAAAAATTACAATATTTTAGAATTATTTTGGTTATAATATACTATGTGTAGTATGCAATTACATTATTACTTATTCTCATAAGTCATAATACAAAAATAGAAAAAAATTTAATATTATTTACTATTTCATTTGTTGTTCCTGAATTCACGTAGGCTAATTTAAAGTACAAGAGAAGTAATATTGTGCCAAATATTAGATTGTACGTATTTAATTCCGTCGTTTCTCAATCGATTATTTTCGGAAGATCTATAATAATATAAATAGTAAATTATACTATACAATTTTTACTTATTACTTTTCAAATCAGAGGCATAACACAAACAGCGTTTTATTTTAATATAATTAAATTCATCATATAAATATATACTTATAGTACTTAAAATTAATATCTTACACTTACCAAAATATAATCCATGTAAAATTAACCCTGTCATGAAAATTAATGAACCTATAGGGTTATAGAGTAGTACTGAAAAAAATAAATTTCCGGTAAGTACAGTGTGCATATTTTATAAATAGGTAAGTAGATATCATTGTGAATACATTGTACATTTTAAGTAAATATCTTCAGTATGATTTAATTATTATAATTGATAAGTTTATAACAAAATATTTTCGGATAAGACCATTATGGGGGTTTTTGCATAACTCGTTTATAGAAGTAATTAATTTGAAATCCTGCTATACACAATTTCCCACAACATTTGATAATATTCTGATATTTGTTTCTCGAAGGGGCGGCCTGGGGCGGCGGGATAAAGGGAACTTTCCCGGTGCCCGGTTGGCCGCTGATCAAAAATAATTTTTTATTATTATTTATTTACAATAAAATCAGTGGATAAAAATATAAATTATAAATATTTTGTGTTTTCATATCATAACGGTTGGGTGTGAAAAAGGGTTTGTATCAATTTTGGTGTTTAAGATTTTAGATTTCGGTTCAGCTGATTGACCAGCCCCTCGGTATCAATGCATAATAAGAAATTATTAGTTATGACTAGGGTGTAAATTTAAAAATAAATTGCATTTTTTTCTGAATTTTCTTAAACATTGCTTTGCAATAAAAAATTTATTCCATACATAAAATAATACATAAAATAATTTAAAAAGGAAATTTGTAATCACAATTTTTATGATTTAAAGGAATTTTTTGTACATTTATAAGCATAAATATAATTTTATAAATATTATATTAGCTTAAATTCCTTCAAGAAATTCAATATAATTAAATATCATTTTTTTTACTAATATTTCTATCTTATTACGTCTTATGTTTGCTCCTATGACTTCAGTTATACAAAACAAAACTTGCCAGTTATAACTGCCGAAGTTTTTTATTTGAAAACTAGCTGATCCCGCTGGCTCTTCGTTGCTCGTTAAATGTACCAATTCTATATGACTCAAACTTTGTTAAATTCGTTATTTAATATTCGGTGTATGGTATATGGGGTTCAAAATTTATATTAACTTTTCTGTTTCCGGAATAAAAATTCTGATTCGCAGCAGTATATTATCAGGTAGGCAATTTACCTGCGGTAGATCGCGGACCCCGTGCTGTTTGTACGTAAGTGTATGCTTTAACTTTAAAGTATCAAAATTGTAACAAGTTTGTCATTTTTATTTAATTTCACCTACGAAGGATTAATATAATAAATTAATACAAAAACCTAACGCAACCGTACTAAAATCCAATGAATAAAAAAAAAAAACAAAATTAACACTTTTTAAATTAGCCTATCTTCTTCCTAGAGGTCTAATCTACACACAAACATTCATTTTAGATTCTAAGCGAAGCGATGAATGCATTGATTTTATAATAATGTGTGTGTTTTTATTTAATTTTTTTTTTTGTGACTGATATAA
This sequence comes from Sitobion miscanthi, assembly GCA_008086715.1. Taxonomy (NCBI): domain Eukaryota; kingdom Metazoa; phylum Arthropoda; class Insecta; order Hemiptera; family Aphididae; genus Sitobion; species Sitobion miscanthi. The sequence goes on from CM017801.1 coordinate 32,320,567, forward strand.
CCTTTTAGAACAGTAAAAATGCTTGATTTTTCTTCGACAGTAAATCTTTTGATAGGAAAATAAATCTAGTTGATACTTTGGGGGGGGTCATAAGTCAAAATTCTTAGTAGTTTTCAAAAACGCCGTAAAAAACAAAAAAAAATTAAGGAAAAACGGGAATTTTTACGCAAAATCTGTTTTGGAGAATTAGATTTTTGTTTTTGGTGTAACTCTAAACCAAATGAACGTACACATAACATTTTCAGTGGTTGTTTATATTTGCATTTTCTAAACATACAATTTTCAAAACATTTTGATTTGTATTGAACTGTTAAGGAACATTTTCAGTTTCCAATTTTATAAGTTTTTTATTCTATAAATATCAATAAAATTTTATCTGTTGAGTAAAAAGCTTGAAAATTTAATAGAAGACCCCTTGTTTTAAAGGCAGATGAAAAAAAAAAAATCCTTAGTCACAGGTTTTATTTATAAGCATTTAAAAATCAAATCTTGACAAAACACGGAAAAATCACGAAAATTAGCAAATTATTTTGAGTTGTGAATTCATAAAAATTTTTCGTTTTCAATCTAAGATTTGAAAATGTAATACGAGATTACCCATAAGTTTGTCTACCTTCATCAAAAAAAAAAAAAAAGTCTACAAGCAAATCAAATTAAATTTTTATGAGCGTTTGAAATTCATATTTTTACAACATTTGATATTCACTCGATTTCTCATGTAACAATTTTCTTATTTTACTGTAATTAAAAAACGAATGACTATAGATATTTCTGTATTTTACCCAAAGTTACCGTTCTTGTGAACCGTGTGCTCGTAACAACAATATCACGGCATCAGAGATCTCATTATGCATTTTTGATCTAACGCGGGACCCACCCGGCAACCCAAAAATTGCATTAAAAAAAAATAAAATCAACCGTTTTCCCTGTCGACTTGAAACATTCAGAACTCGTTACGAGTACCCTAAGCTAGTGTCTCTGTGAAGTGGCTGCTCGTA